>LPNX010613810.1:181217-195956 GCA_001517045.1 Pseudotsuga menziesii
AGAGTCAGTGAGAGAAGGGGGGCTTAGGCACGGGGAGAGTGAGATAGAAGGGGGTTTATGGTGTTGAAGGAGAGAAAGAGGGGAGGGGTTTAGGTTTAAGTGGAGTAGGGTAAAAATGGATTGATTGAAAGGTTGGATTAGGGGTAGTTAGATGGATATATGGTATCTATTTTTGTTAGCATGAATGTGTGTGCAAGAGAGAGAGAGAGAGAGAGAGAGAGAGAGAGAGAAAGAAAGAAAAGGAGAGGGTTAATTAGGGTTAGAAAGATAGAGACTTGGTGTTGGTGTGTGTCTGTGTGTGGGTGAGGGAATAGGTGTGTGTGAGAGAGAGTGATATATACATAGATAGAGAGAGAGAGCAATGATAAGGGATGTTAGGGGGTTGGGGTAAAGAGAGATGTTGGTAGTAAGTGGTAGTGTAAGGTGGATTATGAGAGGAAGAGAGGAGGGTATTAACATGAGGGGGAGTAAGAGGAGAGTTAGTTAGAGAGGGGGACTTAGGCATGGTGAGAGAGAGGGAGTGGGGGTTAAGGGTTTTGAAGGAGAGAGAGAGGGGAGTGGGGTAAAGAGAGAGTGAGAGAGGGAGTTAGTAAGGATTAAGGGGAAGAGGATAGGGGGAGATGGAGAGAGAGGGGGATGTCTTAGGGAGAAAATAACTGGGCTTAGGGAGAGAGAGATCAAAGGGTTTAGGAGTAGTGTGAGTGTGCACATGAGAGTGGGTTTTAAAGGGGGGAGGGAGAGAAATGGGTGGGAGTTAGGTGTATATGGAGTACAATAGGGAGATAAATGGAGAGAGGGGGTTCGTAAGGGTTAGGTGGACTAGGGGGAATAGAGAGAGATGAATAAGGGGAGGATCATTGCATGAGAGAATTAGAGAGGGGGTTAGTAAGGATTAGGGAGAGTAGGGGAGAGAGAGAGAGGAGAGAGGGGTTAGTTGTAAGGGGGTATATTCGGGGGCTGTGTGTGAGAGAGAGATATAGAGAATGGGTTTTAGGACATTGGTAGAGAGAGATTGATGGGGGTTATAGGTAGGTGGAGGAGTAGAGGGGTATATCTATATGTGTGTGTTTGTGTGAGGGAGAGAGAGAGAATGCGGTTTTTTATGCATTCTAATGTGTTTTATAGGGAGTGGTTGGTGTTAAGTAGTGAGGGAAAGGGTAGTAGGGGATATAGAGAGAGGGAGGTATAGGTAGATGGGGAGGAGGAGAGAGATGGTGGTTTAGGGAGAGTTAGAGAGGGGTTAGTAAGGGTTAGTGGGAATATAGGAGGGAGAGAGAGAGAGATGATGGGCATTATTGGTAGTGGCAGGGGTAGGGGATTTTATGTGAGAAAGAGATACAACTTGATAGAGAATGGGTTGTGTTAGGGGGTTGGAGTAGAGAAAGAGGTGTGGATTAGGGTTAAGGGTGGGTGGATGAGTAGACATGAGAGAGAGAGAGAGAGAGAGAGAGAGAGAGAGAGAGATGAAATGGGTGAGTTTGGGGAAGCTATTTGTGATTAGGGGAAAATGGAGGAGGAGATTTGGTGGTGAGAAAGAGATATAGATTGAGTTGGGGAGAAATAGTACCTTTTTATAGATTGTTATGGAAGATAGAGAGAAAGGGGGTATAGGGTAGGGAATAGAGAGGAAGAGAGTGAAAGAGAGAGATTGGTGAGAGTAAGAGTGTGTCTAGGCATAATGAGATGGGGTTAGATTTTGTTAAAGTGTGGGGGAGAGGGATGGTGTTAAGGGGTTGGGAAAGAGAGAGTGGGGTGGGGGTTAGTTATAGTTGGAGGAAAAGGGGGGGAAAGAGAGAGGTGGTCAGTAAGGGTTGGGGGGAATATGTAAGAAAGAAAGGGAGATATATAGATAAAAAGATAGGAGGTGGGGTGTTTGGAGGAGAGAAAGAGATACATATTGGTTTGGGTGGAGTGGTAAGGGTGATGAGAGGGGTTTGGGTGAGAGAAAGAAATAGATAATAGGATGGTTATAGGGGTATCATTTAGGTAGGATTAGTGTAATTATAGAGATTATGGAGAAGGGGGGATATAGGATGGTGGAAGAGAGAGATAGAGAGAGGGAGGGTGCTGGTAAGTGTTATGGTTATGGGCAGTAGAAGAGACAAAGAGAGACAAGGGTTTAGTACTATTGGAAGAAGGGTAGAGGGCGGGGGAGAGAGAGAGAGAGAGAGAGAGAGAGAGAGAGAGAGAGAGAGAGATGGGGTGGTTATCGATAGTGAGAGTAAAAGGCTGTTAGTGAGAGAAAGGGTGTTTGGGTGTACTGATAATAATTAAGATATGGGGTATGTTAGGGTGTTTGGATAGATAAAGAGAGAGAGTGAGAGATATAGGTTGGGGTTAAGTGTGGGTGGGGTTGTAGGGTATAGAGTGTGCGGTATGGGGTTATTAATCATGAAGGAGAATATAAAAGAGTGAGTGAGAGAGGGAGACAGAGAGAGAAAGAGGATGGTGGGTTTGATGTAGATGGAGTAGTGGGAAGAGAGGGTGAGTGGAGGTGCTAGTAAGTGCTAGTGGGAGAGAGAGAGAGAGAGAGGTTCTTGTGTGTGAGAGAGATACATAATAATAGAGAATTGAGGGTGTTATGGGGTTTGAGAAGAAATAAAGGGATGGAGTTCACGGTAGGTGGAGTAGGAAGGAAAGAAAGAGAGATAAGAGACAGAGAGAGAGAGAAAGAGGGAGAGAGAATAAGATAGAGGGAGAGGTATAAGGAATGTTGGGGTAGGTAGTTTATGGTTAAGCATAAGGGGGAGAGGAGTTTTCAAAGAAAAAGAAATAGAGATCAAGGGGGGGAGACTGGGTATGAATTTAGGAATTATTATGGAAGTTAGAGAAAAAGGGGAGTATAGGGTAGGATAGAGAGAGAGAGAGAGTAGGGAGCTTAGGGAGAGTAAGATTGGGGATAAGGAAAGAGAGGTACGGTTAGAGGTACTGAGAGCGTATGTGAGAGAAAGAGAGAGAGGGAGGGAGAGAGTAGAGAACTTAGGGAGAGTAAGAGTGGGGATAAGGAGAGAGCGGTAGGGTTAGAGGTATTAAGAATGTGAGAGAGAGAAGGAGGTTATTAACTAGTTAGGGGAGAGTGATAGGGGTAAGGTTTAGGTATAGTTAAAGGACTAGGGAAGGTAAATAGAGTGAGAGGGGGGTTACTGATGGTTAGAGAGAGAGAGAGGAGTACAATGGTGACAGAGCAAGATAGGGAGTTAGTAAGTGTTAGAGAGAGTTGGTAGGTATATGTGAGAGAGAGGGAGAGAGAGGTGAAGAGGGTGTTAGAGGTAGAGGTTGAGAGAGTGAGAGAGGGAGATAGTAATAGTTAGGGAGAGAAGAGGGAAAAGATAGAGGGGAAGCTATTTGGTCATAGGGGAAGTATAAGGGGTGTGTGAGATAAAGAGAGAGAGGAGAGGGGGATAGAGGGTGTGTGTGTGGGTGAGAGAGAGAGAGAGAACATGTGATGTTATACGATTGGGGCAGAGAGAGTAGTGGGTGGTAAGTTGTAGTGGAAGGGATATTCTGAGGGAGAGAGGGAGGTGTTACAGGGAGTGGAAGTAAGAGAGAGAGGTGGTTTAAGGATAGTGTGAATGGGGTTAGTGAGAGAGGGGGGATTAGGCAGCATTAGAATGAGAGAGAGGGAGAGGGGGGACTTTAGGGTGCTAAAGGAGAGAGAGATGAGTGGGGGTTAGGTTTAGGTGGAGTAGGGTAAAGAGAGAGTGAGAGAAGGTGTTAGTAAGGATTAGGAGGAATAGGATAGGGGTAGAGGGAGAGAGAGAAAGGGAGAGATAAGAAGGTTTCTTAGGGAGAAAATGTCTAGTATTAGGGATAGAGAGGAGTGGTTATGGGAAGTGAAAGTTTGTGCAAGAGAGTGGGTTTATAGGGGGGAATTGAGAAATATGGGTGGGGGTAAGTGTAGATGGAGGAATAGGGTAGAGCTGAAGAGAGAGAAGAAGAAGGGGAGTTGTGCATGAGAGTGTAAGAGCGGTTTTAGGGGGAGGGGGAGTAGAAGAGACAAGACAATGGATTAGGGAGAGATATGGAAGTCTAAGAGTAATGAGTGTATAAGAGAGAGGGGGTGTTAAATGGGTTGGTTTAGAGAGAGAGAGAGCATTGGGGCTTAAGTGTAGGGGAAGGAGTAGATAATAGAAAGAGTAAGAGAGGGGTTAGTAAGGGGTAGTAGGAAGATGGAACACACACACACACACATAAAGGATTAAAGGGTGTTATAGGTAGAGTGAGGAGTAGGTTTTCATAGAGTGAGAAAGGGAGTTAGAGAGGGTTAGGGAAAGGGAGGGAGGGAGAGAGAGAGGGGGAGAGAGAGAGGGGGAGAGAGAGACAAAGAAGGAGGAGGATCATGGTATGGGGAGAAGTATTGGTGTCTCAACATGAGAGAGAGAATGTTCAGGAAAGTGGGTGTTAAGGAGTCTAGAGAGAGAGGGGTTAGGGTTAGTGGTAGGTGGAGGATTAGAGGGGAGAGAGAGAGAGGGGAGGGGGTGATAATTTGTAGGGGGTAGGGGGTTTAGGAGAGAGATATAGAGAGAGACAAAGAGAGATGTGGAGGGGTTTTTATGGGTAGGGAGAGTGGAGAGTAAAAGAGAATTTAGGAATAGATAGTGGGAGGTTCAAGGTAATGAGAGTGGGAGTGTAATATTGAGAGAGGGGTGTTAGGGGGTTTCTAGAGAGACCAAGGGTTGGGATTTAGGTGTAGGTTAAGGAATAAGGGAGAGAAAGAATGATAGAGGTGGTTAACAAGGGTTAGGGAAAGAAGTAGAGCACACACACACAAACATAATGGGTAGGGTGTTTTAGGGAGAGAAATAGATAGAGATCAAGGTTGGTGTACTGGTAGGGGTGATGAGAGGAGTTGGGTGAGAGGAAGAGACTCTACAAGAATCTGGTGGGAGGGGTAGGCTTTTCGGTTGGATTAGTGTTGATTTAGAGATTATAGAGAAGAGGGGTATATGGTGGGGGAAGAGAGAGAGAGAGAGAAAGAGAGAGAGAGAGAGAGAGAGAGAGAGAGAGAGGTGTTGGTGGTGCGCTAGAGTAGAGAGGGGATGAGAGGAAATTTTAGTAAGGGCTAGGGGGGATGAGAGAGAGAGAGAGGAGGAGGATGGTGAATTTGATGTAGGGGATGAGTATGGGGAGGAGAGAGAGAAGGATTTAGTAAAGGATTCGGGTAGGAGGGGAGAGAGAGAGAGAGAGAGAGAGAGAGAGAGAGAGAGAGGGTCTAGTGGGTGAGTTGGAGGAGGCCATTTTTTATTTGGAGTAGGTGGAGGAGTAGAGGTGGGGGAGAGAAATAGACAGAGATCTAGGTGGGGAGAGGGAGTAGGTGTTTAGATATTATTAGGGAAGTCTGAAAGAAGAGGGTGTATAGGGTGGGGAAGAGTGAGAGAGGGGATGATTAGGGAGAATAAGAGTGGCATTAGAGTTACTAAGAGTTTGAGAGAGATACAAGGGGGGAGGGGGGGTTAGTTGTAAGGAGAAGACTAGGGGGTGTGTTTGCGAGATACATAGAGATAAATAATAGTGTTAGTGGGTTATAAGGGAGAGATAGGGGAGGGTGGAAAATGGTAAAAGGAGGGGGATTAAGAGAGAGAGAGAGGGGGGGGGTAGGAGAGAAAGAAAGGGGATTAAGGAGAGTATGAGTTTGGTTAGGGAGAGAAAGGAAAGGTTACGAGTAGTGATAATGTGAGATAGAGAGAGAGAGAGCAAGTGTTAGGTGGTTGGATTAGAGATAGATGGTTAGGCGTTAAGGTAGGGTGAGGAGTTAGGTAGATAAAGAGCTAGAGACGAGGTTTGGAAGGGTTAGAAGAGAGAGAGAGAGAGAGAGAGAGAGAGAGAGAGAGAGAGAGAGGGTGGGTTAGTTGTTTAGGGATAATTTGGGAAGTTAAAGAGAGGAGAGAGAGAGAGGGAAGGGGGTGGTTATGGATAGGAATAGTTGCAGGGGTTTATGGGGAGAGAGTGATAATTTAGGGGGAGTGAGAGTGAGATAATGATGTGGGTGTTAGTGACTAGGGGAGAGAGATGGGGGTGGTGGTTGGGTGTAGGTGGAGTAGGGGGGAGCCTAGTGCATGAGTAGGCTAGATAGAGGGATAAAGAGAGAGAGAAGAATGAGGGAAGGTAGGGGAGGAGTAGGATGGTGAGCGGGATACATAGAGATAAATAATAGTGTTAGTGGATTATAAGGGGAAGATAGGGGGGGTGGAAAATTGTAAAAGGAGGGGGAGAGAGAGAGAGAGAGAGAGAGAGAGAGAGAGAGAGGTAGGTGGGGGGTAGGAGAGAAAGAGAGGGGATTATGGAGAGTATGAGTTTGGTTAGGGAGAGAGAGGAAAGGTTATGGGTAGTGATAATGTGAACGAGAGAGAGTGGGTGATAGGTTGTTGGATTAGAGATATATGGTTATGAGTTAAGGTAGTGTGAGGAGTTAGGTATATGAAGAGCTAAAGATGAGGTTTGGAAGGGTTAGAGAGAGAGAGAGAGAGAGAGAGAGAGAGAGAAGAATGAGGGTTCAAGGTAGGGGAGGAGTAGCATGGTGAGCGAGTGAGAGAGGGGATTAGTAAGGGTTAGAGAGTGAGAGAGGGAAGTAGTAGGGGAAAGTGTAGGGATTTTCATGTGTGTGTTTGTGGATCTGTGTGTGTGTGTGTGTGAGAGAGAGAGAGAGAGAGAGAGAGAGAGATAGAGAGAGAGAACCAAGATTATTAGGGGATTGGGGGAGATCTTAACTCCTAGGTTGCATGAATAGAGTGTCAACAAAGAGGGGTCCCTCGTTAGACTACTTTAAAAACCTTGTGTATACATGGTCGACCACCCATCTTGGGGCGTACTGGGAGGGCTTCTCTGGGAGTTTCGTCCCTCCACCTATTACTAGTGCAATGGCGTCCCGATTCCTAGCTACAACAAAAGGCACATGTATCAAGATATCGAGTTAGGAAATTGTTTCCAAGAAATTTCCCAAAATGGTCCTTTGAAAACACTCTACAGAAGACTTTAATAGAACCCTATGGTCAATGTACCAATGTAAACAATATAAAAAAAATGTATATAATTTAATATCCATAATAAAAAAAATTCTATAATCTTATTCTCATCTAAATTTTCTAATTACATTTATGTAGATAGGATAAAGATATCATTAACTATTAAAAATCATATAAATTGTGTTTTACCCTTACTCAATTAAACAAGATAACAATTACAATCTAACCAATTCTAAGCTACTTCAACACCCAAAACAAAATAATCAATAGACTATCATATATATATATATACAACCAACTCCAATAAAAATTTATTACTAATATTTATATTTATTACTAACAACAATTTAAACAAATTTATTTACTAACATATAGCAAACCAAATTAATAACTCATTCAAATGGTGATGTTATTTCTTAAAATTAGGGAACAAGGGTAAATATCTTTCTATACACTAAAATTAATATGAAATTTGAACACCTATACATGAATAAGATTGACAAATTGTGATGTCACTAATTTACATTCAAAAATTAATATTTTAATTAAAAGAATTTAATTTTACAATGAAAATTTCTCAAAAATAAACGTAAGTAAGAAAAGTGAAAACATTTATATAAATAATAAGTTTAAAATATATAAAAAATCTATTAGATAAAAAAAATGTAGATGGAAATTTGATTCTAAACAAATTAGTAAAAATATAAAAATTTCACAATTGTAAATAGAAATATAAAAGATAAGCAATGTTAAACAAGTAATAAATATGCCTTGCTAGGAAGCAAGGCTCCATCCAATACCAAAGAATAACATCCAATACCAGAGAATAACAAGCTGGATAACAACTCCTTACGAAATCATTTATTACTAAGATATATACATCATGTATTTTATTGGCTATCATTAATGTTAAACACACTAATCGAGAGCCTAATGGAAATCGAAAACAGTTTGTAATCAGTTTGTAATACAGAATACAACAATTCCATGTATCGAAAACAGTTTGTAATCATTACTACATAATACAACAACTACATTTATCTTTTAAATAACTAGACAATGCCAACTTTATCAATCATTCAAATTTAAAAAAATTACTAAGAAAATTAATTGTAAGTTTTCAAAATCATTAATTTTTTTATTAATTTAATAAAAATGAAAAATAATATATATAATTATCACCTATCACAGTAAAACAAAAATGATAAGTTTTCAAAAAAAATAATATCTCAATTTCTTAGGTCATATTGTATTTGAAAAAAATATAAACTCTATATTTCTTATCTCTATGATGGCTTTTCTATGAAAAAAAATGTGTGTTCTTTGGTGCCTATCATTGGCAGTACACTACTTAGCACAGAGAGTGCAGCGGTTAAACCCAGTGTGAGGTAGGTGTTGAGGTTAATCCTAATTCTGAAAGATGCAGAGTTGAAAAGATTTCACTTCCTGTGATTAACATCTTATTTTGGGAACCGGTGGAAAAAATATAATTGAGGAAAAAATTCAGAATTCTAGATTGGTCAAAATAAAAATGCAATTCATAACAAGATTTTTCCCATTGATGAAAATAATGCAAATCTATGAAAAAAAGGTGGGTAAGTTTGAGTCATGACTGAAGATATGGATAACTAGTGTTATTTGAACATCAACGTCGTAGTTTTCTCTGTCCCATCCACCTGTCTCCAGCCGTTGTTTGAGCGCCTAGTCATTGATTGACACAATTATGATCCTATATGGGGATGGGTTACAACTTCAGAACATGTATGGCATTTTCTCAATTTTCGATGCGTGTTTTCTGTAGTCTTCGTTCAATTTTCGATAGAGATCATTTTGCGGACTGATTTTTTGTTGGATATCTCTTTTCTGTTGATTGTTGGATATCATTTTGCAGATGCTTTGGCTAAAGCAGGTGGAAGCATTCTTGAAGGATCTTGGAGTATTTGTGAACAAAGAGGCGAAGACAATGTGGAAACTTTTCAGGTTTTCTAATTTTTGAAGCTCAGATTCATTTGGTACCGTAGTTACAGTTTATGAGTATGACTGGTTTTTTGATGATGGATATATGCCTTTTGATTTTTTCTCTGATAGTTCTTGCTGCTGGTTTGAAACTATGGTGATATTAATGCTTGGGCATTTGTGGTTTAAACTGATGTGATCAGCTTGTTCTGATTTTTTGGCTCCACCTTTGATATATGATGCATTGGCTGAAAAATAATATGCTTCATCTTGTCCCTCTGGTGATTTTCAAGCAAATATACCCAGAGCATGACATACGGGCTGATGGCCTCTTAATGGCGCTGAAATGGATATGGAACTTTCTTACTCGATGGCATGGTTAAAACATGGCCAATTTATTAGTTGCTGAATTTTTTCTTAGCATTTGAAATTTCAGTTATTGAGGTTATGCTTTATCATTCATGTTGAGACTACTTCAGCCAGCTAGTTTTGCTCTAGTATGTCTGCTTGAGATCACTTCAGAATCACAGTTTTTCTGACCTGATTGATCAGGAATGATGAGAAAAGTCTGCTATAATCAGACTTATTTTTCTGCTGGCTCGCTGTTAATACAGGCTTGATCTTTTATTTGTTGTTAATACAGGCTTGATCTTTGATTTGTTTTTGCCTATCTGCTGAAAAGTAATGGTACATTGTGCTGAAAAGTAATGGTACATTGTGCTCTTCATGAGGCAATTATCTGTATGTAATGACAATGTTATAGTTGGGTCAGATATTGTATATAGTAATGGTACATTGTGCTCTTCATGAGGCAATTATGTGTATGTAATGTCAACTTTATAGTTGGGTTTTTTTTGGTATAATGGATATTAGAGCCATCTGCTCAATGTGAATAATATATTTACGGATTTTTTCTTTGGAAAAAAAAAAATTAACTTGGAGGTCGGGATCAATTGCCTTTTAACAGGTTTTAAAACATGACAAATATCCATATAATTTATGAAATATGCCTTTATAAACATAAAAATACTAACATGAACTCAAGTCTAAACAAAACAAAACCAAACCATGGATAAATATTAAGAAATACCGGGAATAAATAAAAAACTAAAATTTTACTCATTTTTTTAATATATGAAGGTAAAAAGAGGTAACTATGAAAAAATTATAAACTGATAAAATTAATGTGACAAAAAGTAAAATAATACTAAGGTAAAAAGTAATTATGAAAAAATTAAGAACTTATAAAATTAATTATGACAAAAATAAAAATATGACCACAAATAGACACCATTATTTTCTTCTCATTTTAGTTCTTTATAATAAACTCCATGAAAGATACATGTTAAATCTAGGTTAATATTTCCGATCACAAAATAAAAAAATTTAAAAAATGAGAAGCTTTTTTTATATAAAAATAAAATTGAACAAAGATTTCTTAACATTTTATTTACTTAATTTCTTATATTTAAGATTAAAAAAAACAGTTTAACATTGTCGTTACCTGGTAAGATTTCCAGTGGTCCACACGATGACAATAGAAGTAAAAATATTGAATTTCAGCACGGCCTCATACTACAACACTTTAAACGTGCTCTCCTGGGGTCACTAACCACAACTAGAACAGAAAATAAAATACAAATTAAAATAAACCCAACACAAAACGGCATCACACACAAAAACACAGCATACAGTCAAATACATCACAAGAAAAATCAAAGCGCCCCTCTTTAATGCGCAAATCTGAATTACAGTATCTGAGAGATAGTAAGTAGAAACCAGAGAAGTGAAGTATATATATATATATCCTGACATGAAAGATACAGAGAATTAGTTAAATCTGTTTACAATTGAAACAAAATATTCACAACAAAATAAAATAATATAAAAAATTAAAGTTTTTTTTATATAAAAACACTTAATTCAAATATGAAGGTGAAATAAATCAAATCCTAAAACACGTATGAGAAGCCGAGCAAAATCCACCCAATAAAATAGTGACAAAATAACTATTTAAGCATATGAGATATTGGATTGTCTCGCATCATTGAAACTTAATTGATACCAATAAATTTAAATGAAAGAAAAAATATTGTTATATCAATATAATAAGCTGAGTTAATATTCCAGTTAATATTTTATGTGGTTGATTTTTTAATCCATTATTGAATTATGTTAAAGAATCTAGATTTCAATTCCACACTCACAAGAAAATCCATTATTGAAATATGTTAAAGAATCTAGATTTCAATTCCACACACAAGAAAAAGAAATCAACACAAATAATATTAAAGTCTTAATCAATCCAGGTGTTATTTAATTATTTAAAGTCTATATAATTATTAAATATGGCATATTAACTAACAAGCTCAACATAAATTCAGCTGTCTACAAAGATTAAAAAACAATCCCTCCCAAAAGAATTTATCAATTAATGAAATTAGAAAGAAAAATAATTCATAAAATTAATTATGACAAACTTTATAGCCATGAATGATATAGACAATTTATTAAGTTCATCTACAGTTGAGATAAAGACAATTTATTAAATCAGTTTTCAAGTGAAATTTAATATGCACAGCTACAAAATATAAAATAAATAAAGAAAAAAACTAAATTAAAAATAAGACTCCAAATCCTAGGAAATAAATACTATGAAATATTGATTATAAACCAGATTTTGAAACACTTTTAAAAGAGGTGTACTAAGTTATAGACACCACCAAAAATATGAATTATTAGCTTCCTTTTAATTTGTGTATAAACCTTACATAATTTTCCTCAAAGATAAAAATAATCCATTAAATAGGTTTAAATTGAAGTTTTATATGGACAAGATAGATAAAATTGAGTAAATAAAAAAATGCAAAACTTTTGTAATTGAATCCCACACCCACCATCAACCATTGACTTTCATAGTTTAGTTTCTTTATAAATCACACACCATAAAAGATAATGACAATTCATGAAAGACAATAACAATATCTTAAGCCAGTTTACAATGGAAGTTTACTACCCACAACTAAAAAATAGAATAATTAAAAAAAAAATTAAATATAAATTAAACTCAAATGACTTCAACTTTCTCACATAAAGATGATGAAATATTGAAAAAAAAACCTTAAACAAACAATTATGCAATTTCTATTTCAAAAAAATATATAAGAAAATTTAAAATAATAACTAATTATGATAAAAATAAGTTTTGAGAAGGTAATAGACTTAAAAAGAAATGAATTCTTCACTTTAAAAAAGAATTGTTCATTTTTCCAAAAACAAGTTTATAAGAGATACTGCTTAATAAACATAATTTCCCTGAAAGATAAAACTAATCCTTTAAATTGGTTTAAGACTAATCCTTAAAATTGGTTTAAGACTAATCCTTAAAATTGGTTTACATTGAAACTTTTTGTTAACAATAAAATTAAATAAATAAAAAATATGCAACTCTTATGTTGCTGAATAGTTTACCCATTTCTGTTGAAAAAGAATTGCTTACCCATTAATATATCTCTGAATCCAGATGTCAATCCCACACCCACCGTGAAGGAGAACCAAAGTGTAAGCGTCCAATGAAAATATTGTTGGAGAATTGGTAATTACTCACAGATCTGTACTAAACCTTCAGCCGACTTAGTACGCAACTTTCAGCCGACTTTGTCAGAGGCCGTACAAGTCGAAATCTTGTCTGCCAGTCTGGCAAGGAGGAAAAGTCTCGGAGTGACCCATGCTGTAGCAATTTTCAAATTTCCTATAAATAGAAGAAGCATTTTTTGTAAATCAGTAAGAACTCAGGAAGAACACACGAACACACAGCAGAGGAACTCAGGGTGAGAAAGAACAGTTGAAGCTCAAGCTTCTGTGCATGTAATTTAGTCGAAGAGCTGAAGCTCTGTAGATCGACGAGTCTGGACCGACCATTTTGTAATCGACGAGTTTGTATTACTTTGTATTTCAGCATAGTTAATATATGAAATAGTTTGTGGTTGGATGCATGATTATTTGGCCGCATATATTTCCAGATTTACTTCTGTAAATGTCTTTTACAGTTACTGTTAAGTGAAAGAACAAGAACCCATAAAAATCTCACTGCATGAAAGTTCCAGGTTTTACGGCACATTGGTCGACTCAAGTCTTCCTACATATTTGGCACATGTTTCTCATAAGTTATTTGGATTTGTAAATGTGTCTATTTTACTTCATTTTACTCATAGGTGAAAAGCATTTGTAATTTCTTAAGTCTTTAGACTAAGAAACATTTTTTGCAGAGTCCGACCAAAGTGAGCCGACTAGAGTGGTAGCAGAGCCGACTTGAGTGGTCGGAGAGTCAGCCGACTAAAGCAGCTGACTTGGTCGGAGAGCTGACTTGGTCGAAGGTCCGACTTGGTCGGAGTAAAAGTGGTCGAGGTAAAAATCAGTCGGACAAGTAAGTCGAAGTAATTTTGGTTGAGTGAAGGACCGACTAAAATTTGCAAACTTGTCTAGTCAGACATAGACAAGTTTCACCCGACTGGTGGAAAAAGTAAATTGGTCGGCGTGAAAATTTGAATTTCGACTGAGCCCTAAACTCAAGTTTAGTCGGCTCGGTTTTGGCTATCTGGTATCAGAGCGAGGTTATATCAGAACAAGGTTTATATCAGCCCAAGATTTTAGGAAAGAAATCTTGTCTTAAAGAGTGGAATTTAATTTTCTAAGGAAAGTTAATTAAATTAAAAAATGGCTTCCACTTCTGGTTCATTGCAACCTCCAAGTTTTACAGGAAAGAATTATGAATATTGGTCTTTAACAATGAAGGCTTTATTCAGAGGTCAAGATGTTTGGGAGATAGTCCAGCATGGTTATGCAGAACCAGCAGACATGACAGCATATAAAAATCTCTCACAGGCTGAGAAAGATGTCTTGAGAGAATAGAGGAAGAAAGATGGAAAAGCTCTGTTTTTCATACACCAAGCTATGCATGAAAGCATACTCCCAAGAATAGCAGCATCGACTAATGCCAAGCAAGCATGGGATGCATTGGAGACTGCCTATCAAGGTTTGACTAAGGTAAAGACATCCAAGCTGCAGATTCTAAGAAAAGATTTTGAATCTCTATGCATGAAAGATTCAGAGGATGTAGACACATTCTACACCAGAGTTGTTGGGTTGATAAACCAACTGAAATCTCATGGAGAACCCGTATCAGACCAAAGGGTTGTTGAAAAAATCCTCAGAAGTCTTCCCCCAAGATTTGAAAGCCTGGTTGTGACCTTAGAGGAACACACAGACATGTCGACATTCTCCATTGATGAGTTGCAAGCTTCACTCATCAATCATGAACACAGAATCAGCAGATCAAAGACATCATTGGAAGGTGCATTTGCAGCACAGTCATCCATAAGCCGTGGTAGAGGCAGGGGGAGAAACAACTTCAGAGGCAGAGGAAGAAGTTCTTCAAGAGGAGGACGAGGCAGAAGTCCTGCAAATGTCGGTGGCAGAGGAGATAACCAGAACCCAAGTCATCCAAGTAGACAGAGGTTTGATAAATCAAAAATTCAATGTCATTACTGTAAGAAGTTTGGTCATTATGCATATGAATGCAGGAAGAAGCAATATGACCAAGGAAGGCAAATCCCAAGTCAGTCGACCAGCACCAACATGTCGATAGGAGCAATGTTAATGGCATCGACATCTCCACTTGAATGTAATGTAGTTCAAGAAAGTCCACATGACATATGGTATTTAGACTCAGGATGCAGCAACCATATGACTGGTAATTTAGATCTATTTTCCAGTCTAGACACTTCAGTTAAAACTGATGTTACACTTGGAAACAATGTCC
>LPNX010613810.1:197106-233187 GCA_001517045.1 Pseudotsuga menziesii
TATGACAACAATTCAGCCACAGCATTATCAAAGAACCATGTGTTTCACAAGAGAACCAAGCACATCGACACAAGGTTTCATTTTATAAGAGAGTTGGTGAACGACAAGGAAATTTGTTTGGAATTTTGCAGGTCTGAAGACCAACTGGCCGACATCTTCACAAAGCCATTGGCAAATGACACATTCCAGTATCTGCGTAGTTATCTTGGAATGACAAGTTCCCCACAGTGAACTCTGTCATAAACAGAGCATGTCTAAGCTCTGAAACATTTTGTAAATTTTGTTTTAAAAATCCCCATCTGCTCATAATTAAGGGGGAGTGTTGGAGAATTGGTAATTACTCACAGATCTGTACTAAACCTTCAGCCGACTTAGTACGCAACTTTCAGCCGACTTTGTCAGAGGCCGTACAAGTCGAAATCTTGTCTGCTAGTCTGGCAAGGAGGAAAAGTCTCCGAGTAGGCAACATAGTCCAGTCGAATTTATTTCAGAAGCTAAGTTATTAGGTAGCAGTTATTACAGCCTTTAATGGCAGGTCAGTAGACCCATGCTGTAGCAATTTTCAAATTGCCTATAAATAAAAGAAGCATTTTTTGTAAATCAGTAAAAACTCAGGAAGAACACATGCCACTGACACCCTCGGCCTCGATCTTAGGTCTCACGCTCTTTCCATCCAACGGCTTTAAAACGAAACCTCTTTGTGAGCCTGAGAAAAATTCAAACACGAGCCCAATATCATCCAATTCGGTGCCTGAGCCGAAACCACTACGCTAAAAATAAAATTCAAACACGTCTCGAATATCATCCAATTCGACGGGTTTAAAATAAACGATACAGAAATATAAAATCGTAAAATCCTTCGAGAAGAAAAGTAAATTCCACCAGGATCCATGGAAATTACAACGGTAATTTTAAAATTTAAATTTACATGTTAAAATTTACAAAATTAACTACAAAGTTAGACACTCGGTATAATATCTATCCTAAAATTGAAATTTACAAAATTAACTACAAAGTGAGGCTCCCGGTATGATATATATTCTAAAATTTCAATTTGGATGTTGTAAAAGATTTTTTAAATATGAAGTAAAATAATTTATTTTTTAATATATTAATTAACAAAGACATTTATATATTTATTGTTTATCCTAGGAGCAGGGTAGGAAAACATGATTTATTTTTTAATATTAAATGGAAATTAACATAGTAGAAATTGAAAGGATTTTTAAATAAAAAATAAACTAAAATGGTTTACATAAAACTGTTTATAAAAATTAAAATCTTAATATCATCTCTTAAATAAAGAAGGTTACTCATTTCTTAATACATTTCACAATAAATTAAGGTTATTTCTAAATGATCATAACCTTGTAATTTAATGACTTAATACATAAACATATATATTTATTTTAATTGCAATTTACATTATTTTATTTTAAATTATCATAATTTTAAGAAAGTAATTTAATAAATTATTATGGTATAGTTGTATAAAAATAATTTAACAAATTACTTAAGTTAAAAAATGAAAAAATTATATAAAATTTTAAAAGTAAAGAAATAATTCACTATAACTCTAACCTGTAATCCTCAATGCTTAAATTTGATAGTACTGTTTTTTACCAAATTGATATTTTAATTAACTTAATTTGTAAGCAAAAACTACTTTAAAAAATTAGTTTAAAATACAGTTTATACTTGAACTTTTTTATAAACTAGTTAAATCATGTTAATAGTTAAATTAAACATAAATCACAATATCGAGCAAACTATTCAACCAAGTTTAGAGCAAAAAAACTAAGACTTCCTTTTTTATTATCTAATAAAGCAAGTCTGTCTCTCAACATTTCGAACTCCCCCTTCTATCGGTTAACATTTCGTTGTTTGACCAATATCGAGATAACATAAAGCGGCAATAAAGATGAGGAAAAAATATTGATACATTTTATTCTTTTAATTTACAGATAAAATACATTTCAGCCGTCAATAACTAGCCGTAAAACCTTAATAGAGGCGACTATTTCCTTAATAATTTAGTTCTTTAATTTATTGATATATAACCAAAGCAAGAAAATAGTTAGTATTAAACCTACAAAAGGAAAATAGTTTTTAAAATTTATATAAAAAAACCAGAAAAAATAGTTTCTTAAGCTTATTGATTTATTAATCACATGACAAGGAAGTGAAAAGAAAGTAGAGAAGAAATATTTCTGTAGAACTTTAATTATTTAGTCTACTGATATGATAAACTAGAGAAAGATCTATGCAAGTTGTTACACATATAACACTGTGTAATATTATCAATAAAACAAAGCTTTTTTTAGGTTTTCCATAAATATAAAGAAATTTGGAGGAGTGCCATTACCTTACCTGGTATAAAAACGCAGTGAAAGCAGAAGATCAGTTATAAAATCTCGGAGAAGCACCGTTTCATCGCCGTGAGCAGTCTCGTCTCCTCCAGCAGAGATTCATCATACAATGCACCAAATGTTTTCCTCCAGCAGTCTCGTTTCCTCTCCTTTCTTGGTAATAATAAAGGCAACGAGTTAATTGTTAAATTACCCAGAAATCATAAAACACTGTAACAGTTTTTAGTCAAACAAGACGAGAAATATTTCTTGAAAGATTTAGTTATATAATCTATACATTTAAGTCACAGAATGCGGCAACAATTTGTAATTAAACAAGAGAAAGCAAGCTGGTTTGAGTAATCTTTAGTCATCTAAATTACAATTTCACGACAGAAGAACAAAAGTTAAAGAGTCTACTGGGAAAAATTGTTAATAGTTTTCAGTAAAACTAGAGAAAGAAAGATCTCTGTCTATCTTTACATATTTATAATTTACAGAAATATTACATATCTATAATCTACTACAGAAGAAATAGTTGGCAGTATATCAAACAACCAAGATCTATTAAAATTTCATCAACTTAATTTATGATCTCGAGATTTAAATGAATGTTTAGCAGTTCCATTACCTCGTAAGAGATCGCAGCTGAAATTCTTTGAGTAGCATAACGCAATCATCCTCCTCTCTAACATTACTTGTGCAGAGATTCTGCCTGTGATCTCCTCTCCGCTCTCACAAATACAACAGAAAACAAAATACATAAATTACAACAAACCCTAAACACAAAATGACAGCAAACAGGCAAACACATTTCCGCCCTTGAACACGCAAATAGAAAGTTGAGAAATGAATAGATTCAAGATTCGGCATACGATTAAACTCAACCATTGGATCTGCCTTAAATTAAATTTCAAATCGAACGGTTGGATGATCACTGATTTTAGGCGATCAAATTGTAAATTTACATCATGCTTTTTCATGATTACTGGAAACTTGCAATCGAAACTGACAACGGTGAATTTTCAATTTAGATGTTTTTTCACCCTCAGTGACAACTTGAACCGTCGGATTATCGGATATATCGATGATACTTTTTCAATTCTTGTTTTTTCATGTTTTTCTAAATCCACGTAGACCGCATAGATGTCAGTCTATAATTCAAATTAGATCATTGGATGATATTCTTCGTAAGATCGAACGGTGAATTTAGGTGATGTTTTTTTCCACGATCGCTTACAACTACAACTCAAAGATCACCGATAGATTATTGAACATTTAGGATCACTATGATCAGTCACAACTGCAATTCAACTTGAACGGTTATTTTTTCTGATTTCTGACAACTCCAAATCAAATTGTTGTTATGATTTTAAGTGATGGCTTACAACTGCAATTCAAATTAAATGGTCATCATTGCTCACAACTGCAATTCAAATTAAACGGTCATCAGTGCTGACGTGACCGCAATTCAAATTGAACGGTTTCGATTTCTTAAACGGTTTTCATTTCTTAAAACTGCAAATCAAATTGTACAACTGCAATTCAAATAAAACTGTTTTGATTTCTTCGAACTGCAAATCAAATTGTTGTTATGATTTTAAGTTCAAGGTGGCCAATTTGTAATTATTTTTTATTAAAACCAAAAGTTAATTGTTGGGTATATTTCAAAGGTTAACAAGACTAGAGCGATAAAAAAATGTTTTTCTTTATAAAAAAATTTATTATAAAAAAAAATATTTTTTTATACAAAAATTTATTATAAGGAAAATAAAATAATAATAGGTTTTTATTAAGTTAATGTTTTTTTATTATCTAATAAAAATAAATTTTTTACATTAAATTTTTTTATTTATAATCTAATAAAAATTTGTATTTAAAACTATAATAGAATCAATATATGTTATAAATATTATTTAAAATAATCTATTGATGATTGAATTGTGCTTTATGAAGTAATTGCTCAGTATTTGTAATTTTTATTTATTTATGGGTGAGTATAGTAAGTCAATGCTTATTTTTCATATTATAAAATAGTTGTAATGAAAATTTATAAAAATAACATTTTGTTCATTTGGAAGAATGCGTACCATATGGTATTAAAGGATAAATATTAAGAAATTGAATTGGATTCTGTAATTTATTATGTTATTTTAATTAATAAATTTCATAATGTATTCAAATAATGAGGGCATATAAGTTTTTTTATTTCATGTATGATGAAAATGTGGTTCAAAAGAAAAATAAGAATAAAGAATGGAAAAATGAATGTGATTTTAAATTATGGAACCTAAATCACCAAGTTTGTTTATCCCAAAATAAAATAAAATAAATAAAACCAAATTAAGAAACACTCTCAAACCATACAAGAAAAGAGACAATCCTGGCCATTTTGTTTGATTTACAAGATTGTGCACATATTTTTAAAGCATGCATGTTATTTTTATTACATAAAATGCTATTCAAAACTTCTCTCACTTCTACCTATTTCAAAAAGAAATATTTAGCATTAGTCTAATTCCTCTTGTCTACGGCTCTGATCCCAGCCCATTCGTGCAAAATTACCTAATGGATCTTGGAATACCAATCGGAGTTAATCCCATAGAGAGGGAACGTTTCATGGTTAAAGCCTTTATTCACAACACTTGAGGCTAAAAAGGTTCATTTTCCTATCTAAATCCTTTTTTTTCCTTTTCAACCATGTATAGGATCGTAAATCCATCAATATTACCCAAAACTAATAAATGGAAACCATATTCTATGCATAGGCCAAAGATGCCATAAAAGCTCTTATGTGGTGTATTAATGTGCATTGTTCTCCAAACTTGAATCAAAGAAGATTTGTTAAATTTCCAAGGTGCTTTTTATACTTCCGTGACCATTGTTAAGATGCAAAGACCTGATTTCACTTAAAATAATATAATGTACTCTAGAAAACTACTCAGTGAAATATAGAAAACTACTCAGTAAAACATGCTCAAGGGATGCAATGTTTTGTTGATTATAGGTGTTGTTCATGGAAATTGAGATTTAAAAACATCATTTAGGAAACACCGTAATTATTTTCCTCACATGACATTGGTTATACCTATAAACCAATTGTTAATGCAAAAATGATCTAATAATAGCACCCAAAACACCCTTGGAGGTAATTAATAAATAATATAAATATAACATGGTAGTTTCAAAACTCATCCATGTCTCTTGAGATTAAGAGGCATGATTTATGGCCATAACATCTTGTTTCCCTCCACTAACTATGGTCATAAAACTAAGAACAATTCATTTCTCCTAAAAACTCATAGGGACACTCATATTCAATTTACATGTGAAAGACTCTTTGGGGATGACGTGCGACAATGTTTCTAGGTGTTTTTCATACTTCCTGAGCTCAAGAGGTTTAAATATTTTTCAAGATAATTATTCCCCAAATAGCAATTCTTATGCCTCAACATACATTTCTAGTGTACATAACCTACTCATGGTTCGTTTATCCCACTCCAAGTCCAAATAACCCTACAAATCCCATTCATACATTGGTTTGAGTATGTTTTCAAGTCTCTTTATCTATATAATCTTCAATAAAATTCTAAGGAAATTGCTTCCAATATTTGATGATGGTCATGGCACCTAAAACCATTCCTTCAACTATGTGGTGTTTTGAGGATGCATTCATGGTGCATGATATTTAGAAGCTATATTTAGCGATTGAAGTTGTTGTTCTTTCATTACCATGACCATGGCCAAGGCCTTGAAGCCCATTTGCATCACCAAACACATATTAATGGAACCCATACTTATATTTTAAGTTGAAGAACTCTGAGTGAGGATTTATGTTGTTATGTATAAATTGTGTTCACTACACTTGAGATAAAGAAGTTTCTATTTGGGCTTAAAGTCCTTATTTAACCACTTTACCATATTCATCTCTAGATCAATATGCACTACAAAAAAATACTCATAGAACCTATACCAACTCAAATCCTTGTAGATAATCCCAACACATGACCCATTTTTCGTTTAAGGACTCATTTATTTCTCCTTTTCCTTAGAAGATTCAACAATATTTGAAGGTCTGAATTTTAATTCATGGACCATTTTTAGTCCACTAACCCATATTCAATATGTAAAACCCACTAAAGAAATCTAGATCCATATTTGATACCAAATTCCCATTACATTGGGTTTGGATTTTGATTTATATGTTTTGTTTATGGAAATGAAAAAAAAAATTAGGGACTAAGGTCCAAGGGTTTTTGCCCCCTTCACTAAAATTAAAGTGACGTTCGAGATGACTAGGCATATAACAATCCTTTAATGACAACTATGATAGTCTCTAATGGTGACAACCATTAAAGTACCATTGGTAATAGTATCTTTCTCAACAACCATGAAAGGGCCATCATCATAAGTGGATTTAGTGACTAAAACAATGACATACCATTTAATACCCTTATTAATTAATGTTTTAGCAACTAAAGCAATGAGTCTTTCTAAAACCATCACTATTCCTTGCTAATTAAAATTAGTGACGATGCCTTGATTCCCGTCACCATGAAAACTCAAAATAATGGTAATGATCATTGACTATCACAATCACCATCGAATGAGAAGTTAGTAATAATCACAAAATATGTTGACTATCATCATTGAATAACCCATAATCACCCAATAATGTACCCCAACCTACTACTGATTACCCCATAATTTACCCCTCATTTCCATTGATTAACTATTAATTCCCTATACTTTGTTGTATTTGTAACTTTGAAAGATATTCTAATGTACATTATCATTGTATGCTGTTGTACCCCCATTGGAGATGTGTTTACCTCCTTGTGGGATGTCTTAATTCTGTTTAGACCTTAAGGTACAAGCTCTGTTGTAAGTTGGGGAAATAGTTCCCAGTGTAGCATCATGTAATATGTGTTTCAAGTCTCTCTAGGACAAGTCGACCCTCTTAGAGAGACAAGTCATCCCCAATAATGTATTTGGTCAGTCACTTGATTAGTATAAATAGGGAGGCACTCTCCCTCATTTATACGCACCTCATACTCTCAATTCACATGAGAAACAATGAGATACAAAGGGAGGAGAGATAGGTAGTTGTTGTATACTTCTTTTTACTAGTTTTGGTCATCTTAGTATTTTGAGGAAGTTTGCAGGGTTTTCTCCTTTATGGTTTCCCTAGTGAAATATTGGTGTCTTGTATATCCGCTATATCTTATGCATATTGGTGTACTTCTTTTTCTTTCAGACAAAGATCCTAATTAAGCTAATAAGATATAGAAAAAATTGCATGGTATCAGAGCCTCTCTGAAATAAGGCACTGTGTAGCTACGGAAACTAGGGATTCCTAGTTCAAGGTATTCTCTACACATATTCTCAAGAAAAGACGGCTAGGATAACTCACCTCAGTAGGGAACATATTTTGGTGGAAGGAGTTTCAAAGTTGAAGAAGTCTCATTTTTTACCCGGTCACTAGTGCCAAGAGAAACTAGGGTATCAAGTTTTGGAGGCTTCCCACCTCAGTTTTCAAAAAATGACCTTGTTGAGAAACACGACTAAAGGAGGTGTGTATTTATGTCCAAACAAAATTCATAAAATCCATGTTTGGAAAATTAGGGTTTCTTTAACAAACCCTAGGTCATCCACTTTCGGAACTAGGTTATACACCTCAAATTGGTAAGATCTAAATATTTTATATTTCCATTTGGGGTTCTCATTTGAAAATATGACTCACCATTCTCAGCTTCAGGACAATCTTGGAGGGCCCAATAACTTCTGGGCATGGAATTACATAATATCCATCATACTTGAAGAGAATGATTTGTATTAGTACATCACTATAGAAGTTACATATTCAGAGGGAGATGAGGCTAAGGAAGCTCATAAGAGAATCATGACTAAGGCTAAGAGAATCATTGCAGATTCTATGAAGGATCACCTCATCCCACGTGTCTCTTCATTGAAGACACCGAAGGAAATGTATGATGCTTTGAAAAATATATTCGAAGGAAAGAACATCAACTTAAAGATGAATTTGAGGAACCAATTGAAGAATGTGAAGATAGAAAACATTAATACTATACAGTATCAGTGTTGGGCCCACTATATGCCAGTTAATTAAAACATAACATACAGAGTGCTAAACATAAATTATCAACCCGAGGAAGTCTTTTATTTCAAAGTTATCGTGCAAGATCTATGCAAGCACAATTTCTACCTAACACTATTATCTCTTGGTATGCAATCGAAACTCTTTGTAAAGTAGATCGCACCTTCTTGAAAGTAATCAAACCTCAAACCTATTTGTAAATCGAAACTATAAATCGAGCACACTTCAAATAAACTCTATTCCTATGAAACAATATTTAATTGCACAAATCTAAAAGAAGTCTTGTGTTGTCCAACGATCTATAAAAATGAATTAACATGAGAACGCTATGATAAATCTAATGAATAAAAACATGAACTGAATAATAAAACAACTATGATAAATCTAATGAATGAAAACATGAACTGAATAATAAAACAACTATGATAAATCTACTTAATGAAAGCATGAATTAAAAAATAAAAACATCTACAAAATAAAACACCTACAATCAACATTACCAACATCTGCTCAGGGAAGAGCCCTTCATCCACTGAGCAGAGTTGGATCTCCACAATAAAAGTATACAACTCCAGAGTTAAGAAACTACAAGCATGTATTATCATAATGAATGATTACAATAGATCTAGATCAAATCCTACATCATAACATTGTTTTCTCTCCTCATCTTTTTTCCATCTAATGAGATTGATTACATATTTACACATAAAATTATCTCATGAAAATGACAAACTAAACCCCCAGATTGTGATTTGTAACAGCTAAAACACGTCTGTAACTGCTGGCAACTTTGGAACCGGCCGCAACACCAAATCTGAAAAATACCCTCTTGAAGAACCATCGGTATATCCCAAACTGTCATTTTTTTTGTCATTTCCTCACAAATCAGGTAAATGAGGATGTTACGCACAAAACCCATGTCTCAGATTTTTGAGATTTATTTCCAGTAGCCCACAAATCGAGACGCAAATCAAGGTGTTCTTATGTGACATGCATTTTCAGTTAAGGCTGTAACTATTGGCTATGAGCGTCCTGTACATGACAAATCACTCCAAAAACCATCATTAGTAAAATTATGTATAATAGTCTTTAATTCATCAAAGATAAAGGAAATATAATCATTATTAACCACTTAAAACATCAATGGAGGTAGTATGCTGTTTTACGCGTAGTTACAGCAAATGGATGGAAAATGGAATGATAAATGGGTGATAATGGAAAGAAAATAGATGAAATATATGTTGATAAGTGGTGGAAAAATGGACAATTCCAAGGAGCACCATCTCCCCCAAACTGAACTTGTTGCATTTCCTCATGCAACCCAATACCTATGTAGTATCCAACTAGAAGAACTCATTCACTTGTTCCTTCATTTTACCATTCGCACAGTTGCAACCAGAAGAAATGGAGAGTTTAACAGAAATTGGTAGAGTCACTTAGCAAAGGATTTAGCAGAAATTTGGTGGAGTCACAGCTTATTTTTATTTTTTCTTGGCAAAGAATTTGGTGAAGGTTTTAGCGAACATTTTGGCGACATCGCAGCCCAAATAGCTCTAAATTTAGTGACGGATTTGGCAGAGTCGTAGCTGAACACAGTCGCAGGTGAATAGAACAAAAAACAGAGTTGCAGCTGAATAGATGAATGGAACGAAAAATGGAGTCGCAGTTGAACACAGTCATGGCTAAATAGAATGGAATGAAAAATGGAGTTGTAGCTGAACGAAACAGGAAAATGGCCATATTTTATGGTGTTGTAGTCTTTTGAACAAAACACTTCCTAAGTCATTTTCTCCCAAACAAAGAACTGGGTTTGGCTGAAATTTTTTAACTAGGTTTATATTAGTCCAATGCACCTACACACCAAAAATCAGAGAAACCCACATCACGAATTTTGAGAAAAATACAAATTGGTTGTAGCTGATTATGGCCATTTTCTCAAAAACCGTACATTGGATTGGGATGAAAATTACCAGGCTTGTTCATCTTTGTATTATATAATTTATATCTAAAAATAATGAGAATCCAACTCACCCGGTTGAAATATATGCTCATTTCAATTTCTGCACTTTTGTAGATGCACATGAATAAGAATGTGTTGCAGCTAAACTTCCTGAATCAATATTTCACAAACTACAAAATAAATTTTGCTGAAACTTTTCAAGAAATTAATTACCATTCTAGTACATCTCCACACCAAAAATTAGACAAACCCACATCACAGATTTTGAGAAAAATGCGAATTGGTTTTAGGTGATGATGGTCATTTTCTCAAAAACCATGCATTGGATTGAGCTGAAAATTGCCACGTTTGTTCATTTTGATATTATTTATTCCATATCCAAGTTTCGTGAAAATACACCTTACCAATTTAAATATATGCTCAAATCAAATTCTGCACTTTTTGTAGATGAACATGAAAAAGTGTGTTGCAGATAAACTTCTTGAACCAATATTTCACAAAATACAAATTGGTTTGGGCTGCGACTTTGAGGTATTGATCATATTTCCTTGGTGCATCTACTCACCAAATTTCACAAAGATCCAGATCACCTTTTGGAAGATATGCCCACTTCAATTTCTTCCCTTTTGCAAGATGTAAATGAATAAAAATCAGTATGCACAAAGAATGTCAAAAACCACTCCCCCAAACTAAATATGTCACATGTCCTCATGCAAAATAAGAGTTTTCATCTTATTTGTAAAAATCCATCTAAGGATACATCATGTACTCATGCTTATTAAAACCAACTTCAACCCAAGTGTGTAATCAATTCTTCATATTGCCTCTTTGTGATTTTGAAAGAAAACCACTTATTATTGTTACCAATGATCTCCAACAATTGGCACACCAACTGAATCCTCAAAATGATGGGCATGAAATGATATATGAATGAATAGAGCAAGTGAATGCAACATTAAAATGATCAAATTTCTTTTTAGAGCGTGGGAAGAATAAATCACCTACCCTTGTTTCATACCCTGTTATATGGCAGCATGTGTTTGTTTCAGAACAAAAATGCCCAGATCATTAGAAAAATTCCTTTATTCTTGTAAATAGAGGCAACCGTGTTTTATTGACCATTAAAGCCATACCAATGCTACAGGACTATTCGTTGAATGAGATGCCACGCATTCTTTTGCACATTCCACAACAATCAAACTCATTTCAGAAATTCTGTCAACCTTGACAAATGACCAATGCTGGGAGTAATCATTACCTTCATGCCGTTGAGATAAACTTCACATTAGACTTTGAAAAGGTTGCTACAGGATTTCCATTGTGCATGTATCATGATCATGATGGCTAAAACCAATGTATGCATTAGTGGATGGTAAAAACTACTTATATTATGAAACCAGAACTCGACACAGTTCTCATTTTTCTCTCTCCTAATTTTAGTAGCTAATTTTACATGCATTTAAAAAAGGGTTGATACCAGTATCACACATTTTCATTTTAAGGCATTTTTTTGGCCTTTGAATCATCTTCATCATAAAAAAATTATTCCTTTCTATTTTCAAGTGTGTTTTTTAGACATTTAACAAAATACCATACATTTAGAAGCAAGATATATTGAAACACACACACACACACACACACACACACACACACATATTGCAATTTTTCTTTAAAATAAGACATTTTATAGGCAAAATAAGACTTTTTTATTGACAAAATTCTAAGAAATTCTATAAAATAAAGACATTTACAACCATTTTCAATATATTTTCATAGATTTTTTGTATAAAATGATACTATTTCATACTATATTCCTAAATATTACGATTCACATAAATTCACGAAAAACTATACCATATATTTTTAAATATCATATTAAAAACAATATATATAGAGATTTTATTTCTAAAACAAAGTCTGAAAGTAAAAACAATACTAATATATCTTATCAAAAATTTGTCAAATCTAACATTTTATTCAAGACATTAAACTAACCAACAATATCATGTAGGCTAAATTCTTCATCGAAATTGGAATTTTATGGAGCTTGGCTTTCCTCATAGACATCGATGTCCTCTTTCATTGACTCTTCTATGTCTGCAAGATGCCTGAAGTGCTTCTTTCCAAACATCCCTCATAATGGAGGTTGAGGCTCTTTTGACATATTTACCACAAGTGCTTCACTAAACTCTCATTTCTTCAAACCAACTTCTTGTAATTCATGTGGAAGAACTTGAATAGCATTAATTATTTTCTTTATGTAATTGCATTGTAGTGGATCATTATCAATGGATATGGAATTTATTCCTTTGATTTTTATGCTTTTTGGGAAGAAATTTGTATTCCATATACTACCACCATGTTCCATATTACTCTTAGAACCATATATTTTACCTTTCCTATGTCAAAGTCTAGCTAGTATTGCAATTTCCCTTAGGCAATTCCTATGAAAGTTACCTTACAAATGTTGCAGATCATAATCCATTTTTCAAAACTTAATAAACATGATCAAGGAAATTCATTGATGTATGATACTCATTCCCATACTCTATTCTGGAATTTGGGAGGGTCGTACATGATTTGGAGAGCTAGTTCGACCATCACCCTTGGGGGATTTGAACACAATTTCCTAGTAAAATTGTATTGTTTCACCTTAACCCAAAACAAGTTTTCAGAGGTATAAAGTCTAATAAAAAGTGTCCATATACCATATTGTGGTGTTATAAGACTCACCATACCGTTACATTTCAAATTCGGGACCATTTGGTGAAAATTGGAACCCTCTAGAGTCATAATTAGTTAAGCATGAATTTTGCCAAATTTGTAATTGTCTCCAAAATTCAAAAAAAAACATTTCATCAATGCTAGTCTCTAGCTTGAAAACACTTTGAATTTGAAATATTTATAACATATATCCAATAACAAAAATATTAAATTACACCATTTAAAAATAATTATTATATAACAAAATCTTAAAATTAGATAATAACAACCATAAATGTCACAAAAACATGACATCAAAAATATTAACAACCATAAACGCCACAAAACATGATATCAAAAATATTCACTGTTATAATCTTCACAAAAGATGAAATAAAAATATTAAAAAAATAAATATCACATCATATAACTTAAAATACATTAATTTTAAGATAACAATATTTCACTATGATAACAAACCCCTCTCTCTATATAAAATGACATAAAAAATATTTATCCATCATATGGATAAGAACCCAACCATGTAGCGACATATCATATAAAAAAAAATATGCCACCCCATAACATGACCTTAAAAAAGTCAGAATGAAAAAAACGTACCACATATGATATAAATAAAAACCTCAAAACCCACAGCAAAAAATGCCCCCTTCAAAACGAAAAAATGTTATCACCTCCATGTGGCAATATTATTGGTTTACTAAAGTTTTAAAGTGCTAGGTCATCCGAAGCGAAAGTTGACCTCATGTTATATTTACCACTTTGAAATATTCAAATATTTAACTCGTCATACCTTACAGAATATTTATCGATGTCATCACTTACGAAATTGTGATTCAGAGGAAACCCGCCGCCTTCTCCTTCTCTACAGTGAGGTGGTTATTAAATCTCAAAGTTATCAATATAATCAGTGTTTCAACAAGGGTTGTTGTAAGGTTGGTGCGACCCTGATTCGATCTTATTGATTTCATGCAATGTGTTTGATATATGGTAGTAGGTGTTAGCATTGCTGCATGCTTTTATTGAGATAAACTTACCCACAATTTCAAACGAAGGTGTTGTTTTCTTATTCACAGAGACCCCAAGATGAAAATTATCCTTTATTAGCCGGATATTGTCTGTAAATTTTGATAATCTAGTGGCTTAGGATGGCGATTTGCTAAATGTGGGAGATTTTATTTCGGGTTTTCTCAAATACCCAATGCCATATTTATTGCTTGTAGTGCAATTTTGGGAAGAATTTGCTAAATGTGGATGAATTGTATCCTGATTGTCATTGCCAGATAGTTCCTTAATGTTTGCTTGATGGCCGAAAAGGGGTTTATTGGATAAGGGAACTCATAGATGTCATTGAATCCAATCTTTTTGAATTCTTTCTATATTTTGTTCAATAACTCATAAACTCATTGTTTAACAGGAATTTTTACAACTTCCTGGTTGAATATTATATCGCCTAAAATGGATAGCTAAAAAATCCTCCAACATGAGGGTTTTGGGCTTGTTTGCAAGCTTAGCATGCGTGGTCTTTAACGTTAATTTTTTAGTTAGTTTGTTAGATATATTCATTTGTAGTCTTTTGACAGTTTGAGAATCCTCCAACAGGAGGA
Source organism: Pseudotsuga menziesii (assembly GCA_001517045.1). Lineage (NCBI taxonomy): Eukaryota > Viridiplantae > Streptophyta > Pinopsida > Pinales > Pinaceae > Pseudotsuga > Pseudotsuga menziesii. The sequence continues at coordinate 211,864 of LPNX010613810.1, forward strand.
TTTTGGGCTTGTGTTAGCAGCTTGGTGTGTAAGGGAAATTTGACGACTACCTGGTCAGATGTGTGACCTTTTACTTGACTGGAAATTGGGAGGAGTGGCACACGGAGTGGGGTTCCACTCTTGGGGTGCCGAAGTGTCACCCTTCACGAGTGGCGCGATTCTAAGAATCATGCCACTCATGAAGGGTGGTGCTTTGGAACCCAAGAGCGTAGCTCCGCTCTGTGCGCCACTCCTCCCAATTTCCAGTCAAGCAAAAGGTCACACATCGGTTAGGAGCATACATCATCCCATTTATCAAAAGGAAAGAAGGTATGGAGGTGATCATGACTATCTAAACCTAGAACTAAGTGATCATGACTATCACTTACGAAATTGCTATTCAGGGGAAACCCGTCGCCTTCTCCTTCTCTGCAGTGAGCTGGTTATTGAATCTCAAAGTTATCAATATAATCAGTGTTTCAACGAGGGTTGTTGTAAGGTTGGTGCTACCCTGATCCGATCTTATTGATTTCATGCAATGTGTTTGATATCTGGTAGTAGGTGTTAGCGCTACTGCATGCTTTTATTGAGATAAAATTACCCACAATTTCAAACGAAGGTGTTGTTTTCTTATTCATAGAGACCCCAAGATGAAAACTATCCTTTATTAGCCAGATATTGTCTATAAATTTTGATAATCTAGTGGCTCAGGAGGACGATTTTCTAAATGCCAGAGAGTTTATTTTAGGTTTTCTCAAATACCCAATGCCGTATTTATTGCTTGCAGTGCAATTTTGGGAATAATTTGCTAAATGTGGATGAATTGTAGCCTGATTGTCATTGCCAGATAGTTCCTTACTATTTTCTTGAGGGACCAGAAGGGGTTTATTGGATAAGGGAACTCATAGATGTCGTTGAATCCAATATTTTTGAAATCTTTCTATATTTTGTTCAATAAATCATAAACTCATTATTTAAAAGGAATTTTTACAACTTCCTAGTTGAATATTCTATCGCCTAAAATGGATAGCTCGAAAATCCTTCAACATGAGGGTTTTGGGCTTGTTTGCAAGCTTAGCATGCGTGGTCACGTATTCTCCTAATTGATGTGTGACCTTTTGCTTGACTGGAAATTAGGAGGAGTGGTGCACGGAGCGGAGCTCCGCTCTTCGGGTGCCAAACATTAGAGGAATTTTGGGGTCTAAAATGGGCCTTATAAGAAAACATGCCAAAATAAGTTTTTGTGAGTTGGAATTCAAGAACCAATAGAATTTCAATAAAATAATTCAACCATAATGGTTGAATTGACATATTTGTCATTAAAAAAAACTACTTTTTTTGTTCGTATTTTCGACATATCTCATTGTGTTTTTACTCAAATTTCGATCAGGAGAGCTCGTTGGATGTGGAATTTGATTCCGCATCCAACGAGTACCCACACTGCATACTTTTTATGGACCCCGCTACCCCAAAAACAAGAAATACCTGAAAAAACGTGATGATGACATCATCATCACATTTTTTCAGGTATTTCTTATTTTTGGGGTAGCGGGGTCCGTCAAAAGTATGTAGTGTAGGTACTCATTGGATGCAGAATCAAATTCCGCATCCAACGAGCTCTCCTGATCGAAATTTGAGTAAAAACACAAGGATATATGTCGAAAATACGAACACAAAAAGTAGTTTTTTTTTTCTTCCTCCAAAATTAATCAATATTATTTTATTATTTTAACTATTATTTTATTATTTTCCTTAGGAGGCCCATTTTATACCCCAAAATTCCTCTAATGGTGCCGCCCTTCATGAGCGGCGCGATTCTGAGAATCACACCGCTCATGAAGGGCGGTGCTTTGGCACCCCAAGAGCAGAGCTCCGCTCCATGCGCCACTCCTCCCAATTTCCAGTCAAGAAAAAGGTCACACATCTGACCAGGTAGTTGTCAAATTTCCCTTACACACCAAGTTGCTAACACAAGCTCAAAATCCTCCTATTGGAGGATTCTCAAACTATCAAAATACTACAAATGAATATATCTAACAAACTAGCTGAAAAATTAACGTTAAATACCATGCATGCTAAGCTTGCATGACTATCTGAACCTAGAACACGACCCATGGCAGTGTTTGCAATGAATGGATTTACGTTTTCCCTACCTGAATGTGGTGAATTTGGTTCCATAGTTATATGAAATATGGATGTAATTAAATGTTGAAAATATAAAATGGGTGAGTGGGATAAGCGTTTGAAAAATTAAATCCAAAATAATCTTATGGATATCACAACCATATAAAAATATATGAATATATAGATGTAATTAAATGTTAATCCAAAATAATCATATGGATATCACAACCATATAAAAATATATGAATATATAGATGTAATTAAATGTTGAAAATATAAAATGGGTGACTGGGATAAGCGTTAAAAGATAAAATCCAAAATAGTCTTATGGATATCACAAGACTATTTTTATATTCATTATAAAGGAAATCCCTATTCATTATAGACTTATGGTGAAAGGAAAGCCATATACATTATTATATTCATTGATTTAAAGGTAATGCATATATGCTAACGCGTTTTGTATGAGAAGCTAGCATTTCCTATGTTAAATTTCAAGTATGCTCAAAAGGTTAAATACACTAGTCTTTTCCTAATGGTGATTAAATTGAATACTTACCTTATTAGAGGAGAGAATCACATTGGTTAAAGAGAATTTTATTAGTGTAATAAGATCAAATAATTACGAATATGAATGTAATTAATATGATATTAATTTGATATCTATAATCAATTTGACAAATATATAATATTATTAAAATACAAATATGGATGTAATTAATAATATCATATATTTGTCAAATATATGATATGAATGCAATTAATATGATATAGATGTCAAATTGATATGGATGTAATTAATAAGATATGGATTCCAATTAGACATTATATAAATACAATTGTAAATAATATGATATTAATTTGACATCCATAATCAATTTGACAATTATATGATATTATTAAAATACAAACTTCTTTTCAAATGGAATTATGTAACTTACTTTGGACTCTAGTAAGCTTCTTCCTATCAACTTTGGGATGTATGTATACTAGCAACTCTATTTCTAGTGTCATTTGCTAAAAAAATTTGATCATTCTTTGTTTCTATAACAAATAAAATAATAAGTATTTTTTGATGCTACAATTTGAGACACGAACAAACTAACTATAACATTACATAGGTAAATATATTGTGCTAAATTGAAATGACATTTCTTTTTCTTTCAACCCCCTTTTTTTTGGACTTGATCCCTAAAGCTAGCCATGTTTTTATCTCATGATCATCAATAGCCTTGGTTGGCTTCAATTCTTGCAATGGATTTCTTGTGATCTTATGTGATCCATTTCGCATCAACAAAACTGTAAATTTGATATGGGAAAATAACTGAGCTTCAAACCACAAAAACATTTTCAATTAATAGTTTTACTTGCATACCATTTACTATAAGAATTCTTTAAATATAGAGATAAAATGAAGCATGTAGTATAATGGTTAGGGACCTTATTAAATGATATAACTTTACAGAAAGGAAACAAAAACTCGCATGTCCTAAGACTTATATGGGATGCCATTTCGATAAAAAATTGTAGACATAAACAATTATAATTGTACCAAATATTTTTTTTAATGTGATTATATGTCTCACGTGACTTCTTATGAAGAATGGGATACAATTGCAAAAGATCATGATTAGGAGGAATTAAAAGAATGTGTGGAGTGTATTAGGGGATTAGAGTTTTTTTAAAATTATATCGAGACCTTCCTCTGAAGAAAATATAGATTCAATGGAGTGTTACAATCCATGGATGAATTTGAATAATTTCACATGGAACATTTTAGATGTTTTTATTAGTATGATGTTTGCAATTCAAACTCTAAAGTAGTTTTTTAATATTTATACATGAATCATTTGTTTTTGTATGGTCTAATATATGATTCATTATGAATCGCATCATAATTTCTTTGATTTTATATGGTTAGAGTGGTGAAATATTGATGTAATATTTGTCTTTTGTTTAATATGCAAGTTTTTAAAAAGTTGTAATTTATCTCTTGACGAAAAAATCTATTTCCAATTTACGGGTTGATTTTAAAGTTTTTGTAAACAACGGTATGGGATGTTTAGGCCATGGCTCTATTTTTTACTCCGAAAAAAAAACATGTATACTGGTATCAACACTTTTCTATTTGGAGGGTGTTTTTGGTGTTTCTTATGTAAAAAACATCATTTTTATGGCTAGAGTTCTCATTCTTAGTATAAAGTTCTCGTTTCATAGTATAAGTGGTTTAAAGATACCATATGTATAAGATGGTGGAAAATCCATATACCATATAAAATGTGGGTCTCAATAATTTTGACTTATGAAGATGTGAACCATCATGTGCACCACTGAACAAAGTAAACAAATCAAATAAATCATGCCTTTGTTTTCCATCGTGCTTGTGTGATAGAATACTCTTGAGAAGGAATGGCTTGTAAATCAACTTTTTATGTTGTAGGTTCTTGTGTCCATCCTATCCTTCTCTTTCAAGATGTGTATCAGCTGCTTTATTTCTCCTCACTATTTTCAAATAGAAATAGAGCATTGTTTTTTACAGCTGGTTCTTGTGTCGCAGCATCAAGGATTTTTTTTTTATTTTTTATTGCTGGTTCTTGTGTGGCAGCAGCAAGACTTCCTATTGTTGGTTCTTGTCTGACAACAATAAGGTATCCTTTGATTATTTTCATGCTTGGTCAGTTGGCTTGGTGAGATCTTGGGTGGGACTTTGAAGTGGATGTGCATGAATGATGAAGTGTTAGAATTGAGTGGGAAATGATGGAAATGGATGGACATAAAATGCTATATAGACAATGGAAATGGCTAATGCTTAGTGGTTCTTCATGAAATTTCCCTAAATCTTTAATAAATAAAAAAATCATGCTATTTTACCTCAAGTTTTACCTCGATGGAAGCCTTGGTTGACATGAATGGATCGGTGTATGTTGGAGCTATGTAGGTTGATCTGATGCTGAGACAAATGTATATGAGATATGAAACTAGATGAGACTGAATTTGATCCATGATGTTGTGCTGGTTGCATATAAGACTAACTGCTGAGACAATTGATGAGGAGAAATTCGACCATAGAAGCAGAAATCCCATTCTCTTATTTTGAAAATCAACTGCTGAAATGAAAATTGAAAGGAATTACAAAACTACTGAACGAATGATGCTGCAAGTCATTGTTGAAACCATTAGATTAGATAATATTCAGCTGCTACAAAATCAAGGTACAATTCTTACCATGTGAATGGATGTGCTGAAGTCGAGCACGGAAAGAAATCATTGGATTACCGGCCATTAATGTATGCCGTTAACCAATGTGAAGCAACTCACCTTTGATGAAAGTGATCTCTAAATTACCTTAGTGCATATTGACAGGTACGAATGGATGTGCTGGAGTCGAGTCACCTGCAAGATTTGCCAATCAAGAGGCATTAATGAATCCCCATGATTAACAACAAGGAAATCTGCCATTGATTCATGCAGATACTAGGGCACTATAAAACTCTAATCTTGATCCCAGATGATTTGTCAGAGTCGATGGGAGAACACCATTGGAATGAATACCTTAATGAATTCCACATCATCTAATACGAGTACAAAATAAATGATTGTGAAGAATCATAGTGAAAAATAGAACCAACATGAAACTTAGAACTGGAAAGTATATGTGAAGTCATGATGTAGTAATGATGGAAAATAAAACGGTTAAGGTGAATACATAAGCATTGGAAAACGAGAATTCAACATGAATGGATTTTTAGCATTTTTAAATGAGGGTGAATGAATCTACCATAGGACAATTGGCTCCTTGAGGGGTTTCTTTCAGCAACAATTGGTATGACAGATGTCTAAAAATGATTCTTGGCATGTAGCAATGAGACTTGACTTTGGGAACATTAGACTTTGTATGGTTTGCACATAAATATCTCCATTTTTTTTGTTCTCAATCCATTTGCAAATTGAGAAAAAATCTTCAAGAGTCACTCATGCATGCATTGACCTTCTTCTTCCAAGGACCTGCGAAAACCTGGCACTTGCCTGCAATAAAACATGAGATGATGGAAGAAGAGAGATGATTGGTCTCTCTTCACCCAACACTTATGAAAAAAACAACAAGAAATTACTTATAAAACAAATTAAAAGAAAAATGAACAAAGCAAAATCCATTTTATACATGCGGGAGAGCAATGTCCATCTAGAATCACCAACGGTATTATGATCATAGCTTCTTCATTCCTTGTCCAATTTGAGTGATTAAAAAGCAAAATGAAAGTAAATTTATAGGTATATTCCCCTTATAAATATGTTTTTAAAATTTAATGTAATGATGTTCCAAGTCACTCAGTAACAGCCTGCATGACAAGGTGTTTTTTTGAATTCTGGACTAGACCAACAGTCACGGTTTTAGGCTTAACGTTTTCGTTTGATAACGGATTGATGTGATTAAAATTGGATATGAAATTATATTCATGTAGGTATCTCCATTAAAAACAAGTTTTTAATCCAACAATAATTGATGGGTCAAATAAGCCAATCAACAGTCTAGAAAATAGAGTTTTAGGTATGCTGATTTGTGATAGGCAGTCGATATTTTGGTCATAAAATTTGCATACGACATTGGAATGGAGTGATTAAAATTGAATTGTAAATTATATTAATAGGGGAATATATCATTGAAACATGTTTTCAAGATATGTCCATTAAGGCATCTAAAAATTGACTGTCCTAGCTCTGTTCCTAAGCTGTCTTCTTGACACCCTGCTAGTATTTTGGCCATAAGCTTTTCATTTCATACCCAATATTAAAAATTTGAATTGTTTTGGAAACTAGATTCAAATGGATACTTGATATGTAAACATGATTTAAAAATATGTCCATTTGGTCTCCCAAAAATGGACTATCCCGACTGTGTTCTAGTAAAATTTTCAAGCCAAAATGTCACCAAAAATTTAATAAATGAAATTTGACCCCAAATATAACACACATCCATACCAGAAATTTCAAGCATTGATCACCTAGATTGACTTACAAAGTCTGTTGCAGCCACAGCTGCAACTCTTAAAAAAACGACATAATGTTGAAATAAAGCATGTGTATTTTTATGGATGTGTTATATATAAATAAAAACTAAATACATATCATGATGTGTAACACACACATATCTAAAACTCAGAAATTTTTACCTGTAGCACAGTCACAACTGGGTGTTGCAGCTCGTTGTCACAACTGGGTGTTGCATCTCATTGTCATAGCTGGGTGTTGCAGCTAACAAATTCATACCAAATTTCAAGATTGAAGGATTCCATAATCATTGGCTCATTTTCCTATGGATCGTTCATTCACCTTCCCTAATTACTGTAATTTTGTTTTCATGACATTTTGATTTTTATTTGTAACAAATAAAGACAAATTGAAATTGAGAAATTGATGACAAAAATGACTTAAGCATTTTGTTCAAATAGTCAATAATTCCAAAGCATTCATGAAAACATCTCATACCCATTCCTTATCTTTCTACTTTATGATCTTCCAAATCGCAACAAGGCATAAGAAGAGAGCATACTTATTCAAAAATAAATAAAAACTTAAAAAAAACAAAAGCATGGTTTTATTCTATTATTCTATCCTACCCTATTCTACTTGGAAATATAAAAATTGTTCAAGTGTATGCATATTTCCAATGGAGCCACTTTCGAAGAAGTGACTCAAGTATGCTCATACTCCCAACAGAAAAATATAACTTTATAAATGTTAGGATATGAGAGATCAACTTCCCTTGAAATGATGGTGCCAAGAATTGGTGAAGTATGGAACGATGTTGCAGACCGATGACAGATTGAAACCAAGCTTCAATACAGTCTTTGTTCCCTTGATTTCTCATGGATGTGACATCGTGAAGCTCCTTAGTAAACTCATCTTCCTTAATGCATAAGAGATTCATATCTAATGATGTAAAGGATGCTTCAATTTTTGGTTCCAATGTTCATTCTTCATCAAATATTACATGTGTCTTGTTGATCTTGTCTACTTTCTTGTGAGGACTAGAAGAAAATCCATCTGCAAATATTGGATTTAAAACATGTTTAGGCCTCGTATGGATTTGCTGCAATAATGCACAACCTTTTTGCAGCAGTGTAGGTGAGGTAGAACAGAGGGAAATGTAGGAACATTTTGTAATTCAGCACTATAAGCATATTGTACTACTTTATTATGGCTAGGGTGGAGGGTGGATTGGATATGAAATTGTGTTGGATACCAAGGAGTTTGATGAGAAAATGGATGTGGCTGATGTAGATGATTGATTTGTGAGGTTGATAATGAGGGACCATGTTGTGTTGCAGCATGAGGGAGAGCGGCCATGTGATCATAAGATAGGCCATTCTAACCTTGTGGATAACGTAGGTAAGAGTTAAAATGATGCTGCAATAGTTTCCATGGTGAAAGAGTATTCAATGGCTGAGTATGAAAGTAAGGAAATGGAGGGATAGAGTTTTGAACCATATATGTATTCCATGGTTGACATGACTATTGCAATGAGTTGGCTGCAACTCCCAGATATCTTTGATATGTTTCTTTCATCCTTGATAAGGGGGGACAATGATCTGTGGAGTGATTCAAGTCACATATACCACAACTTTCAAGACTATCCAAAGGGAAATCCCTTGCTTCTCTTATTTCCTCCTGCTTTTCTTTATCCTGCAAAACACCCAATTATGAATCAATTTTAGAATTTTTAAATACATTACTGATTTCAGCTTGTAAAACTCTTATTTTTGCAGTAGATTTCAAAAATAAAGATAAAAGTTCCTTAGATTTTTTAGCAGTATTGAAGTTTCCTCTTGAATACCTTCTATATAACTCACAAATATCATCATATGCTAACTAAAATACATTACCTATTCCCATCAGATTTAATATTTCTAAATATTCAGCTTGGATTCCCTTGAGCAGAAGTGTTTTTAAGATTTCCTTCCCCAGTTTCCTCCGTTTGGATATTTGGAGGTTATATTGAAATTGTTCTATGTATTCCTCCATACTCTCCTCTTCTCCTTGTGTCATTTCAAAAATTTCTTCATTGACTCTACAATAATCTTGGTACCTTTTCAAGAATACATGTTTCATGTCTTCCCAAGTTTGTATACAATTCCCACCGAGGCTCATGAACCATTCGAGGGATGTTCCTTTTAGAGTAAGGGGAAACACATTCAAATTTTGATCATTAGAACAATAACCATATCCTTTACAAAATACTTCAAATTGAAATAAAAATACACCAAAGTCTTCGTTTTCCAAACCGTGAAAATTTGGTAGAACATGTGGGGGAGTTATTTTCGTTGGTGCCACTCCTCTCGAATCTATGATGGGAAATTTGAAGGTAACAAATTTTGCATCTTTCTTACCTACCATCTCTTTATTATATTCTTTGTGTGCTATCTTGAGGCTCCTCCTTCGAATGTTCCTGTCAACTTGTTAGTAGAATGGGTGGTGCTTACAACACCACTAAGGGGAATGATAAGATTTATGCTCCAAAGGTTGAAATTGAAATAAAATTGAATGTAAAGATAGAAAATCCACACTCAAAATAAATTCATCAAATTGAAATGTAATCATGCAACCTACATGCCCTACTTTAACAATGCATCTACAAAACAATGTTAAATGTACTTTTGAAAAATTAATAACTTCCTCGGAAACAATGACAAAATGTTTGGCCCACTATATGCCAATTAATTAAAACTTAACATACAGAGTGGTAAACATAAATTATCAAATCGAGAAAGTCTTTTATTTCAAAGCTATCATGCAAGATCTATGCAAGCACAATTTCTACCGGACACCGTTATCTATTGGTATGCAATCAAAACTCTTTGTAAAGTAGATCACACCTTCTTGAAAGTAATCAAACCTCGAACCTATTCATAAATCGAAACTATAAATCGAGCACACTTCAAACAAAATCTATTCCTATGAAACAATATTTAATTGCATAAATCTAAAATAAGTCTTGTGTTGTCCAACGATCTATCAAAATGAATTAACATGAGAACACTATGATAAATCTAATGAATAAAAACATGAACTGAATAATAAAACAACTATGATAAATCTAATGAATGAAAACATGAACTGAATAATAAAACAACTAGGATAAATCTAACAAATAAACACATCTACAAAATAAAACACCTACAATCAACACTACTGACATCTGCTTAGGGAAGACGGCTCTTCCTCCACTGAGCAGAGCTGGATCTCCACAATAAAAGTTTACAACTCCAAAATTAAGAAACTTCCAGCATGTATTATCATAATGAATGATTACAATAGATCTGGATCAAATCCTACATCATAAAATTGTTTTCTCTCCTCATCTTTTTTCCTTTCATTGAGATTCATTACATATTTATACATACAATTATCTCATGGAAATGAAGAACTAAACCCCCAACTTGTGATCTGTAATAGCTAAAACATGGCCATAACTGCTGGCAACTTTGGAACCGGTCGCAACACAAAATATGGAAAATACCCTCTCGAAGAACCATCTTTATATCCCAAACCGTTACTTTGTTTGGCCTTTTCCAAGTGAGTTAGGCAAATGAGAATGTTTCGCAAAAAACCCATGTATTGGATTTTTTATATTTGTTTCCAGTGGCCTGCAAATCGAGATGCAAATCAAGGTGTTCTTATGTGACATGCGTTTTCGATTAAGGCTATAACAGCTAGCTATGAGCATCCTGTGTTAAATTTTCATATGGTTAACTAAGAAATCAGTATTTCATTTCATTTTCATAACAAAAGCATATAAACAGGATCACTGAAAGATAGACAAGCACAACCATACAAAAGGAACACAAAGATTTATCCTGGGAAAACCCTAAAGGGAGAAACCCAGCAAAAACTTCCTCAATATAGATGTCCCAAAAAGATAAAAGATAAAACCAGCAAGGAGATCAAAGCTTGATCCTCCTCCTTCTCCAGCTACTTCTCTTCTCCACTAATGCACTACACAAGTGAGAGTGTGTGTCCCAAATGAGGAGCACTACACCTCTATTTATATTCATCTGTTCACTTAAATTAACTCATCTGTCATGTAGGATCGAGTTAATCATGTAGGCTCGAGTTACACATGTAGGCACAAGTAACCACACTGGGGTGCTAATGAACCATCTTTACAATTAGACGTGACTGCCTCATGACTCTTATTAGTTCTTTCGATTAGAAGAATCAGGATACAAAGTAATACAAGTGGTTCTCCTGGTAGGACCATTGAGGACCACAAAGAAATACATATAAAATATTCTTTGAAATTACAATATTTCAACACTCCCCCTTAACGAGAAGGGTATTCTATAACAACATCAACAACAACAATAATAGGAGGGAGATAGAGGACATCATCAACATCAGGGTGATACATCTATAAATCATTGGAAGATTTTCAACATCATGTAGTCTTCGTCTTCAATCTTTAGTATTTAGCATCATCAGTACTTTGACCGCTTCGATCAGCAACATCTTCAGCATCTTGACTCTTCAATCAGCATCAACATCTTCAGCACTTTGACCTTTCAATCAGCAACATCTTCAGCACTTTGACCTTTCGATCAGCAACATCATCTTTAGCACTTTGACCTTTCGATCAGCAACATCATCTTCAACACTTTGACCTTTCGATCAGCAACATCTTCTTCAGCACTTTGGCCTTTCGATCAGCAACAACACCATCATCATACTCTAATATTTCGATCAGAAACATCATTATGAAAACATCAACATCATCATCATCAAAATATCAGCATCATCACACTCTGATCTTTCAATCAGAATCATCATTATCATCAGCCTCTGATCTTTCAATCAGAAACATCATCAACTGAAAATCATCATACTCTAACATCAGCTCATCATCATATTCTGATCTTTTGATCAGTACGTCATCATTGGCATCATCATCATCAGGAGCTCATCATCATCACGTTCTGATCTTTCGATCAGAAACATCATCATCATCATCGTATTCTGATCTTTCGATCAGAAAACATCATCATCATCAACAACATCATAATCATAAGCAACTTCTGATTTTCTGATAAGAAAACATCATCATCATCATATTCTAATATTTTGATCAAAGAACATCATCATCAGCAACTTCTTATATTTCAATCAGAGAAACATCATCATCATAATATTCTGATCTTTTGATCAAAGAACATCATCATCGTCAGCAATAGCATCATCATCATATTCTAATCTTTCAATCAGAGAACATCATCATTAGCAAATTCTGATCTTTTGATCAGAGAACATCATCATCAGCATCAAGAGCATCATCATAATATTTTGATCTTTCAATCAGAGAACATCATCATCATCATCAACTTCTAATCTTTTGATCAGAGAAACATCATCATCATCATATTCTGATCTTTCGATCAGAGAACATCATCATCATCAGCAACATCATCAAAACATCAACATGATCCTTCCTTTCGGAAATATGGGATTTAGGTCTTTACGGAGTTACCAATGATCCTTCCTTTCAGAATTATGGGATTTAGGTCTTTACGAAGTTACTAACAATCCTTCCTTTTGAAATTACAGGATTTAGGTCTTTACGGAGTTACTAACGATATTTCCTTTTAGAATTATGGGATCAACACATTTGTGGAACTCAGACAATCCTTCCTATTGGAATTACAGGATCAACACATCTATGGAACTCAGACAATCCTTCCTATTGGAATTATGGGATCAATTTAATGATCCTTCCTTTTAGAATTATGGGATTTGGGTCTTTACCGAGTTACTCATGATCCTTCCTTTCAGAATTACGGGATCAACACATATGTGGAACTCAGACAATCCTTCCTATTGAAATTACAGGATCAACACATCTGTGGAACTCAGGAAATCCTTCCTATTGGAATTACAGGATCAAGTCAATGATCCTTCCTTTTGGAATTATAGGATTTAGGTCTTTACAAAGTTGCTAAAGATCCTTCCTTTCTAAATTACGGGATCAGCACACATGTGGAACTCAGACAAGCCTTCCTCTAAAAATTATGGGATCAACACACCTTCTCAAGTATCGAAGTCACTGGATCCATTCTGAACCAAAGTTCAAGGATGATAAAATCCACGGGGATTGAGATCTCCGAATACATTTTGAACTGAGGTTCAGGGATGATGTAATCCCACCACTTTCACAGGGGCCAAGACCTCTAGATACATTTTGAACCGAGGTTCAGGGATGATGCAATCCAACACTTTCATGGGGGCCGAGACCTCTGGATACATTTTGAACTAAGGTTCAGGGATGATGCAATCCACCACTTTCACGGGGCCTGAGAGCTCCAGATACATTTTGAACCGAAGTTCAAGGATGATGCAATCCTACCACATTCATGGGGGCTGAGACCTCCAGATACATTTTGAACTGAAGTTCAGGGATGATGCAATCCCACCACATTCACGAAGACCGAAGTCACTGGATCTATTTTGGACAGATGTCCCAGGATGATACAATCCCTCTTCATTCTCGAGGACCGAGGTCACCAGATCACTTTTGGATAGATGTCCCGGGATGATACAATCCCTTTGCAAAATCACTACTCCCCCTTTTGAGGAAGGTTCTTTTGAACCACACCAATCTTGTCTCGAAAGTGTTCGAACTTTACTAGAGACAGAGGCTTCATCAGCACATCATCATCTAAACTATCATCATCTACATCTTCAGTATGTGAATACTGAACTATCACCATCTGTATCTCTAGTATGTGAATACTGAAAGCATCATCATCTATATCTTCAGTATAGAAATACAGAATCACCATCATCTGCATCTACAATATGTAAATACTGAAACATCATCTATATCTTTAGTATGGGAATACTAAAACATCATCATCTGCATCTTATCTCATACATAGAAGTACTGGATTTCTATGTGTTACAATGGAACACAGGGTTCTCTATCATCACAAATCTGGTTATCTCATAGAATCATTGTAGTATCCATCTTCAGGTCAAAGAGACCTGATATCAGCTTCTGAAGCCATATGACTTCACAAATTAGCAGAGCAATCTGCTATGTAATCTTCTTCAGCGATGCTAAGAGAAACACTAAACTGTTTCCTGCTAAACCATGAACTCATATCAGACCCAAAAGCGTCTACCTGATGTTCTTTTCCTGTCTGAGATACTTCCATCCCAATCTGCATCTGTGTAGTCATACAGTCTATACTCATGGCTACCATCATAGTATAAACCAAAGTCTATAGTCCCTCTCAGATACCTCATCACATGTTTTGCAGCTACTAGGTGAACCCGTATTGGTTGAACAAGATATTGACTTACGGTGTTCACAGCAAAACAAATGTCTGGTATGGAATTTGTTAAGTACATCAATGACCCAATGATCTGTCTGTAATGAGTCACATCCACTAACTCTGATGAGTCATCAGCTAACAACTTCAAGTTGGAGTCCATGGGTGTGGCCATGACTTTGCATTCCAACATATTGAATCTCTTCAATATCTCTACCACATAATTTCCCTCATTAAAGGAATTTTGGGGTCTAAAATGGGCCTCCTAAGGAAAATAATAAAATAATAGTTAAAATAATAAAATAATGGTTAAAATAATAAAATAATATTAATTAATTTTGGAGAAAGAAAGAAAAAAACTACTTTTTGTGTTCGTATTTTCGACATATATCCCTGTGTTTTTACTCAAATTTCGATCAGGAGAGCTCGTTGGATGCGGAATTTGATTCCAAATCCAACAAGTACCCACACTGCATACTTTTGACAGACCCCGCTACCCCAAAAACAAGAAATACCTGAAAAAACATGATGATGACATCATCATCACGTTTTTTCAGGTATTTCTTATTTTTGGGGTAGTGGGGTCCGTCAAAAGTATGCAATGTGGGTACTCGTTGGATGCGGAATCAAATTCCGCATCCAACGATCTCTCCCAATCGAAATTTGAGTAAAAACACAATGAGATATGTCGAAAATACGAACAAAAAAAGTAGTTTTTTTTAATGACAAATATGCCAATTCAACCATTATGGTTCACTTATTTTATTGAAATTCTATTGGTTCTTGAATTCAAACTCACAAAAACTTATTTTGGCACGTTTTCTTATAAGGCCCGTTTTAGACCCCAAATTTCCTCTAATGTGGTTGAGAAAGATTCCTTCTGAACTTTGCCATACTTCTAGACCTAGGAATAATGCATTAACCCAAGGTCTTTCATCTCAAATTCTTCTACTAGTTTCTTCTTTCTTTCCATATTCTGTTTCTCATTCCCTATCAATATTAAGTCATCCACATATAATGACAAGATGACAGGTTCATCTTCTACAACCTTGTAGTAAAGTTTAGGATCGACTTTACTCTTGGAAAAGCCCATGCTCATTAGGAAACTATCTATTCTTCCATACCAAGCTCTGGGAGCTTGCTTCAGGCCATAGAGGGCCTTCTTCAACTTACATACTTGATTCCATCTGTCTTCAACTTCAAATCCTTGTGACTATTCGATGTAAAACTCTTTCTCAATCATACCATTAAGGAAGTCTTGTCTTTACTTCATCATGGAAGAAACTACCATGATAGCTCTGAAGGAAGTGTACCTTGCTTCCTGGAGTAACTATCTCTTCAAAATTAATTCCCTCTTTCTAATAGAAACCTCTAGCCACAAGTCTTTTCTTACTTCTATCAACAACATAATTTATCTTGAAAATCCATTTGGAAGATACCACATTCTTGTTTTCTGGTTTGAGTACTATATCCCAAACATCATTCCGATATTCTTTCATCATAACATCTTCCATGAGTTCATCTTGTCAGGTCAACAACATAACCTAGTCTTCTGCATTCGACCTTGAAGGTTGGAACCCACTTTACTCTTGGTAAAGTATCGATCCATGAGGAAGTTGTCCATCATGTCGTACCATGTCAAACTTAGATATCTTCTGTAGTCACTCCCCCTGAAGTGGAGTATCATCTTCCCTCTTCGTTCTGTATAGGTGGTTCTATGCTTGATATATACTAGTCAATAGAGTATGTCATGTCATAGTCTATTCTTTCTGAGGCAAATCACGAACCTTTCTTTGTACACTTGTTCTTGTAGATCCATATGGAAGATACTACGTACTTCCTGTTATGCCTCGAAATCATATCATATACATCATTCCCCATGATCAACTGTTATTCTTTGATCATATATTATATCATTCTTTTCTTCATATTTAGTTATCTCTCATACCCATGGTGGTATTCATCCTTCGAGGTGGATCTACAGATCTCTGAAGCTCTTTCTTCTGTCATGGCGTTTTTGATCCTGGGAGCTTCAAATTCATGTTTATTGGAGTGAATCTTGAATTGTCATCACTTGTTCTTCGGAACAAGTCTCATCCTTGTTTTCTTATGGGAGGTTGTACAAGACCTTTCCTACAATTCAAATGCACCAGTTGCATGGTTAGAACTATTTCATAAAACATATGCATAGCGACAAATTCTTATGCATCATGCAATTGTTTAATCAATACAACATTCATCCATATCTACCATGACATCATTGAGATTGCGCACTAATCCAATATGTCAGCAAAGAGGTTTCATTCTAGATAAGTAGCAATGGAGCGTCATATAGCACCATGAGCTACTTACCCATCACATGCATATTAGTAGTATACTGTCATTAATGCAAACATATTATCATGCATAATACATCAACTGAATATAAACAAATGCAAAACAAAACAATATCATGAAATGACAATTGAATACTTATATTTTATTTGTTTCATGGGTATACTCCTTTTTGATCCTTCTACTTCATCATCTTTTTCATTCATGACATCATCATTTCTTATCCAAATGATAAGATGGATAAGAGGTTCTTCAAGAATTGAGTTCTTCACATTCCTCGTCGCTTGAGGGATCTTCTTTGAATGGTGAGAGCTTGATCTTCAATTGCTCCCACCTTCTTCTTCTCTTCTTATGAGTTGAGCTTCTTCTTCTTCCCAGAGTCAACTAAAAGTAATCACTTTCATCTGGCACACATTCTTCACATGAATGAATCCCATGATCATGGGAGGCCATTCAAGGTGGCTATCACCACTTCTGCACTCTCCACTTCTTCTTCTACCGCTTCAAGTTGTTCTGCATTCTGGATCTTCACATTTTTCAACTGTTTTCTTAAATCCATCTTCTAATTTATGTTCTTATCTTCAAATATCTTGATCAAGGAATCAAACATCTTCGGTGTCTTTAGGGAAGACACTTGTGGTACAATTTGATCCGTGATTGAATCAACAATGATCTTCTTGGCCTTGATCAAGTTCTTCTTGTGTAAGGCTTTGAGCCTCATCTCCTTCTAGAACTGGAACCTCTCTACTCATGAAGGTGTCCAATTTATTTTCTTCAGAGAGATCAAATACTTCAATTCTTGGAATTTTTCAACTTCACCAAGCTGTGATAGATATTTTTGAAATGAGAACCTCAAATGAAAATAACAAAGGATTAGATCTTACCGATTTGAGGTGTCCATCCTGGTTCCGGAGCTGGCTAATCTAGGATTTTCCACAAAAACCCTAATTTTAAAAACTTGGAATATTTTAGATCTTATTGGATAGAAATATATATCTCTTCAAATGGAGCTTTCCAATGTACTCCTTTTCTGAAAACAGTGGAGGGAAGCTCTCGAAACAGGAAGCCCTAGTTTTCCAATTTCTTCTACAGAAATTCCTGTCACTGTTTCTGTGATATATCCAAGATTACTATTTCTATATGTCCAAATTTTTTTAATAAGGTAACCTCACATGTCCCTGATCCAACACCATAGGTTTCATTAGAATTGGTTTCACCAATTGGGATTTATGATCCTTTTCCCAAGGTGCCTTGTTACAGGACTATTTCAAACAGCGAAGTTGTATGGGTTTCCATGTGTCATTGTTGCATCTTCTAAGTATAAAATTTGGATCAAAAGAAGTAAATTCCATGCCCTTTTTGTAACATCTTTAGGAATTCTGTGTGGACCTCTGTATCCCAAGATATTGCAATTCTCCCTAGGTGTCCTGTTTAGGGATGAATTCTGGAAGAGGCTGGAACCCTAAATTGGAGGGATCATATCTTCCAGAATATAGTGGACCTGAGGCTGAATTTTGGACATAGTGTACATAAGGATTTTATATTTAGTCTTAACAATTTTAAGCTCCTGAAACTTCTCCAATCATAGGATATAGTGAATTTACCAAAACTTAGCAGTTTTAGTATTTAGGGTTTTTCTAGCTCGGGGTCAAACTAGGGTTTGACTTTCCTGGAGTTTCATCCAACCAAAAATCTTGATCCAGGTCTCTAAAATTCGATTTTGATGAGGAGAGAAATCCTATGCTAGGCTCACTCAAAAATTCTTCTTCTGCAAGAAGCCCTAATTTCCCACACCGAGAATTGAAAATGCTCGGAATCGAATTCCGCTTCGACAGAAAGATGCGCCCTTCAATGGAGAGTCATCCTAGCCTTCTTTTTCTAATCGATTGTGGAGAGAGAACCAAAAAGTAATAAGCCCTATATTTTGTAGATGCACAATGCCTTCTTTCAGGGTGGCTCTGATACCATGTTAAATTTTCATATGCTTAACTAAGACATCAACATTTCATTTCATTTTCATAACAAAAGCATATAAACAGGATCACTGAAAGATAGACAAGCACAACCATACAAAAGGAACAAAAAGATTTATCTTGGGAAAACCCTAAAGGGAAAAACCCATCAAAATATTCCTCAATATCACTACTATATTTCGATCCAAAATCCGACGGTTACTTCCGACGGCGCGTGGATTTTTTCTTTTAAACCTACCAAAAATCACAAAGTTAATTTTTTTTTTAAAATTGTGGTCATAAGCTTCGCTTAAGCGACGGATAGGCTCATAAGCGTCGCTTAAGCGACGGCTAGCCTATCAAGCGTCGCTTAAGCGACGACTCCTTGAGTGAATGAAAACTTAAAATAAAAAAAATTAAGTAAAATGGTACACCTTCACACAACAAATTTTGTTGAAATCCTATAACAAATAGTAGGCGTCGCTTAAGCGACGACGCCTTTAGATTAAAAAAAACTAAAAATAAAAAAAGGTACACCCGCGGCCTTTCTGTCCCGTGAGTTTGCTCGGGGCTTTCTTGCCTCTGCAAACTTAAACCCCGACTTGTCCTCAAGCAATCACTAAGCCATCTCCAATGTGCAAATCCACAGATCATCCAGGTGCCGATCTTACACCATGTACCCCATTACCCCTCAAAATGCATTTTGCATTTTGAGCATTTTTTAGGCATCCTTCCCAGCTGTAGGGTGCATTTGCTTCCAGTAGATTGAGGATGGTATGTTTGGAGGGTCTACAGTTAGAAGGCTGTAAATATATGTTCAGAAACAGTCCAACATATGGCCAGCCATTGATCTCACCAGAAAATGGCCAAAATCATGATTGAACCAAGCAGATTGGAGATACTGGGACTACTGGGCAAATTCAGTTAATAATCCAAGAAGAAATTCTGAGATGCAGACTGGCAGTTTGATGAGAACTGTAAGGTGTTCCAGCAGTAAATAAAGAAGTTTTTGGGCAGTTTTGTTCAGTCGGGAGGGCACCTACCATATGTGCCAATATGATCATATTTTTGGGGTGAATTTGTTCATGGAACTGTTCTTTTGTTTATAATTTGTTTTCTGTCATCTAGGGTTTGGTAAAGTTTCCAAGTGGTTTTATTACTATGGAAAGGCAATTTTTTCAGCGAGGTCCATAAGATGTGTTACAGAAAGGGCAATGTGTTAGTAAGTCGTGTTGGAAGACAGCCTTCAAAGACCAATTAAGGTTAATAAAGGAAAAATAGTCTCAAAGAATAAACTAAAGTAAGTTACACATTTCTTGAAATTCATTGGGAGCTACTTGAATGGAACAGGAAAATTCATAGGGTTTAATCAAGATTGAACTGTGAAGTGGATGATGCCGCCATTATTTCGATCCAACAAAGCAAATAATTGAAAAAAACTGCTTGTTAAACCAGAACAACTAAAAGTTCAAGACTACTAGCAGCTTTGGTATTTATTTATTTATTCACTTTGTTTTATACTGAATTTCATGTGTAATGTGCTTAAAACCTCAACTGGAAGAAATTCGGCAAAAGAAGGCAGCAGATAGATCTCAGAAAGCTTCTCCAGGAATGGATCATAGGAATTCGAACCCATCAGGTCTGTACAATATTTCCTTTCTTTCAGTGTTTCCTATCAGGGCAGTGTCTTTTTCTTTTTTTCTTTGAAAGTGTTTCTTTTAAACTCCAGAAGCTTTACATATGGAAAAAATATCTAAGGCACTTCCAGTGGTCCATTTTCATGGACCGTTTTCTAATCACAAGGGTGAATTACTAATCATAAGGGTGAACCACTAATTACATAGGCAAATTACTGATCACTAGCATTTCCGTTTGCTAAGTTGTCATGACAAAGGGGAACTCTTCCATTAGAATCATCCAAGGCTTGCACTTGGACCCAACCATTTATTTGTGCCTTCATGAGAATTGAACCTTGCTGGGTTACTTCATGCACCATTTTTTTCCCTGCTAAACCATGACCACATTGGTGGTTCTTTACAATACTGGCTGTGATGAGCTTTTGGATTTGATATAGGGTCAACAATGTGCTTGATAGTTGAATGACTCCAGAGTCCATAGGATTCGAAATGAGGGCACTTATTGGAAGCTGGCACCCATTAACTATTAAATCAAGAGTAATAAACCTACTTTGTTGCTTTGTATTATTCTCAAGCTTGCATAATGGTGCTTTGGTATCCTACTTCCTTGATCCAAATCTTACCCATGTCTTTACAATATTGGTTATGATGAGCTTTTGGCCTTGACATTAGGGTGAATGATATGCTTGATAGTTGAATGACTCCACAGGATTCTAAATGCGGGCACTTATTGGAAGTTGGCATGAGAATTGAATCTTGGTGGGTTGTTTCACACACCATTGTTTTCCCCACTGAACCATGACCACATTGGTGGGTCT
Source organism: Pseudotsuga menziesii (assembly GCA_001517045.1). Taxonomy (NCBI): domain Eukaryota; kingdom Viridiplantae; phylum Streptophyta; class Pinopsida; order Pinales; family Pinaceae; genus Pseudotsuga; species Pseudotsuga menziesii. The sequence continues at coordinate 233,028 of LPNX010613810.1, forward strand.
TTACAATATTGGTTATGGTGAGCTTTTGGCTTTGACATTAGGGTCAATGATGTGGTTGATAGTTGAATGACTCCATAGGATTCTAAATGAGGGCACTTATTGGAAATTGTCACCCATTAACTGTTAACTTTGGCACAAGCAGTGTTATCGGAACCGGCCC
>LPNX010613837.1:0-125707 GCA_001517045.1 Pseudotsuga menziesii
GGATCTCCTCCTTCCTGCGTGGGAAAAACAATGGGAATCCCAATCGATGCATGAGGAGAATGATCCCCATCCTGTGTGAGGATGAGTGAGCCACATTGCTAAATGGTGTGTGGGTAACCATAACGTCCCTGCACGTAAGGATGAAAGAGGAAAAATCGCCAGTGGGGGAGTGCCCCTGTAGTCGTGGTGAGAATGGAGTGATGGGCGTAGTGGTCTTTTCTTGCCCATGTGAGGGTCAACCTACTAGTGGAGTGTGCATGTGGGCAAGGACTGACAGTCCTGCCACACTCCACTCCCTTGCAATAACTACCCCAACTAACAGTAGAACATTTAAGGTGGTAGTTGGATAAAACAAGGGAAGGTGAGCAATTCAAAAAGGGTGGGTGACAAGTTAAGGGGTTTAACAGCTGACACATGGATTTTCCCCATAGGCTCAAGGTTTGATGATTCCCCCTCCCTATCCTTAGGAAAATCATGCCTTTTTCAATATGGTTGCAGTGAACATAGCTAGCTGGGTTCATTTAATTAAAAATGCATGTTTACATGATGACAAAACTTAATATGTGTCGTATAGCACGAAATACCTTCGACAACGATTCCGTTCGCTGAAACATAACACAACCAAATCGATTGTGGGGATTTTTCCTTTAGCTCCACACCACGATTCATTACAATATATACATCATGTACATTTAATGAAAACAGGGTCAAAACTGGGGTGTTACAAGTCCCCTCCTCCTTACGACTAGATTGGGGTAGGCATGTTGAAGGATTCGTCCCTTATGGGGATTTTTGTGTCCACTCCTCCTAACACAGACACATCGATAGTAAATATTATTTCATCATTTGATTATGATCCAAAGGGAAAACAAATTGTTGATTCCACCTCGTTGAGTCCACATGAATAAATGTACAACATCATTCAAACCATTTTCGATGACCACACTGATGAACTTCATATGGTGGCTTCAGACCCTTACCACCTTCCCTACTGGTTAGAACCCTCTCTTCCTATTCTAGATGATCTCTCCAAGAATTTTCCTTTCGATGAGTCCATTATGGATATCATGAGTATGAAGGAGCCTATCTGGGAGGATCATCACCATAGATTCTCGTTCCTCCCCAACACCAGTTCGGTAGACCATGACTTTGCATCCCTTTTTTCCACTGATATTGTCAACAAACCTCAAAATTATATATTGTTGCAAGAAATATATTATGAAGGAAACCTATTTAACATTACTCAAACAAATCCAATTGACATATAAGCGAAGCTTGGTACCCTTAAGCATGTTCATGTTGGGTAGAACTGCTTGGCAGAAGAATCTGAAGCATGCAGGGCACTTTTCAAAGAATTTCATGATATTTTTGCCTGGTCTTATGAAGAAATGCCGGGGATATACCCATCCATCATGGTCCATGAAATAAAAACCTATCCCATTACTAAACCTATCAGGAAAAAACAAAGTCAGGTCCATCCACGAAAAGCCATAGCTATTAAAGTTGAAATAGAGAAACTTCTCAAAGATGGGTTTATTTATCCTGTACCCCTGACGAAATGGGTATCGAATGTCATCCCTGTCAATAAAAAGCAGGGCACCATTAGAGTCTGCATCGATTTCAGATATTTGAACAAATATTGTCCCAAATACAACTTTCCTACTCCGCATATCAACTAGATTATCGACAACTGTGCCGGAAGTGTCATCTTCTCATTTATGGATGGATTTTCGGGTCATAATCAGATTGAGATTTTTCCCACCGATTAGCACAAGACGACATTCATTTTCCCATGGGGAACCTTTGCATATAGGAAGTTACCATTTGGCTTAAAAAATGTTGGAGCCACTTTCCAGCGTGCCATGTCCTATGCATTTCCCGATATAAAACATATTATTGAACCATACCTTGATGACCTCCTTGCTCATTCACAGCAATGGGAGGACCACCCTAGTCATCTTAGAGACATTTTCCTGAGATTTTTTCATTATAATATATGGCTCAATCCTCATAAATGTGTTTTCTGAGTTGAGATGGGACGCCTTTTAGGTTTTGTGGTTTCTAAGGATGGCATCCGGATAGATCCATTGAAAATTGCTGCTATTTTAGCTCTACCAGCCCCAACCAACCTTCTAGAACTCCAAAGTTTCCAAGGGAAGGAAAAATTTCTCCATCATTTCATGTGCAATTTTGCATAGAAAACACACGGTTATATGCGTCTCCTTAAGAAGGACACTCTATTCTATTGGGATGACCAAGACCAATGAGCCTTTGATAATCTCAAACACGCTTTGATTGATTCACCCATGATACACCCCCCAGATTGTTCAAAGGATTTTCTCTTATATATTGTTGCCTCCACTACTACCATTGCTATCGTTTTGGTGCAGGAAAATCTCGACGGTCAGGAGCATGTGATCTACTATGCTAGTAAGAATCTTATGGATTCTAAAACCCGATATTTACACGTGGAGAAATTAGAATTGGCCACGGTCATTGGTGTACAAAAATTTTGTCACTACATTTTTCTCCGCACAACCACCATATTGGCAGACCAGAACCCTAGGTATTGCATCCTGACTCACCAGGTGCTCAGGGGAAAGTACTCCCGATGGATAGTAATAGTACATGATCTTGATCTGGAATTTTCCAAAGCCACATCAAATAAATCCTTGGTCTTTGCTGAGCTCATGTGTGATATTCCTTGTGCTTCAATAGAATCTGAGCCCAGTGATTCAATTCCGGATGAATTCATGTTCCTAATAAGCATGACCGACCCATGGTATGGAGATTTGCTCATTTATCTCCAAACACAAAGATTTCATCCAAATCTATCCTGTGATGATCACCACTGTATCCATCACCACGCAAAATACTACCTCATCTTGAATAACAGATTGTATAGACGTGGTATCGATTCCATTCTTCGGCAATGCCTTACCCCTGAGGAAGCTAAACAAGTGTTGAATGATTGCCACTCTAGAGCATGTGGCGGTCATTTATCTGGGATGGCTACAGCCCCAAAACTCCTTCATGCTGGCTATTTCTGGCCTTCAGTCTTTAAATATTGTCACGAGGCTATTAAGAAGTTCCCACACTATCAACATTTTTATCCGAAAACGTGCACTCATCCTGCTCCTTTACACCCTGTCATTGTCGTTGGCCCTTTTGCCAAATGGGGGATTGATTATATGCATTACAAGCCTACCTCATCTGGGGGGAATGGTTACATCATCGTAACCATTGACTATTTTACAAAGTGGGCCAAGGCCATGCCTACATATGCAGAATACGGTAAGACTGCCGCTCTCTTCCTGTTCAATCATGTGATAGCTAGATTCAAAGTCTTGTAGTCCATAGTTACTGAACACGGATCACATTTCCGTAATCAAATGATGGAGGAACTTGATCCGAATTTATGCAGGAAGATAACATAATACACAAATAACAATAGAAACTGGAAATAACACTTCATTTCATTAATCAATAACTGAAACTGGTTTACATATAGAATGGAAATAAACTAGCTAGAGTGCGGTAGCTTATCTCTGAAAAGAGATGTGGTGGCTACATGCATTTGAGCTCTATGTTACAATGAGGCTCGAAGGCCTATATATTATTGAGAAACAATGGAAACCATACACATCCAAAAACCTAACCCTAGGAGGTGAAACACCAGAATGTGGGCCCTGTTGGGTAACTTGGTACATCAATTTCCCGGGGTTGTAACTTTAGCATACTACTTCCGTTTGACACACATGATACATCATTAGAAATATCTGTTTAAGGACCACATCCCTAAATAGAAAATATTAATTCTAAAATGGAATGATATTTGCTTGACCATTCGATGCCAAAAAACCATCATTTAGGGCCTCAAAACAACTCCGGAAGTTTAGTACCCAAAAACTGCCAAATAGTAAATTGTGCTACAATTAGGGAAACTAGAAAACTGAAAGAAAAAATTGTGGGGGTCCAAGTGGAATAGGTGGGTGGACACCAATATCCTCCTGGATCATTCCTCCCCCCTTAGGAAGTAATGGTCCCCATTGTGTTGAGTTCCTCCATGAGATGAGGAAACTTCTATTGAACTTGGTTCATGGTGAGCCACATTCCTTGGTGAAGGAGTTGGCCTACTTTGACAACTCAATATAGCTATATCTTCTTTTGGTGGGTGTTCTTGATCTATGTTTCTATAATCCAATTAGTTGTGGCTTGTTACATGCAGTCAAGGTTTAGCTCTATTGGTGTGAGTTGTTCTGCCACGTCTGATGTGTCCAGTAGAGGTGGAAAGTAGTGCCAAAGGCGGTCCAAATTGAACACTGGGTGTAGACCAAGGAATGGTGGAATAATGAGCTTGATGGAATTGTCCCCAAAAGCCTTGGTGATGGTGTATGGCCCATATCGGAGCGGGCGAAGCTTGTGGTGGGGTCCAGCGAGGCGCTCCTTCTGCAAATGTAGCCACACTTTGTCGCCCACTTGGAATTTGTGTTGCACCCGATGCTGATCATGTCACTGCTTGTACTTAGCATTGGATCTATCCAATATGTCATGAAATCATTGGAGAATGTGTTGAATGTGCTCAATGAAGCTATTTGCCTTGGAAAATTCAAACTGGATATGAGCTGAATCAGCTTGAGTAGCTGCAAATGGCATGGCTACGTCAATGGGACATAGTGGCTAGAATCTCAAGCCCACCTGAAAGGGGATGTGGTTGGTTGAGCTGTGGAGGGCCCAGTTATAGCTGGGTTGTACATAGGGGAGGCTCTCATCCCATGTGCATGGATGATTTGATTTGTACATGCACAAAATGTGTATGGTCATCCTGTTGACGACCTCTATCTGGCCATCAGTCTGGGGATGGAAAGCTGTGGACTTTGTGAGATTGGTGTCTAGCATTGACCATAGGATAGACCAGAATGTACTAAGGAACTTGCTGTATCGATCTGAGATTATAGACTGTGGGATCCCAAAGTGTACCCACACTCATTCAATGAAGATTTTAGCAATGGCTTCTGCTATGATATTCTTCTTGCAGGCCTCTATTATGGCCATCTTCCAGAATCTGTCAACGACCATAAACACACAGTCGTTGCCATGCTTAGTAGAAGGAAGGCCTGACATGTAATCCATGGATATGGATTCCCAAGGTTGAATAGGGTTAGGCAACGGAGTATAGAGGCCTTGCTTCTTGATGGATGATTTGGCAATGGCGTAGGCAGTGTAGGATCGGATGTACTTCCCGACGTGTTGTTGAAGGTTTGGCCAACAGAAATACTTCTGCAGTATTGTCACTGTTTTCTCGACCCCAAAATGACCAGTGACCCAACTGTAGCGCACTTCCCAAATCATCTTGGCATGCTTGCTTAAAGGAACACAAAGGTGTCCCATATGACATAGTAGTACATCCTAGAGGTGAAATTTTGGAACTTGGTTTCCCTCCAAGAGTGTCTGGTATGTGTGGCTTAATTTTGGAACGCTCTTGCAAAGAAGTGGCCAATCAAAAGTTTCGTACCCACAAGAGTTGAGCACAGTGGTTATCACCATGATCAGTGGTCTGCTGAGGCAGTCTATAACATTATTGGTGTTTCCCTTCTTGTACTTGATGTTCAAATGAAACTCTTGTAGATACGTGGACCACTTCTGATGGAAATCATTCTGTAACTTCCCTTGTGTCTTAATGAACTGCAGGGGTCTGTGGTATGTGTGGATAATTGTTTCCTTCCCCAAAATGTAATGCTTCCATTGTCAGCAAGCTTGTACAATGGAATATATATCTTTGTCATAACTGGGATATTTGCAGACTGTGTCAAACAATGTATCACTGTGATATGTAACTAGATGCCCTTGTTGAGTAAGGACTACCCCAATATCATAGTCAGAGGCATCTGGCTCGATCTCAAATGGTTGTTGCAAGTCTGGTAATGTGAGCACTGGGGCACAGCAGAGGCGATGTTTCAATTCTATAAATGCCTTATGTTGATTTTCCTACCAAAATATTTTTGCTTTCGCTCCTCCCTTGGTGACTTGACTCAAGGGCCAAGTGATATGAGAGAATCCCAACACGAATCTGCGATAGAAATTAGCAAGGCCCAGAAAGCTACAAAGCTCTATTAGAGTAGTTGGGGCTGGCCAATTCAGAATGACATGGATCTTGGTTGGATCCACATGTACCCCACACTCATCAATAATGTATCCCAGATACTAAACCTGGGTCATGCCAAAAGTGCATTTATCCAAATTGGCACAAAACTTGTGCTACCGTAGTGTTTGGAGGACCTGTCGGATGTGGTGGAGGTGCTCTTCCCAAGTCTGGATGAATATCAGGATGTCATCCAAGTACAATACTACAAATGAGTTGGTGAATGGCCATAATATGTCATCCATCAGTCTCATGAAGGTTGCAAGAGCATTCGTCAGCACAAAAGGCATGACCAACCATTCGAAAAGGCCCTCCTTGGCTTTGAAAGTAGTCTTCCACACATCAGTTGGTTCGATTTGTACCTGGTGATACTTGAAATTTAAGTCGATATTGCTAAAATATTTTCCCCCTTTAAGCTGGTCCAGGAGGTCATCAATCCATGGGATCGGGTACCTATTCTGGACAGTGATCTTGTTCAGTGCCCGGTAGTCAATACAGAGTCTCCAAGTCCCATCCTTGTTTTGTACCAACACAATAGGGCTCCCGTAGGGCGATGAACTTGGATGGATGTGACCCTTTTGCAGAAGATCTTGAATTTTCCTCTTGATTTCATCATTCTCCAGAATAGAGCATCGATAGATAGGTCCATTGGGAAGCGGTGCACCTGGTGTCACATCAATGAGGTGCTTGACCTGACAGTGGAGAGGAACCCTGGTGGGTGAGGTGAATATGTCTCGATACTCCTCCATGACCTTGTCCATTTGTTGTTGTCATGTGGAGGGGCCCTGTCTGGATGTCGTGGCCATGATCTTATTCTTTCCCTGGGGGCAGATCATCAAGAAAACAAACTTCTCGAATTTGGAAATGAGCTTATTGCATTGTTTTGCAGTAACCAAAGAGATAGCAATAGGAGGTGGTACCTCTGGTATCCTGTACAAATTATTTCCTGAAGTAATAATAACAGTGCAAGGACAGGACTCATACATAGCATGTCACTTCCATAAGTATGGTTGACCTAATAATACATCACAAACATCAAGAGGAGTAATATCACATAATACCTCATCGGTGAAGGGCTTGATGCTATAGGGAAGGTGACATTGCTAGCTAACGCAAAGATCTCGTCCTTGGTGAAGCCACATGATGGTGTATGACTGTGGGTGTGCTGTGGTTAGCAAACCCAACCACTTCATGACCTCTACTGAAATCAGGTTCTTTTGGCTCTCACTGTTGACAATGAATTGTAGAGGGGAACCCTTTACCCACATATGGGAGTGAAAAAGATGCTCCTCCTCCTCTGAATATTCTGGTTCTTCCTTTTGGATATTCATGGTGGCAACAGTGGAGTTGGGTTGTGCATCAATAATATTCTTCCCTCTCTCATTCCCCTTCTCAGGTTTTGATTCAGTGTCATAGTATGCATCTGATTCAGAAGCCTTTATCTCAGCCACCAGTGACTTCTTGGCCTGACACTCACTTGTGTTGTGAGTGAGGCTCTTATGGAACTCGCACCACTTTCATGCTTCCTTCTTCGGCTTTGCAATGTTTCTCTTTGCTTGCAGCTTTGGAAAGTTTCCTTGAGTTACCATGCCTTGTATGTTTCCTTGGTTTTGTGGTTTGGGGGAACCTTTCTCTTGCTTCTGATTCGCAGATCCAAAGTCTCGCTTTTTCTGTTTGAATTTTTTCTCAATTTTGGCAGCATATTAATATGCCATACCAAGCGAGGAGATGTTGAGGAAATCCATTTCCTCCTGAATGTATCTGTGTAGATAACTACGATGATTCAGCACCAAATGTTTCTCTGAATCTTTGATACCCAACTTGGTGCATAGGGTATGGAACAGATTCCTCATCTCATGCACATCTTGATCTCTTTGTTGCCGCAGCGTAGTCCATTGTATGTACTTGTCCTTATAGCTCCCCACCAGATAATATTGTCCCTTTATGGCATCAAGAAAATAATTCCAAGTGGGTATGGCCAAGAATAGAGAGGGTTTTTCCTCATCCTTTCTCTCATAGTAGGTTTCCCACCAGTCCTTGACATGGGAGGCGGCTTTGAGTAGAGAAAAAGTAATCTTTTCTCGGTCGGAAAAGTCATGAATAGAGAAATATCCTTTTAATAGATTTAACCATCTATCTATGGTGTCTGCATCTATTTGTCCATTAAATATGGGAATTTCTAAGTTTACTTGTGCCTTAAAAGGGGTTGCACCTCCAGAGTGGCTGCTAGATGCAGATGCACTTCCAGTGGGAAGTTGTTGAAGGATCTGGGCGAAGTTATCCATCATCGTGTTCCTTTGTTTTTCAAGGGCCTCCTTGAGCAAAATTTTGATAGGATATTCTGTGCCCTCGTCTTTCTTTTTGTCCCCCATGGGCGGCCATCGGGATTTGCGAGGATAATCTTGAAAAGGTTCAACCAGATCGATCCCTAACTCTTTATACCCTACCCTCATTGGGGACATGCAAAAAAGGATCGAGAAAGAGAAGATTGATCTGATATGACTGAACTGGATTTATGCAGGAACATAAAAAAAATACACAAATAACCATAGAAACAAATATGCAGTGGAAATAACACTTCATTTCATTAATTAATAACTCAAACTGGTTTACATACAGAATGGAAATAAACTAGCTAGAGTGCTGGTAGCTTATCTTTGAGAAGAGATGTGGCAGCTACATGCCTCTGAACTCTGTGTTACAATGAGGCTTGAATTCCTATATATTATTGAGAAACAATGGAAACCCTACACATCCAAAAACCTAACCCTAGGCTGTGAAACACCAGAATGTGGGCCCCGTCGGGTAACTTGGTACATCAATTTCCTGGGGTCGTAATTTTAGCATACTACCTCTGTTTGACGCGCATGATACATCGTTAGAAAGATCTATTTAAGGACTAAATATATAAATAGAAAATATCAAGTCTAGAATGGACTCATATTTTCCCAACCATTCGATGCCAAAAAATGTTGTTTAGGGCCTCAAAACGGTTCCAGAAGTTTAGGACCCGAAAACTGCCAAAAATAGTAAATTGTGCTACAATTAAGGAAACTGAAAAACTGAAAGAAACAATGGTTGGGGTCCAAGTGGAATAGGTGAGTGGCCACCAATATAATCCTAGATTAGAACTAAGTGCCAAGCTATGTTTTCATCATGAAAAGTCTACTCCCTATTTTTCGCAAGCTAATGGTCAGGCAGAGGCCATTAACAAAGTTTTGAAAATGATGCTTCGTTGGATTGTTGGAGACCATAAATCCAACTATAACCATATCCTTTTATCCTCTATTTGGGATTACAGGACTTAGATGAAAATAGCTATTGGTTTCAAACCTTTCCATCTTGTCTATGGACTCGAAGTTATCTTGCCGATTCAGTGTCAGATTCCATCCTTGAAACTTGCGGTCGAACTTTGCCCAGACACTTCCACAGAGGAAGAGAGATTTTTATACTTGAATAACCTTGAAGAAACTAGGAGAGATGCTACCTTGGCTAATGAGGCACATAAGAAACGCGTCAAGGTGTAGGATGACAATTTTTTCCAACCTCATGCCATTAACAAGGGTGACCTAGTTTTGACTTACGATCAGAGATATGACAAACTAGGGAAAGGAAAGTTTGAACCATGTGGTACGGTCTGTTCGTTATTTCCAATTTTTTAGAGAAAGGGGCCTATGAGCTCGTAGACTATGATGGAATCCATTTAGGACAACCTCACAATGGGTTGTACCTGAAGAGATACTATGCCTAGATCTCATTTGGTTTTGAGTTTAGTGTCCGTATCTGTTTATACCATGTTTTGGTTGTGTAGAGTAGATGGATTTCTATGGCTTCAGTGATGGTGCTTGCCACCACACCTTGAATCTTGCCTTAGCTGCTTGGGTTCTCTATTCTATAGCTTACAATTTGGTCAGTTCAGGAGTAGTTTGTATTGGTCCCACTACCAACAATATCACCGAGTATCGAGCAGTCATAGGTCTTCTGACTAAAGCTGCCTCCCAAGATGTTCGCATCTTGGTAGTCTTGATGGACTCACAACTTGTGGTTTGTCATCTAAACCATGTTTATACCATTAGGAATCCTCTTGTTTTTTGGCTCTCCTAGAGGATACAGTTGTTAGAAAGGTCATTTGAAACTATCACCTATAGGAATATCCCTAGGGAACATAATGTAGTTGTTGACTCATTGGCTAATTATAGCCTAGATTGGCATATTTCCCATTCATGACATGAAAATCAAACATGGTTGATTGTAAATAAACTATAAAAGACACAGAAAACTCATGTAAAATACATTCACCATTTGAGACGTACAAAAACCAAGTAGAAGTTTGTATATATATATATGAACATGTTTTACAAAAAATAGGTCGCGAGACCTCATCTGAAGTGCGTAAGATTTTAGGTTAAAAATCACCATACAAAAGTCCTGAAGCTATCAGCTTTTAGTGGATACATCATGCACTCATCGTCTATTGATGATCATGGTAACACATCACTTCCTGGGCTACTCTATGTAGTAGTTTGCTAAAGCAACCTGGTACTCCCGATGTAGGCCTCTAATACCTTAGTGGGAGATCATCAAAAGAATTATCATGGATTTCTATAGTCAACCTCTCCAAGTTATCCTCTAACTCCCCTGTCACATCGTCGCTATGTGGTATGAAATGGGCTCCGGCTTTCCTGTCTAGTTGGGAGGCTCCTCCAGGTCGTGTTGCTCCGACGCCTGCATGAAAACATTCAAATCTCATTACTAAACATAAAAAATATAAAACATCAAAACAATAAAAACACTATTTCCATTTTAGGGTCTTTCATTTCTTACCCATGTCACCCAACTATCCACCAGGTGGGAGCAGTAGATCAGGGTCACCACTGAAGTCAGTGCCCGCATATGCATAGTCCTCCACCATGAGGAGCTAATATCTCAACCATTGAAAGAACGGGTCACCGAAATTTAACTTCCCTCTACCCTCTCCAGTACAAGCCATAATCCGGACCCACCTCTGCATGCGAGGGTCCCATTCCCTCAACTCTATAAAAACCACTTGGGGTCTCATTTGTGGAACCCTCTTGAAAAAGAAGCAAGATAGAATGGAGCCGAAACCAAATTTATTCAGCTCCCCCTGCCGACACTTGGTCAGCCGATCCTTGAAGATTGAAAGTAGAGATTCTGCCCAGTTGAAGACTGTAGGCTCCATGGCCTTTATGGCATAGAGCATATGCCATCTAGTTTCCTAGTTTACTCCTTTCCTTCCCGCCACTCTCTGCATGGTAAACAACACGGTTCGTAGAGGGCCATCCACCACTACTTTTATGGGAATTTTCTTCCCCGATGTCCCAGTCCCAGGAATGCAGTGGCAGTCTATTAGCTCCTAAGTAGTAATGTCCCCCACACGGGAACCATTCAATGAGATGGGAGCACCCTGTCTTGAAAGGCCATTCAGGAAGTAGATGTCCTCTACCTCAACTGTCAATATGTGAGCACTAACCTCGAAATATTGTTTCTCTGGCTTCCACATCCGGAGTATATGATCTAGTAGTCACTCATGCGATACCATACTAGGCGTGTGAAAGAACTTTAAGAGTCTGCAGTCTCTTAATGTGGCTATGCAACCCGCATTTCATTCGGTGAAGGAATCATCGTTGTCATGTTGCCTCTCTTTCCATATGACCATTTTTTATCAACAATAACTTGTCAAAAACCATCATAAGACTAATTAGAAGCATTCCTAAGCATTCAAATCAACAAGAATGAGCTAGTTTTTCTTATGCAACCATTTATATTTATCCACATCCGGCCTTGCTTGTGTCCCATTGAGGACAGGTGATGGCACTATCTGTACGCTATGTTTTTTGGCACGGTTCTAGCGGGGTACTGCTTATCCCACAAGGGATAAGAGTGGTGCCCGCTTCCATGATTTTAGGGCTCACCATATAAGCCCAAAACACCATTAAAAATCAAAATTGAAGGCATGAAATGAAAGAGTAGGGTCTAGGCTATTACCTGGAACTGACGGTGCATGAATCCAACGATGGATGCTCTTGATATCACTGACTGAAAATATGGCCAAGAAAATGCTCCAAAGGTTCTCCACTATGGGTAAATGGTAAAATGTTTTGATTTTTACTATTTACATGACTTTTATATACATTTTAGGTTTTGGCATGCTATAGTTTTGTTTTAAAATCATTTATTACTCAAAATATATCAGTCATAATCCTTTAATGTCAGTTATTGGAACATTTAACACTTGCTTTTGAGTCGTTGCAGGATAGAAGAGCGGTAGCGATAATGTTTTGGGAGTTCGTTTTTTACTTTTTTGTACTACCATAAAACGAAAAAAGTCTTTTGAGCGTTTATTGTGACACTTTGGTCACGCTCTTGAAACTTAGCATCAAAGGTTTGAGCCCATTTTTTACTCTTTCCAGGCTCGTAAAATCTCTCATCGTGAAAAGAGACCTAGTGGAGTCTTATTTAAACTCTTTTCAGGCTCCTTAAATACGAAAAGATTGTCGAGTGATCTTGTCTTCTCCACACTCATTAAAGCATTTGAAGAGTTGTTCATCTGATGGTATGTTATCGCTTTTTTGATTCAAGTGAACTATTTTATGAAAAAGGACCCTATGGAGTCTTCTTCCGTGGCCATTCATACTCTCTAAACATGAATGATACTGAGTTTTCTTTCATTGGACTCGTTAAATTAAAAATTGAGAGACCCTCTTTTGGGAACAATCGCCTTCTCTCTCAGGTTCGTAAAATATATGAGTTTGGACTTGTCTTCGGATGAGCTATACTGAGTGTTTGTTACCCTCTTTGAACTTGTAAAACCAAAAAGAGGCACTCATCAATCATGATGGGGGAATGGGAAGGGAATAATTTTGCAAATAAATGGTAGTAGTTTGTCGTTACCTTTGAAAATGGCACTTGTCTGCATATCATTTTAGTCAATTGAGTATTCAGCTGATCTTCGTGACGATCCACTTTCATGAGTCATGTCAATCCTTTGAGTCTTTCAAAAGAATGCTTTATCCACCATCTTATTGTGTGTTTTTCTAGTTTAGTCATGCTACCAAGTCTTTTGTCGTGTTGCCCGATGTTCAAAGGGAAGTTGAAGAAGTTTTATCTCTGCAGTCAAAATAGTCTCTATGTCAGTACTTTTGAGTCAGTCTTATGGTTACTTCATTCACATCATTCTAGAACTATGTTCTGAGTTTCATGTCATCGATGTGGGACTCATCATGGCCCTCCTTCGACGAGACTATTCCCGTCGACATCAGCTTATTATCCAGGAAATAGTCTTAGAAACAAAACTTACTACTTTGAGATCTGTATACCTTAATGACAGCTTCTATCGCTCTCGACATAAGTTGACATCATTGGCCTTTGATCCATAAAATCGACTGGGTGTTAAACATCAAGACATCTATTCACACACAGTAGATTGTACTAGGTTACCTTGGGAATCATTGACATCAATGGTGATCTCCCTCGCACTTGTTAATGGTTCACATCATTGGCCGGTAATCAAGTGGTTTCTACCATGTTCGACTTTAGATCATTGTAATCACATGGATAGAATCGTACTTTTTGGAAGATGAGAAGAAGACCCTGGGTAGTTGTTTAGCACTCATTACTTTCCCCAGGTTGCGATGGAGTTTTGTATATATTGCATGGATCCACATTTTTATGGTTGTGGCTATGCTCGAATTTGCTTCTGTATGACATAGATCTACGTTGTATGTCCAGTAGCTATGTCCAAGTTTGAGTCCTCTATCACATGGATCTACGCTGTATTCTAGTAGCTATGCTTGTTAATTCCTCTCATGAATCTTCTTTGTATTGGTTTGCATCCATGAATTGGTTACATTTGTCTATGAGTCAAAAGTATTGATGTACTACAAATGCCTACTTGACGACATTCCCCAACTGAGCTGACATTTTCACCTCGAAGTGACAAATTGTTCTCTCAAATCTCTCACTTATCGTATCCCTCTAAGTCTCATGCTTTGGGGGGCATTATGTTATACCTAAATCCTATCACCATCATGTGATGAGACCCTTAACTTCCATGTTTTCCCTTAATCCCAACACTTGGAGTGGAAAATTGCTTTGTTTGTCAATTCTACTTGAAAAAACCTAGCACCCCTACCATGTGGCTGATGAGAAGTACCTTACTCAGCACCGCCTATATCATGTTATGGAGAAGCGGTGCCACTGCATATAGTATTTCTTCTTAAAGCGGTTCTCATCTAAACAAACCTGTCATAAGGGAACAAAAGCGGTACCCTAGGTAAAATGGGAAAAAGAGAAGTTTCTCGAGGCTTCTAGAAGTTAAGCCTCGTGTCCTCCCTTATCCCTATCATTATGGGCTAGCTTGAGCTCAAGATCCCCCTTGATAGGATCTTGGAGCAACCTCACCCATAATTCTCTCAACTATGCCTATCCATTGAGCCTTATAAATACAAGCTCATATCCATAGTTGAGGGGGAGAACTATAGAGCTATTGTTATGTTGTTGGATTGACTACCTAGTCCACATCATTGGAGAGCATAGAGAGCAAATTTGGAGCTTATGGGGATGAATTGTTTGTCTCGTGGAGGGGCTTGTTGAAACTAAGGCAACGGTTGTAAGCTTCTCCATACATTCTTAATGCAAAGCTGATTTTCGTCCCACATTACTGTTGTTTTTTCACATGTATATGTTGCTAGACTCCTTAGTCACTAGCATGGATAAGTAGGTGATTTTCTGTTAGCTTTGATGTGCTTGTATTTTTGATATGTTTGCAGGTACACGGGTTCATAATCGAAGCAATATTCCAGGTGTCTACAACATTCAGGGAAGGTCTTCATGCTTTGTCGTTCACTCATTTGTTCTGGATCTGAACCATTCAAACCAAAGGAATAGCATCTGTCTATAGAAGGTGCAATATTCCTGATAACAGTATTTCTAATGATGAGAGGACTAACTCGAAATAGGATTTTTGAGTTAGTTGCATCCATAATTACCCTTTCAAGGGAGGAGTAATTAGTGGAACACTAGTCAACAAATTCTGGACAACTTAGGGTTTGGTATGTAGATAAATAATGAAAGTATGACCTATAAACACCATGAATATCTGTCCCCTGGTCCTTAAGAAGTTTTAACTTGTTTTTAACAGCTTCAATAGGTCCATTTAGCAATATTGTATCAAATATTTCCAAATCCTTATCCTCAAAAAACTCTTCAATCTTCTGATACTCTAGGCTCCAAGCTTATAATTCTTCTATTTCATCCATCTTATATACTTTCTCTATGTGGAAAATAAGCCTACCTGGTATATTGATAAGTGGACCAAGTATTCTATTTGAGTTGGAGGCTTCGGCACAGTCCTTAGGTTTCATTTTCCAATGCACAAAAACTACAAATGGGCCAATTTCATGTGCATGTACTTTTATACTATTTTTACTTTCATATCATTCCTACATCTTTCTTAGTGCAAATAGATCCTAACCATACACCTTGTATGATCCATCTTTTGCCATCGATCTTTCTTCCTATTTAAACCTATTGTCTTTATCCTTTGAAATGTTTCCTCCCTTATCCTTCATACAAACCTCAGTTACGAATTGAATTACAACCATAGATTTTTCTTTAGATCAATCTCCATTGTCAATTACTTGCACTTCTACTCACCTCTTTTTCTTAGCTTTAGCATCCTCAATTATCTTGTAATTTCCCTTTGCAGAATTATTATCCACCTTTGATCTAAATGCAGATTGATCCAAGCTCTTTAATACATCCTTGTCTACCCATTCCTCTAATTTTATCTTCATCTGTGAATGTGCATGTGTAACTTGCAGAATGGTTCTGCACTGTAGATCTATACTAGATCAAATATGCACCCTTCATTTCTTAATCCCTTTAATTTCATTTCGTAACCTCAAGAAATTTATTCTTCCTTGTACCTTTAATATGTAAAATAATTGTCAATCGTAGATATGAATCTCATTTTCATCTTGACCATCCAAAAGTGCGATCCCTGTCACCTTTCGTAGATTTTGAAACTTTACTTGTCCTTGCATATTCAACTTGCAAAATTATTTTTGACCATTGATTAGGATTGGAGTTCAATCTGAGGCGCAGAAAGATGAGGCTCCTACCCAATGTCGCGAATTTCCAAAGCAAATTCCTCTGCACTATTTCACATTAAAATTTTTTTAAGAACCGTTGATAAAAAAACCCGCTCCAATCTCCACCGTTCAACTTTTCTAGGCCTACCAAATTTTGTAGATTTGAAAAGTTTGTTTTCTCATGCATGTTGTATCAACGAAATAAATAATCGGCGTAGATTCGATTCTCCACCATAACATAGCTATTGAAACATGTGAAGCCAGCAAATTTTGTTGATATGAGATTTTTATCTATTCTTGCATGTTGAATCAACAAAATGTCTGACGATCGTATATCTATTTACATCTATTGATATAATGGTTGATTTTTCATGCAGGTCAACACCATTCCTCCAATACCAAAAACTATTTAGACCTAGCATCTTACCTTTATGAAATTTTTTGCAACCGTTGATCTCCATTGTTTTATATCTATGCCCTTTATTTCTGTCTCCACATAACCCTGAGTGGATTTTCACATTTTGATCTCATTTGAAAGGTCACACCTTGATATTTTTCAATGTTTTTTGTTTCATACTAAGGAATATACCCTGCAAAACCTTCAAAACCTCCCTTGTACACCTCTAGGTCATATGATACAATTTTTTCAGACCTTAACCATCATTTTCACTGTCTTAACCCCTTCCAACCAGTTAGCCCAAAAATGGTGCTAAGAATTTGCTGCAATTGGGGATGTTATCCTCCCTGTGATGTAGCAAAGAACCCCATAGACCAGTTCCTGACTTTCAAAACCTCAAACTTCTATCTTTTTTTTCTGTATATAAAAATGAAAATAGAAATAAAGAAATAAAGAAATATGGCTACCCCTCCAAATATTAGGGCCTTCTCCACAGGATTCAACTCTTTTGGCTCACCATCTGCACTGATTTTAAATGTAAAGAAATATATACATCCTATGGTACAAAATTTACCTCCTACCCTCAAGACAGGTAATGCTTTAGAAATATTCCATTTACTCAGCCTCCCTTCAGTTGAGACCCATCCTGATACTGCAAAATGAATGAATTTTCCCCTCTGTATGCTATAATGATGTATGGACCTATCCACATATGATCAAACTTTCCATGCTTGTATTCCCTAGGATCATCCCACTTCAAGACCAAATCATCAATCTATAACTATTCTTCTTTAACTTTTCTTTCAAAAGTATTCTTCATGTTTTCCTGATGTGTAATTTGTACTTCATTATAAGCCTTATCCCTCAGTTCATTCAATTCTATTATTTGATTGATCCTTCTTTTCATGTGATTTGGTTCATCCTCCTTCTCTTGTAACAATTTCATGATGAGAAATACCAAAGATGCTGGAAATACAACTTCATCTCCATAAACTAACTGGAATGGTGACATCCCAATTTCCCTTTTTGTGCTGATCCTATTAGCCCACAAAGCATATTTCAGCTTTGTATGCCAAGCTCTTTTGTTTTATTCTAGAAAAATCTTTATTATCCTCACCAAACTCTTGTTAGAATACTTTTCCAATCCATTTCCCTATGGATAATAAGTGGTAGAATGATTCAGATTGTTATGGTATTTGTGACAGAAAATTATCATTTTTTTTCTATTTAAAAGCAAATGCATTATCTATCACAATTCTCCTGGGACAACCAAACCTAGTAAAAAATATTATTCTCAAAAAATTCCATAATCACAACATCTATAGCTCTCCTTGGGGGTATAGCTTCAATCCATTTTGTGAAGTAATATGTTGTTGTCAAAATCCATCTATGTTGACCTAAAGAGTTTGGATTAATTTCCCCAATGAAATATAATCACCACTACTGAAAGGGTTCCTTTTATGAAATTATATTAAGAGCGAGTGGAACCAACTTCCTCTTACCATAAAAAATTTGGCACTGATGACATGTAGTGGTCTCCTTATATACACCATAAAACATAGAGGGCCAATAAAAACTAGCTCTTATAATTTTATTTGCTTTCACCTTCCATGAGTGATGCCATCCACAATCTCCTTTATGGAATTCCTTAATTGTCTACTGAGCTTCATTTTCCAATAGGAAATTTAACAACACACCACTAGGGTCCTTCCAATACAAGTATTGATTTGTGATGTGTTGAGCCCCATTTTGTCACCATTTTTGAGCTAAAAACCTTATGTATTAACACATATTTTGTTATCTTTTGGCGTCTTTTGCATCATACAGATTACCATTCAGGTTCAGGTATGATCTTATTTTGGATTTATTTAAGATTGATTCATTCTTGATTATTTTACCATTTTAATGAGTAAATTCGATGTTAATTGATGTAATTTCTAACAAATGCACTCGTTAATTGCATAGCATATTTTTTGGGCAAGCTTGACACATAGACACACATTCAGCGAGATATGCGCATACCATATCCAGCTCGTCATTTAGCTCGCCAAAGCAACTACGCATTGGGACTAATTGATTCTTCAGCATTTAAGTGTGGAGCAACCTGTAAACTAGTTGTTTTCCACATGTCGAAGTGTTAGCACAAGCCTTGTTCTGGAAGGTTGCCAGCATACCTCTCTGATTGACATCGCGACACTAGTTCACGCTAAAGAAGGGAAGCCTGTACGCCATCTCATCCCCGATGGAAACCAACTCATGATAAGGGACGAAAAATGATTGTGTGTTGGCACTGAAGCAACAGATTGTAATGATGGTTGACTCATCTCAAAGAGCAGTCGACCACTGAAGGGTCGACTCGCTCACCTTCTCAAAACTCTATATAAGAGCACTTGTATGCAAAAAGGAAGTTAGCAGTTTTTAGCTCAGCAAGTTTTTATGTAATTCAGACTCTGTAATACTCATTTATTATTTTTAATGGAAGTTATGTTACACTTTCTACGATCGTGTTTCACTAACGTTTAGAAGGTTGTGACTCTGTTTGCTGGGAGGCCCCCTCACCAATCAGAGTTTTATATTTTCGGATAGTCTCTGTCATTTACCTTCTTTGTAATTAGTATAGCTTTGTTCATAGATTGTTTATGTAATTCCATTCTTGTAATCGTTCATATTATTTCTTGTATCTTAGATTTCATTTCAATATTATGATGTTTATATAGTCCTTCATTTTAAGTTATCAACCGGTTGCATATAGACTAGATTGTAATTCCTTTTGATGCATTTCTAGTTCATTGTTTGATTCAATGTTAATAGAGTAAACTGCTTCAATACTGTAGAATTTGATCATAATTAGTTTCAATTCTGCTAATTCTTATTATGTTCTGAATTTATTTAATTTCCAATTTCCTTTCAAATTGCAATAGGTAATGATGTTTTCAAATTATGAATTGTANGTGTAGTTGTTAAATAGATTTAAATTCTTGTATTTACAATCTAGTTATTACATGCATGAGTCATCTGGCCCGAGATCATATAGATTAATCATTTTTTTCAAAGTTTTAAGCGTTTTTGTATACAAACTGTCATACATACAGTCCGTTTGGTCTGTTATATCGATTCCCATTTTCAACCTGTTGTCCAGTCTTTCATCCAGTCCTTCGCATATTTTACACAGTTTAAGTATATTTTCTTCAGTTCCTTGAGTATGTTTTGATTAGAATAGTTATACAGTGATTATATTACCTTTTAAGAGTCCGTGATCAAATTATCTAGAGTACTTATTAAGTCTTTATTTATTTCTACCATATGATTATGTCTTGTAATATTAGCTTGAATTGATTTCATTTCTTTATATGTGATTCAGGGTTAGTTATATTAATAATTTGGTAGATACGTTGATAGGTTATAAATAGAAGTTGTTATTTTCAGTTAGATGGTTACTAAATAAGAATTAATATCATCTTCATTAGGTTTTCTGTTTGTTTATAAGTTAGGTCCTCTCCTTTGCATTTCTATTTTGTCTTTTGTTAAGTGCCCATGATATAAAGAACCATGTTTACCATTACTTGCAACTGGACATTTCTTAGTTTGCATATTTTCGTATAGGTAAAGTTAGACTTGATTCCCTTTAGTTTCTATACCTCATTTGAAAGCCATTTTGACTCTCCTTCTACCCCTATCCGAGTCACTATAAATGCTTATCCCCAAAACAACCCAGGAGAGTGGAATTATTCTGAGTTGCCATGTATATCCTTAGTTATATATCCTAATTGATGTAATTTTCTAAATCCTCCTTTGTATAGTTAGCTTTCAAAGTTGTTTGAAGTAGTAGAATAGATCTTAAGGGAGAATTCATTATTATAATGTTATCTTGTTTTTATTTGCACCCCTTCAATAAGTATGTATGGAGTAGAGTAGTATAACTGGATACTACACTAGTCTAGTTCTCTGTCCTAGCTTAATATTCTTAACCGTTGAATTCTTAGGAGTCTGACTTTGTTTCTTATTTTAAAATATCTTTTGATATGTGTTTGTTAAAATATTTCCATGTCATATTAGGAATCCTTCTCCCTTCGCATATATTTTGTATCAACTCCAAGCTTACAAGCCCCAGTCGATAATTAAATATTAGGTAAACTATTCAAGACAATATTTTGCCCAACATTTTGGTGCTGTTGTCGAGGAGTTGTTTTGTAAGGTAGAATAGGTAGGATTCTTTTTTATTAATAGGATGGTGGCATGGGAGCGATAAGACAAGAAGCAAGACTATGTGCATCTGTTATAACATGTGCCCCAAAATCTAGCAGTAGCAGAAGTTTAGGTTTTCCTTTAGTTTAGTTTTTCATGAACAAAGTCTAGGTAGATAAGGATAGATAGGTTGATTTTACATTACACAACAAGGGGGAGGGAAAATATTAAGATGAAAAGATGACATCACTACAAAATTTCCATAGTGTGACATCCTAATGCATCCACTTTAGTGGGTCACCCCATAGCCCCGTTGTTCATTTTTTGTACAAGTGTGTTTACTTTATGCAAAGCTTGATTTATTCCTCTTAAGTGAGTTTGGAGTAGACAGTAAAATTGCATTTAAATTTTAAATTAACTGTTACAGGGACATAATTCCTCCCACCATTCACTTAGTGGAAAGATACCAAAAGACACCTATAGGAAGTCATCTGCCTGGAGACCTAAGGAGACTGTCTTAAGAGGCCTTATCAGGGAAGTCACGGACGATACTTCGACAAGAAAATTTGAGGATCTAATTCTTGAAAAAAAATTAGGGATCAGTTATTAAAAACATTTAAGCATCCTAATACAACTTCTTCTCTAGTAGGAGACCCAAACTTTGTTGAATTTTTTTACCCCGTCGAAGTACAAGCACTCCTCAACAACTCTGTAATTTCACAAATTGCAACATCCAAAGTAGATTCTACTTATCCTATAGGGTCCAATAGGAGCATGGACAATGGGAGGAAGATCTCCCTTGAAAAAGAATACTCGGACACCTCAGTCTCACCTCAGAAAAAGCCTCCTTTCAGCAACCCAACTCACACAAAGAAAAATAAAGAAGAGTCAATAGCAAGGACCATATAATGTTCAAAATGTAAAGCTAAACATCTCCCACAAGAATGTCCATTCAAAATTTCCACATGTCATATTTGTACAGGACATCATCTTTTGTCTCAAGGGACCAGGGTGAACCTTTCTAGAATAGAAGTTGATCCTCCCTCCCTGAACACTCTTCCTCCTTTACCTCATCCTTAAAAGTTAACTTGGGTTGTCATCATTTGCATATATATATGTAGATATGTTTTTCGAATAAACAAGAGTCATGTATAATTCTAGGAGACTCTTCTTCTATGTTTTTGAAATAAAACCAATCATCTAATAAATGGTTTTGAAAATTTAATTATAGGTGGGTCTTTTCTATAAGATACTATCTGAAAAATAAAAGTGCTCTAAAAACACTAGTTGTGATTCTGAAATTTGATTCTCAAACCATTTATTTTAATGATTTCGTTATCTCTTATATATGTTGGTTTGATTCATATATGTACATTCTTGATTACTTTAAGTAAGTGCTCAAAAAAATTATTTCAATTATCATGTTCTTTAATATTTTTAATACCTAGAGATTACTAGTACATCTACACTTGTTATCAAAACTTGACCCTTAAAATATTTTTGACAATACTCTAGGATAAGTGGAATTTCTGCTTATGGGGAACGTTATCTTTATAAAGAAAATGGACTAAAAGGCCCGAGAACACCTTTGAGTTATTATATTTTGACATGATCTATGATTAAGTCCATTTTATGAAAAATTTTACTCATTTGTTTAGCAGGTCTTAGCACACTCTAGTACCAATCGACTTCCTATCTTTATACAAGGCAAACCCACTGGGGTACTGAACATGCTTGCTGGTAGTGGGTCAATGCTAAGTAACAATCTAGCAATAAGGAAATTCGATAAATGCAAGTAAACCCATCGGGGTACTGAACAGGCTCACTGGCAACGGGGCTATTCTCGCATGGTACCAAGATAAACCTGTCGGGGTACTGAACAGGCTCGCTGGCAGGGAGGCAATATCAGGTAAAAGAGCTCTAGTTAATGCACCTCTAGGCACATGCGTTAACAATAAAATATGTTTAGGCCTATTGTTTTTTATGTCATTAAAGAATCACTGTAACATGGACTTGGATCCAATAATATGAATTCAATCAATAACTAGGATCTATTTATCATAGTAATGGGACCCATAGCAGCAGATTCTTACAAATTCGACGGTAAGCTCAAAAAAAAATTAGGTGGAAAGATATCTTTACAACAAGGCAAGGATGACTAGTTTTCCCTATGATCCTTCCCTTATTTCTTCATTACATGGTAAATAATGAAATTGCATATTTGAGCACTATTTTTATATGTATATATTTGAATCCTTCCATGCATGTGTTAATTTTCCTTTCTTTTACCTACCTATAATAGCATGACTGGACTTTCTTATCTTATTTTGGAAACTATTGAATTTTCTTGTATGGCTTGCGGACACGCCATATCTTTGGTTTGGGGGGGAGTATCAGACTGTCTGTACTTTTATAAAAGTGATGATTTATTTCTCTAAATATCATGGAAGTAATTGTTTTATGTGATCTCCTTGTAGGTTCGAAGCTTAGAAAAATCTATGATTAACAATAGTCTGATCTGATGAAGCAAAACTTACTTTCTTACAGGAAATTTATATGAAGGATCATATGAAGGGTTGAATAACAGCCTGAACGAAAAGCCAAATGATGTTCTGAATACGCAAGATGATATTTTTCCTATGATTAAAGTTAGCTTAATTTTTGACTTGGCTGAGTCATATCATCATTATTAAAAAAAAATCATATCCATAAGAGTACTTTTACTAAATTTGAACCCATGACTTGGTACGATCTCGATCTAATATGATTTTGTTTTATCCTCATATAGGCCTGGAAAGACCTTAGGGTACTTTCTAATTATTACTATGCCTTCATCAGCTCATCTCATTTTTCATTCGCACGTATAAACTGCTAAACACCTTTCATTCATACGCATAAGCTGTTAAAAGATCGATCTTCTCGTTAAAATTAGTATTATGGTAATGAGTATGGTCATATGTTTTCATTAAGTTTAATGTTAAAACTGTCCAAATTTTACATTGGACAGGGTTGAACCAACTAAAACCTTATGAACTCACTAGAAGATGCATTTTCACAGCACACATTTTAAGGGTTGTCATAGTGGCATGGTCATCCAAAATATGCCAAGCTGGCTACACAATTATTTGATCGGCTGAATGTGGCATGCTTGAAATCAATATGATGTGAATCCTTTCCATTGTTTTCATATGAACATTACTACTATAGAATCCTATCACCACCTTTTCCCCACATTTCTCGTAGAGCCCTATTTTCATCACCTTGGCTTCACCATGCCAAACCGATTCGAACCAGAAAGTTACTAGGATCTATTCCATATACCCGAATTTAGAGACTGTCGTGAAATATTTTTTCACGCAAGATGGAACCCTTTTCTCCATCAACTACAGGGATTTGACAAGGAAATATCATTACTATTCATAATGGGCTTTGATGGGAGAGAAGCAAGGGTAGGCCATTTAGTTTTTCCAGTCACTGAGGAGTCGATTTCCCGCACTACCAAGATTTCCCAAGAGGGGGAACATTGGCACAAACATTGGTTTTTCCCGAGAGAATCACACAATTTCACATTGGACCCTGAATGTAATAATGTATCATGAAGCAAAGACTACCATCAGAGTTGGATCAAACCAGAATATATCAATCCATTGACAATCATTATCCACCTAGTTACCTGCGAAGGTAAGTTTAGTGTTTTTAAATCTTGTCATTTGCATCTATGGGCTCACTTTGTGGATCAGAAATACTTGAATTTCCCAATTTTCTTCCTGCAAAGTCTCGAAAAAATGTTGAATTTGGTTTGGAAGAACACTCTCCATCCCAAAAGTAGCTTATACCACCATAGCATAATAAAACTTCTCATCCTCGATCATATCAAGGAGCGAAACCATACATGGGATACTTTCATTTTCAAGGTAATTAACCCTCATCTGAACATTCGCAAGTGCCCACAATATCCTCATGGCCAAGATTCTAGTCCATCTCCATCAACAAGAAAGAAAAATCCTAATATATTTCATCTAGATGATGATGTTTTAGAGGCAAGCCCATCTACATGATCTTCCCCTGTTGTTCTTGTTGAATTCATACCTCTGTTACAACCTCGTACTAAGAAACAGATGGTGGAATTTGCACAGACCAGTCATCAACCTCGTGTTCAGCCCTTGGTACAGTCAAGCGTCTATCCTGACATACAGAAAGACCATCCAGATAGTCTGGCTGAAACACATATGCTTGGCCCAGATTTGTCTTTATACGTGTTGGCTAACCTTTTAGTCGATTTGTTGAATGACGATGCTCATGAAGTTATTTCTACACCCGTTCGAGATTTAAACCCTGATAGTCAAGTTCCAAATGCTGATCTTGAAGTGCCGACCAAAGAAGAGAACCCTCCATGGGATTGCAACCAGTCCCCAGAACCATGTCAACCACCGCACCCAACAATAGATCAGCTAACCTCTGAGTTGACATAGTCAACGAAGCAGAAGGAAGCGTATGTCAAGTTAATCTCAGAGCTTTGAGAAGAAAACAAAGTGTTACGGTTACAGATTAAGACTATGGAGGACCTCCAAAAAACCATCAGTACATCACAGAGGGATCATCAAGCAAGGCATGCCCTTTTGAAGGCACAAGATAAGAAGATGAAGTATAATCCATCTGCTTTATTAACAAGGTCAAAGGAAGCTGCTAGCACAACTTTGCCTTCTTCCCAGTGATATCTCTTACTTTGTACAAGTGGGACCTGCCATCCTTTTGGTTTGGGGGTGTGTTGAGCCCCATTTTTTCACCATTTTTGAGCTAAAAACCTTATGTATTAACACATATTTTGTTATCTTTTGGCATCTTTTGCATTATATAGATTACCATTTAGCTTCATCTATGATCTTATTTTAGATTTATTTAAGATTGATTCATTCTTGATTATTTTACCTTTTTAATGAGTAAATTCGATGTTAATTGATGTAACTTCCAGCAAATGCATTTGTTAATTACAGAGCATATTTTTTGGGCAAGATTGACACACAGATACACATTTGTCTAGATATGCACATAGCATATCCAGCTCGTCATTTAGATTGCCAAAACAACCTCACATTGGAACTAATTGATTCTCCAGCATTTAAGTGTGGAGTGACTTGTAAACCTCTTGTTTTCCACATGTCAAAGTGTTAGCACAAGCCTTGTTCTGGAAGGTTGCAAGCATACCTCTCTGATTGACATCATGACACTAGTTCATGCTAAAGAAGGGAATCCTGTACGCGATCTCATGCCCGATGGAAACCAACTCGCGATAAGGGAGGAAAAATGATTGTGTGTTGGCACTGAACCAATGAATTGTAATGATGGTTGACTCATCACAAAGAGCATTCGACCACTGAAGGGTCAACTTTATCACCTTCTCAAAACTCTATATAAGAGTGCTTGTATGAGAAAAGGAAGTTAGTATTTTTTAGCTCAGCAAATTTTTATGTAATTTAGACTTTGTAATACTCATTTATTATTTTTAATGGAAGTTATGTTACACTGTATACGAGTGTGTTTCATTAATGTTTAGTAGGCTGTGAATCTGTTTGCTGGGAGGTCCCCTTGCCAATCAGAGTTTAATATATTTGTATAGTCTCTATCATTTCACTTATTTGTAATGAGTATATCTTTGTTCATAGATTGTTTATGTAATTCCATTCTTGTAATCGTTCATATTATTTCTTGTATCTTAGATTTCATTTCAATATTATGATGCTTATCTTGTAATTGTTCATATTATTTCTTGTAGCTTAGATTTAATTTCAATATTATGATGTTTATATAGTCCTTCATTTTAAGTTAGCAACCGGTTGCATATAGACTAGATTGTAATTCCTTTTGATGCATTTCCAGTTCATTGTTTGATTCAATGTTAATAGAGTAAACTACTTCAATACTGTAGAATTTAATCATAATTAGTTCCAATCCTGCTAATTCTTATTATGTTTTGAATTTATTTAATTTCCAATTTCCTTTCAAATTGTAATATGTAATGATGTTTTCAAATTATGAATTGTATTTGAATTATCTTGTAGAGTAAATGTAGTTGTTAAATAGGTTTAAATTCTTGTATTTACATTCTAGTTATTACATGCATGAGTCAGCTGGCCTGATATCATCTAGATTAATATTTTTTTTTCAAAGTTTTAAGTGTTTTTGTATACATACTGTCATACAGACAGTCTGTTTGATATGTTATACAGATTCCCATTTTCAACCTGTTGTCCATTCTTTCATCCAGTCCTTGGCATATTTTACACAGTTTAAGTCTGTTTTCTTCAGTTCCTTGAGTATGTTTTGATTAAAATAGTTAGACAGTGATTATATTGCCTTTTAAGAGTTTGTGATCAAATTATCTAGAGTACTTATTAAGTCTTTATTTCTTTCTACCGTATGATTATTTCTTGTAATATTAGCTTGAATTGATTTCATTTCTTTATATGTGATTTAGGGTTAGTTATATTAATAATTTGGTAGATATGTTGATAGGTTATAAATAGAAGTTGTTCTTTTTAGTTAGATGGTTACTAAATAAGAATTAAGATCATATTCATTAGGTTTTCTCTTTGTTTATAAGTTAGGTCCTCTCCTTTGCATTTCTGTTTTGTCTTTTGTTAAGTGTCCATGATATAAAGAACCATGTTTACCATTACTTGCGACTGGACATTTCTTAGTTTGCATATTTTTGTAGAGGTAAAGTTAGAAATTATTCCCTTTAGTTTCTATACCTCATTTGAAATCCATTTTGACTCTCCTTCTACCCCTGTCCCAATCACTATAAATGATTATCCCCAAAACAACCCAGGAGAGTGGAATTACTTTGAGTTTCCATGTATATCCTTAGTTATATATCCTAGTTGATGTAATTTTGTAAATCCTCCTGTGTATAGTTAGCTTGCAAAGTTGTTTAAAGTAGTAGAATAGATCTTAAGGGATAGTTTATTAATATAATGTTATCTTGTTTTTATTTGCATCCCTTCAATAAGTATGTATGTAGTAGAGTAGTATAACTGGATACTACACTAGTCTAGTTCTCTGTCCTAGCTTAATATTCTTAACCATTCAATTCATAGGAGTTTGACTCTATTTATTATTTTCAAATATCTTTTGATCTGTGTTTGTTAAAATATTTTCACGACATCTTATGAATCCTTCTGCCTTCGCATATATTTTATAGCAACTCGAAGCTTACAAACCCTAGTCGATAATTAAATATTAGGTAAACTATTCGAGACAATATTTTTCCCAGCATGATGCATAACTTTACAGCCTTCAGTTTCACAGATCTAGATCTTGTTTACTCAATCTTCTAGGAGCTTGTAGATTTTGCAAAACATATACAATACCAGTGTACCATGGAGACATAGAAAAATATGGTATTACTTGTATCCCTACATCGAGATGGTTTGAATGATTGGACAAGAAATTAAGCTGTAAATATTGACAATTAGAATCTGTCATCATTTTGGCAAGTCCTTATCCTTTAATCAACTTAATAGGCTTGATTTCAATATCATACTCCAATAGTACAACAATCCACTTTTCTCTCTTCCCTTATAAATCTAGTTGAGTAAGAATGCTCTTCACCACATTACTTGGAACATATGCAAAAATATGTGAGGGAAGAATACACACTCTGATATATTTCAAAGATTTTACCAAATCATATGCTTGCTTTTCCATGATATCCTATTTTAACTCTCCATCTCTTAGCACCTTGCTGAAGAAAGCTATAGGTTGCTAAACATTCTGGTTATTTTTCTGTAGTAGGACTCTAGCTATAGTATGCCCAGATGTATAAGAAAATACTAAGAAATATTTAGTAAAATATGGACTCACAAAAATTGGGGCTTTGGTAATGACATTTTTTATATCTTTAAATGATTTTATAGCATCCACTGCCCATTTTATTTCATTCTCTTTCTTCAGCATGTTGGTAATATTTCTCATCATTTTAGCAAAGCTAGGAATGAATCTTCTCATAAAATCTACTTGTCCAATGGATGACTACACTTCCTTCTTTCTCCTGGTCTCCTCAAATTTTAAAATTGCACTAACTCTTTCTGGATCAATTTTAATACCATCCTTTGAGATGATATGTCCTATCAATTTTCCTTCTTCCAATGCAAAATTAGATTTCTTGGGATTCAGTGACATGCCATACTTTCTACATTTCAGAAAAACCTAATTTTTAACATGTTCCTTGTCAAACCTAGAATAAACAGTTATATCATCCATGTAAACAACTACAATTTTTTATTTCTCTTCTGCAAAATCAATATCCATAGCATGCTGAAATGTAGCACCTGCATTCATCAAACCAAATGGAATTTTGGAACACATTAATCTACCCCATGGTGTAGTAAATGTAGTCTTCTCTTGGTCCTCAAGAAGCACTTTTATCTGATTATATCCTGAGAATCCATCCATAGTGGAAATCCTCTCAGATCCTTCTACTTTGTGCAAAATGTGGTCCATCTTTGGTAATGGGTACTTGTCTTTCAATGAAAATTTGTTAAGATTTCAGAAATCCACACAAATCTTGATTTCACCATTCTTCTTTGTAACATGTACTAAACTAGCTTACCTTTTTGAAAATCTCAGAGTAACAATAATTTTAGCATTGAATAACTTTTTGATCTCTTTTTCTATCACAGGAAGAAACATAGGGTTTATTATTCTCAACTTTTGTCTAAAAGGATGTTCTCCAGGTTTTATTGGAATAGTATCCTATATGATAGAGGTATCATACTCTTTTAGGTATTCATAACTCCAGGAAAATACATCTGTGTATTTCTTCATTAGATTGATATACTCTTCTTTTTCTTTTGCAGGTAAATTCTTGGACAATTTTATAACTCCTCATGTTTCTTTAGTGCCTATATTCTGATCTTCAACATGCTAAACTTTACTATTCTTAGCAACATCATTCTAGTCAAACAGTTTCTCTAGGGGAATTAAACCTCTTGGAATAAAATTACTTTTCAATTGAATTATGTCTTTTCCCCCTAACATGTTTTTCAAATTTTTGTTTTTCAGCCTTTTCATCTTAAGTCTATACATCATCTTTGAAGCTCTCTAAATTTTCATTCTCTCTATCAATATGTGTATTTACAAATTCAGCATACATTTCCAAAAATATCTTTATTTGCAGATCATCATCAAAAACTTGCCCGTATTTGGAGTTGTCTAGTATAGAGGGTCTATTTACAACTTCGACTTTATACTTTTTCTAAGAATGAATCTGAATTTTGAATTTACCAGCAGCTATAGCCAAAGAATCAACCACTCGATTTTCAATTCTAGGGATTAATCTGATTTTATGATCGGTAAAATAATTTCCAAACATATCCCATACTTCATTTCTATAAGCCCTCATCCTAGGATGTTTTTTTTGGTATCTATCATTCACATGATTTACTACAAGTTCTAAATCCCCAAATACTTATATTCTTTTTGCTCACATATCCTTTAAAGCATTCAAACCAAGTGGCAGAGATTCATAATCATCCACATTATTAGTACATTCAAAAGTCAATTTATAAGATAAATATTTAAATCTCTTATTGGAGAAACAATGTACACACCGGCACCAGCACCAATCTTACTTATGTACCCATCAAAATACATAGTCCACAATATTTCTTAATTCTTCTTCTTTTCTAAGGCTTCTTGTCTTTTTTAAAATTTTTTATCCTTATTAAATTCAATTTCTACAGGAAGTTCAGGATCAATGTGAGGGCTGTCATTGAAAAATATAGAGGATCCTAAATTAGTATCAACAACAAAAATAGGAGGATTTTTGGGTTTATCAATACTACTGAAAACATAAGCTAATCTATTCTCTCTATATAATCTTATGTTTCCTCCAAATAAAGGAATGGTAGCATATGTCATGTTCTTGTAAGGTTGCTTTCAATTTTGATGCCCAAGACATTGATAACAACATGCCAAACTTGGGAGGAATATCAGCTACTTCAACATCCATAACAATTCATTTTGCTGGAAGTTATGAAAGGGTTACCACCATATATTTTATCAAACACAGACATCTTACTTTCCTGGAATCAAAAGAATCTAAGTCTTTGTAAGGCCTAGTAATTTCCAATCCCATTATTTCTACCACCACCCTTGGCATAAGATATGAGATGCACCAGAATCTAACATGACAACGTGCAATATCATATCATGCACATTTAGACTCAAAAAAAAATGAGTAACTTTCTCATCATTTGTTTCTTCAATTTTAGGCCAAAGGACAATAGTAGGATACTCATCTATCACTTCTAAAATATCTAGAGGGTCATCACCTTGATTCTTGACCAATTTTGTAATTTTCTACCTGTATTCACTATTCCTCAATAATTCATTAAAGGGAATAGAAATCTTGATCTTTGACAATTCAGACTGCAGGTTGAAGGATGAAATTGGTTTTTCTACATCAACTAACATTGGTTGTTTGTTTTCTTTTGACTTTTGTTCTTTATTTTCAGAATTCTTTTGTACAATGGTATCTTTTTCTTTTTTTTTTTCTTTTTTTTCTGAATTATTTTTACTACTAGAAGGTTGGTTTTGATTGGGCCTTACTTTATTTATTGTTACATCATGACTTCTCAACTTTAACTTATTTTTGAATATCATCAATGGCATTTGGTATCCTCTTTGATATTGTTCTGAATCTACCTCCAAAATATTACTCTCATCTTCTTGAGAAAAAACATTATGCTCCTCTTCAGTAAGGTATATTTCAGCATCAATGTCATCAAAGTGATGAATTTTTCCATGGGATCTTCTTCTCCCCCCTCATCAACCAAATTTTCTAGAAATGGTTGTTTTATTTTTTGATCTTCAGGGTTTCTTTGATTTCTTTGAGGAGGAGGAGGTATTCTAAAATTTTGATTTCTTATTTTATTTTTAGGGTGCTCTATGTTAGGTGATCTATTATCTATATCTAACTTGTCCATCAATCTCTCCATAGTCTTCATCATGATCTCAAATCTGACATCATTTGCAAGAGAAGGGGCATAAGTAGATGGTTGATTTTATTTTCTTCTCCTATCTACCTCTACTCTATTTTTCAATTTCCCAAAATCCATTAAGTTTTCCTCCACTTCTATAGCATATTTAAACATAAAAGGAAAACTAAAATACTTCCTTTCTCTTAATAACAAAGTAAACTCACTTTCAAAGGCATTTGCATAATTAAGTTTGGAATCCCCTACCAAGGGTTTTATATCATCATGAATTGAATTATACACCCTCATGAATCTACTGGAAAACTCTTGTACATAATCAAAGTTTCCTTTCTTTAAATTTTTATATTGAGACACTATTGGTAAAGGTCTCTTCTTGGATTCCCATCTATCCAAAAACAGTGTCTGAAAAGATTCAAAAGTGGGGATGGATCTTGTTGGTAAGTCTTTAAACCATCTCTTTGCCTCACTAGACAAAAATCTGAGCAAACAACCTCAATTTTGTATCATCATGATTTACTTCCTCAAATCTATCCATATGTTTTCTTGTAGTAAAACTACCCTCCCCATCATATAAAGAAATTATCTATGAATAGTTCTAAGGGAGATCATTTAAAATAGCAGGAAAAGCTAAAGGTTCAAACGTGACTGCCATTAGTCTGGGTGGGTTCGATACAACAGGTGGATTTTGCACTATAGGAGGGTTTTGAGGAGGGTTTTGAGGAATATTATGAGCAGGGATTGTACTATAAGGATGATAAGTTTGAAAAAGACAGCTACTTTATTCATCTTTTACAATGTTTTGCAAATTACACCACAAGGAATCTAATAAGTATGACCCAAATTTCTTTCGATTAATGTCTATTTGTTTTAAATATGAATCGGATTTAGATCTTAACAAAGGTTTCCCAACATTTACTCCCAAATCCAAATCTTGAAAACTATAGTACTCTTCTTGAAATAAATACCTTTTAGTTTGAGAAGTGCTATCTTTTTCCTTTTCACTCCTACGTCTAAATAAACTTTCTGGGTTTTCCACACTTTTCAAAATTTCAGAATTAGGATTACCTCATGTGTGCCCTCTTGGAAGCCAGGATTTCTTCTGAAATATTCTTCAAACTGAACGTGGAGTCACCAGGGAAGATATACAACCTTATCCAAATGTAGAAATATCTGTTTTCCCACAGGAATCCTATTTTCTTGGAATATTGAAATATTTGGCATTTCCTCCTAGGGATGATTTGAACTCTCATTCCTTGACAACAACACCAATATGTTATCACTCAAAATGTACCTCAGGTTGTGGAACATAATCTCAAGGTAACCACAAAACCAAAATTTAGGAAAGAAATGTTGCTTCTTTCTTTCCAGAGAGGGATCTCTCAGTGATTGTTTGACAAGGCCAGATATAAAATAAAAGTAAAATTTAGATTGTTGTATTGTTTGAAAGTGGGAAAGTAAAAATTGGGATATGGATTTGAAATATATGTTTATCAATCACAATGCTGTTTGTGTGGAAATTTTAACAAATTAAAGGTATCCATTCAGTCAAAGTCAAAATGCTTTGGTCAGGTGTAAAGGAAGAAATAATGAACAGGCCATTAACATAGGAATCTATCAAGGATGAATCCAATGCTAACTTTAGTGGAAAATATTTTTGAATATCTGAAATTAAAATTCAAAGCATATACATATGAATTCTGAACCATCAAATACTCATTTTAGATATGAAATAAGACACAATGAAAGGTAATAATAGGAAAACATTCACATTAAGAAGGGAAGAACGGAATGTAATCTTGAGAAACTTATGAATCTTTGCAAAAAAGGCCAGCTTTGGCTCTGTGATTTTATTAAAAATATATCTCAAATTACATAACTCAGTTCTCATGGGTTCCAACCCTTCTTTCATTGCATTCACTAGTTCTTATACAATTGCACCATGAGCTGAAATAAAAACTATTTGCTAAAAATAGGCATAATTGCCTTTACATGTGTCATTCGACACTTATTAACTTCTACTTGATTCTAGAACGTAAAATAAAGCCTAAATAACTAATTCTTCAGCAATAAATTCTCCATGATCTTCGATATCTTCATGCATGCAACATGTACTTGGACCTTCCATATTTTTCCACGGTCTTCCATTGGTCCGCAAATGGAAAATCCAAAGTGGAAATTTCCTTTGAAAACACATGCAATTCCACATGATCCCTGTATGAATAATTTTGCAAGTGTGCAAGTGCTTCCTTGAAAGAAAAAAAAACATTTCAAACTCATCTGCCAGCTTGTCAACAATTTTTTTCCAGATAATGATTGGTGCATGCCAGCAAAGTTTATATGATCTGATATGCATTCAATTAATTTTTCTTGATATTCCTCCTGTGTGAGCATATCACCTTTTTCTTCCCAAAAGAATGGGAGTCCCTTCTTGAACCAAGGATCAAACATGTCTCTTTGAAAGATTCAAATAGTGTACCATGATATCTATCTTGGCTTGAACTATGTCCAGATGTTGATGCTTGTTTACCACTTTTATGGCCCAAATTATGATAGATATTCTATCATTAATATTTGCAGTCTTCAATTCATCCTCTGTTTACTTATTTAAAAAGTATATGGCATTCTCAGCATAATCAATACGTTTTTTATTTAATATTTCCCTCACCGTTGTCACGCTATGTTTAGCTAATTTAATAACAACCTCTTTGTCTAAGATATAATCAAGGTAAGGTATCAACTTGCTTGCTTCTGCTATGAGGTAATCTCAGATTATATGATTTTCTCCCTGCACTGATGATTGACTTGTGACATGTTTCATCAATTTTTCATTCTTAGTTTGTAATTCTTGGCATTTTGATTCCCAATCCTTTCTCTCTTGCTACTCTTTCATAAATGTAACTACAAGGAAAATAAACAAACCATGTGTCATACGACACATTCTTGGTAATTATTGGAATACATATGCAAATTCTTGTAGCAGCAGGTAGTATTATAGTTCTAGATCTATTCCTTCTTTGAGGTCCTCCACATGAGCTACATACAAATGGAAACCTTTCTTAAAATTTTCCTCAGCTAGATAGATATGATCTATCTCAGAGATATGGGTCTAGGTATACCTCTCACTGTCACTTGATTTCCTTCTTCAACCAAACAAGTATAAGTTTTGTTCTGAAAACCAAGTATGGAATAATGTGCATCCAACCAATCCATGCCAAAAAATACACTATATGATCCTAAAGGTATGACCTTGAAGTATGTAAAGGTTTTCAGGGTATTCATTTCCAAAGGACATTTCCATATTTTTTCTATGACCTTCCTCTGGTAATTATAGCTAACTGCACTAGACCTATTGTCTCAAGCTTGCTTTTCTTCAAGTAACATCTCTTAACTGTGTTATGTGAAGTGTAGCTATGGCTAGCTACAAAATAAATCATAATAACTATGGGTATATTAGCAATCTTACCTGATACCTTAATCATCTAGGATTGATGATCAACTTGTCTACCATCTAGAGTTTCATATATTCTTCGAATACTTCTTCCACATTAACAATATTTTAGGATTTGTGAATGTTATTAATGGTTCTTCCCTTATGTTAATGGATATTTCTCATTCCAGATGAAGAAATCATTTGTGGTTTTTACCATATGGTTTTCCATGTAAACCAACATGTTTGTATGTCCTGATTGATGTGTTTATGTTGAATGTATGCGTATTGTGAATAAGTAGATCTGAATTTGTCACATCCCTTTTATTTATGAATAATCTCATGTATGTATATGCCACACTACTTATTGAATGAATCGATGATATGTCTTTCCTATTGAATGCTGCAAGATGTTTTAACTCGTCAATAGCCCATTAACTTGAATGAATAGACAAGGAGTAATAAGTATAAATTATGGCTTTGGTTGAGCATTGTGATAAGATACATCGAGAGTAGAAATCTCCACCTAACTGCTGAAACCTAGTTCTAGAAGTTTCCAATAAGGATAACTTGGGTGAGACTCCATTTATGTCATAGGTGCTTCTGTATAAGCCCTGCTTTATCAGGCTGATATCTGGGTATTTTTTTATGACCAAGGACCTGATCCTGGGTTGACCAGAGGAGGAAACCCAACATTATACAAGAAAAAATACAAATAAGATGGATCACTTGAAAAACAAAAATAAAGTCTTATGGAAAAAGGATCATTCACAAAAACAAGGAGTCGAATATGAAGAAACATTATCCCCCACAACATGCAATATCCCTAGTCTGATATCATATCAGAATACTAACTCTTTTTCTGATGCACTTAATTTTAATGAACAAAACTTGAAATTACTAGCTAATAGGGGGGGATTAACAAGCTAAGGAGAGAGATTATAGGAATTAAATGTGGGATCAAAAAGGAAGGGAAGGATACTATTTTTTCAAGTTCCTAAGAACCTAGATGTTGTTCCCATTTAGGTTTTGAAATAGGCTCCGTGGAAGTCTAATTCAAGGCTTCTGGGAGTCCCAATCGGTGCAAACAAACACTCTTACTGACAGTCTTCAAGAAAACAATGGACAAGAGAGTGTTAGGAAAATTTTAGAACTATTTCATGAAGGTATATATCATAATTTTCAGTTTTATACTAATCAAAGCAAATTAAGAGTTATTCTACAGGTTGCAATGGTGAAACTAGCTCAT
Organism: Pseudotsuga menziesii; assembly: GCA_001517045.1. Taxonomy (NCBI): domain Eukaryota; kingdom Viridiplantae; phylum Streptophyta; class Pinopsida; order Pinales; family Pinaceae; genus Pseudotsuga; species Pseudotsuga menziesii. Next base: position 36,513 of record LPNX010613837.1, read on the forward strand.
AGGACATCTCATTAGCTTCATCTCCAGACTTTCCCAAACAAGATAAGGAGGCTACAAATTCCCTATTTATAATTTTGAGACTTATATATACCTGTTAAGGACCCATTAGAACAATAATGGTAGAATTTGGATACTTAGAGATCAAATTATGCAATTTATGTTAAAACTAGTCAATTCACTACAACAAATCTTGGAATTAGAGTCCCATTTAGCATCCCTTTTTAGTGTATTTTTTTTTTACACTGGGCGATCAAACTAGACACTAAATGGGATGCGTCATGGAAAAAACTTTAAGTGTCTAAAAAAATGTCTTTTTTTGCGTCTTAGATAGAATCCTTTATGACATCCAAAATAGCGTCTATTTTTTTGCTTCCAGAATAGCATCCAACATTGCTTCCTAAACAATGTTGAGGTTTTCTTCCTAAATAGCATACTATTTTTCTTCCTAGCGACTGTCCTCTTTTTCTTCTTAAATGAAATCTCCATTAGAACCATATTTTCATCCTTAATAGCACCATGTTAGCATCCAAATCAACATCCAATATTGCATCCATTTTTGCTACCACTTTAGCATCCCATTTTGCACCATGTTTTACTTCCAAATATGTGTCAATTTTCACTTCCAAATTTGCACCAATTTTTGCTTCCTTTTTTGCATCGTGTTTTGCTACCAAAATGACGTCAAATATTTATTCTATTGTTTCACCATATTTTGCTTCCTATGTAGCGTCATGTTTTGGATCCAAAGTAACGTCTTATTTTGCTACCATATACACATCATGTTTGGCTTCATCATTAGCGCCGCATGTTGCATCCTTTTTAATGCCTATTTTCACGTCTTATTTTGTTACCGTATCAATGTCTTGTTTGGCTTCATCATTAGTGCCACGTGTTGCATCATTTTTAATGCCTATGTTTGCATCTCTCATTTTTTGGTCACTAATTTAGTCATTTTTAGTAGTTTTATATACGGATTTTGGTCTTTTTGTTTAGTCACTTATATATTATTATTTTCTTACTAATTTAGATGTTTGTAACTGATATTATAATATCATTATGGCATGGAGGAATCGAACCACCAACCTCCCGCTTGTAATGCAGGAGCTCGTCCATTGAGCTAGAACCCTTTAATAATTTGGGATCCTAACTTATAGAGTCCTTTATAATGGTAAAAAAGATCAATACATAACTTTGAGTATCTAATGGTTGAAAAATGATGATATATTGTATAATTTCACAATATAAGATCAAGCAGGTTATGAAATCCGTAAACCTTTTCTAGGAATTTTGAGAAAAAATCAAGAAATTGGCTTAATGGGAATGCAAAAATCACTATAGCCTAGCAATCGTAACTATACCACTATATGAGACCTATCAATAACAATTATCTTAGTGTGGATTCTAAGGATATAGTAGATAAGCATGATCATCATAGAGCCATGTATAAGTGGAGCAATAAGGAGAATCAAAAGAGGATGATCAACCCAATAGTTGGTGCTTCACATGGATCATATCCACCATGGGATGAAAAAAGTTCCTTCTTCCACCAAGCTAATGAATATCCACAAATACAAATGGTTAGGATATATTGTGATGCAAATTCATAATGTTTATTTGCTTCTCAAGGTGATGTTGCAGTTCTTTCACTAATACATCTACATGGTCCCCAACAACATTAGATATAAGCTTATTCATGGGGCCATAGAGTATAGGATGAGGCTGTATTTTTATATTTTTCTTTGGAAAACCAGGCATGACTTCAAACACTAGGAGAAGGAATAGAATCAGATATACTTAACAAACTACAATCATGACAAGGCATAAGAATATACTCTATAGTCATTATGCAAATGTTGGAAATGGGTATAACTGCATAAGGACTATGAACAACATCCATTTAAATCTGAATGCAAAACTTCCATGTCAGAGGAATACTCAATGGAAGCGAGCTTACCGTTTCTAACATAAATAAACAAAGAAGACAGAAATGGAATCTCCAATGGGTTACACATAACATTAGAACGCAAAATCAACACTCTAAAGAAGTTCCATCTAGATTTTGGATTGTAAACAAGTAAGCATTCATAATATAGAAAATTTTGACTCTGACCATAAAATAGGTCATATTTCAATTACCTATATCACAATGTGATTTCTTTATTGGTCAGTTTTCCATTTTGGTCACTACAAAAAGATCTTGTCATGAAAAAATCCATAATCTTTAGAATCCCATTATTATCAATTGGCAGATAATATCATATTTAAATCATGAGATTGCATGTTCAAACACTTGTTTAAATAATCATATATCATAATGTAAGAAAGAGAAGAAAAAAAGATTCATAAAATCAAGAAACTACCTTTGATGTCCCAATGCAAAACTTGGTTGATATGACATTGCATACATTTCTTTACCAACACAACCTGCATCATACAACAGAATGTATTATTTAGATATTAAGAACCAGAGAAGTGTTGCATTATTGAAGACTGAACAAGAATGCCCTTCAAATTTTGTAATTATTCTTAGCTATTGAGTAAGTTGATATGGATTTTATATTGAGGGGAGTTAAAAAAATTGTATTTTGTGTTAAGACGAGGTTCTAGAATAAGTGATGCTCAATAATATATTAGGATCCCTGATATATTATGTATTAATGTGTAATAAATATCATGTGTCAGTGACCAATCAAGTTAATGAATAACAGTTTGTATTGGTAGTTAGGGATGGTCATGTAGAATAAGTAATTAAACCACATTGAAAATATTCTAGAAAATTGTATCAATTAAGTCATTTAATATGTATTTCTACATCTCTTCTTTTTCACAAGTGTTCGATGTTAAAGTCCAACTTTCACTGCACTAAATAGCCTCAAGGAGACAACAATTACGAAAAAAGATACCCTCCTTTTAAATATTAGTTTGTATTTTAGAATCTTAGTGGACCTTCTAACCCTTGTAAAAACAAAGATTATGTTTGCATAATACAAAAAATTTGAGTTTTAGGGGTGGTTGTCTTCCGCCTCCAAAAGTCACTTTTGGGGGTGGTTTTGGCTTTGGAGGCAGTCTTTACAAAACCACCCCTAATAGCACTGACGCTAAAAGTTGACTTTTAGGGGCAGTTTTGGAAGAGATAAAAACAGCCCCCCAAAAGTGACTTTTGGGGGCGGTTCTAAATTGCTCCCCCCCCCAAAAAAAGTGACTTTTAAGGGCGGTTCTAAACCCCCCTACCATTGTCTACTTTTGGATGAAATTGACAACATTTAAATGGTTCATTTTGCACTATTCTTGTGAGAAAAAAATTGTATTTAATTAAATTCAAACTAAATCACTGGCATGCCAAGTGTGAATGATTGTGTTCACAATAAGAAGCTAAATTAATGTAAAATTATCTATTGCATTACAGTATTTTAATAATAGAATCTGCATTGTACAAAGCACTATGAGATAAGACCATCGTCTATAACATTAGTGGAGGAACAAAAGTCTCCATACATATAAGGCTTGATAAAACTATGCTACTCTTTAGGATTCAAACATATGTGACTATGTTTGAGTTGAAGTTCTCTAATTTTGCATCAAAATTAGTGGCAACCTAGTCAACTAGTTCAAAATTGGCGAAAATAAAATTCAGGAAAAATTGGTGTGTAAAAAAGTCTCATAAAATTCGTAATAAAGTTCAAAAAGAAGAAATGTGATTTTTTTTTTATAATTTCATATTCCAAATAAAAAAAATACAATTGTTTAAATTTCAAATCTATTAAAAAAATATCAAATTCACAAAATATTTGACCTAAGTTTTTGTAAATAACTCTTTTTCTCCTTAAAATTACAATTAATATTAGAAATTTGCCAACACTTTGAAATTCAATTTGCACAATCAAATTTCCTTCACATTCAACAAATTTCAATTGTTTTGGAAGAAATTCATCAAATGTAGTTACATAGGTGGCAACCACGAGATAGAATTTTCGCATTACAATCATAGTCACACAAAGCATCCAACGTGCAACAAAAACCGTCATCCAATGACCATTTTCAGCATAAAATTTGTATTAACCAACCAAATATGTGCCTACCTCATCCAAGAGTTAACTTAGTATTTCCTCTATTTCTTAGGTTCTAAAGAATGCAAATATCCACTTATTACATGCTCGGAAAATTGACCAATGTGTGACTATTAAACCAATACCAATCCAAACTGCTATACCTAATCCCACCCAATTTGTTCTCATGCAACAACCTATTCAACCAATCACACAGAATGTCAAGCAGTCAATTCCATGTTTTCAATTAAATATGACACCCGAACAAGCCAGCAAGCATCATGGGCTTAGACATAATAATGTTGCTCTGTCAGATTGGGGAAATCTATATGCCATACAAGCATAAATTGGGACTCAAACTTCGAAGCAGCCTCAGGCATAAAATCAGAACAAACCTAATATGCTTCACCAAATTCCAAGGTCATGACTATGGTATGTGGAGACATACTTCGCACCAATTCCACTTCAAGAATGCAACCCAGACAGTTTATGGTATCTGTGGTCCACTAGATCATGAGATTATGAACTGGTTGAATATTAGGGGCACTAATGTCAATTTCTTTCAAAAGGTTTCTTGGGTGACTGCAATGTCTCCATAAGTGAATTTTTCCAATAGGATGTTTGGTATTAGGAATGTTATATCCCTTGACTTGAGTTACCCAGCATGATTGATGTATCCCAAATTACCTTTAGAGACTCATTTGGCTTCTTTGCATGTTAATGTCTTGTCTTTTGTATAAATGAATTTATGGATGCAGGGTAATAGGGAGATCGATCCATAAAAGGTATTAATTACTTATTAGTAGATCAAGTACTAACTAGACTATCATTTACATAATTAACTAATTAGTTCTTAAATCAATTCGTGACTGAACTATTAAATGAAGTTGGATGAGAAAATAATTCCACTACAAACCCAAAATTGTTTGCTATTTGTTAAAATATCCTACTTTTGTTACACATTGTAATGACATCAATAATTATAGTACTAAATTATGCGAAGTATAGATAACACAAATCCATGCATGAGATGCCCCATCACACTATATTATTGTTGAACAATGTATGGGGAACAAAAACTTTGGTTTGCAAGGAGAAAATAGAGAACAAAGCACCAAATATCTGTTAAGAAAAGAAAAATGTGTCAAATATAAGAGAACTGCAGTTTATTCCTACTGCAAGAGAGTATTCGCCATAAACTTGTTGACTACTTCTATAAATAAACATCTACCATTATTATCTTTCTCATTTAAACCTAGTGCCTATTTCAAGTACCTTTGCTCTCCACCGTCTCCAATATTTTCTTCGATGATGCTTTAGTAATTTCCTGTCTATCTCAATGGTTGGCTGCATCCTCTCCCAAAGTTTACCCCATTGTCTGAGAAAACACTTTTCCAAGACCAATATTAGCAAAAAAGGCTTTCTACAATAGAGATTACCCATATTAGCATATAGACTTCAAACCACCCTCATTAAGAAAATCTAAAAGAAAGGGCATCCACTTATGCTTTACATCGAAGCTCGTATGTTTGTAATCTACCAAAATAAAGGAAAATGCATATACACCGTGAGCATGAAGACACGTGTGCTTGAGCCAAAAAGTAGTATTAGGAAGCCCTTATCACCTAGGTGGGAACGTTTTCCTAGACAGTTTGTTGTTTGTTGTAAGAGGCCCATACTGCTGAAATATTGGGAACAATTTTCAAGGTAAAACTGCTGTAGGTATTTTTTCTGTTTTGGACAGTTTTGGAACCATGAAAAGCACATTTTCCAAGGTTCCCTAGAGCACAGTTTTTGAGGTGAAATCTTGGCACTTTTCAAGAGAAACCACTGTTATATACTTTGTTTTATGGCTGAACTTTACTGTTGTAATGTACCTGAGTTTTACTGCTTACTAAGGAGAAATTTTCAAATTCCTCTTGAAAGCGTCATTTGACCAAATTTCCTGTGTGATATTTTATTATAGCTTGTTGTTCATGTGAATTTTCTGCTGCTAAATGACATTTTAATGTTGTATATTAACTTACAGTAGTCTAAAATAAATGCCTGAGTTGTATGGTAGTGGTTTCATGCCTGTAGAAGCTTAATATCAAGTTGCACTAAAGTGTTTCACTAAAGGTGGATGTGACTGTGTGTCTACAGTCTGATTTGTTTGTCATTATTTTAACACGTCTTACTGGGATGTCTCCTCCATATCTAAGGGTGTTCACAGCAAGAAACCCCCCAAATACATTTAAAAAAAAAAAACATAAAAATGGGTCAAATCTGCTGACTCATAACACTAAATGGTCCTTCTCATATTCTTAATCCAACATAGGTGGGAAACTAAATATTTTTACTAACACTGGTTTGCAACTTTGCAGCTGTGGACACAATTTTTTGGCCGTGGGAATTGATTTCTAGTGGTGGGATACCAATTCCTTGTTGTACATTACTTGGCTGTAAGAATGATTTCTCACTGGGTTCCAACCGTTTTTGCAGTTATGGAGAAAATTATGTCACATTAGACATTCTTTTCCACGGTGGGAATCATTTTTTTGGAGTAAAATATGTGTTCTATCAAACATACAATATTTTTATTAACACTGGTTTGCAACTTTGCAGCCGTGGACACGAATTTGTGGCCGTGGGCATTGATTTCTAGTGGTGGGAAACCACTTCCTTGTTGTACATTACTTATCTATAGGAATGATTTCTCACTAGGTGCCAACCGTTCTTGAAGTTATGGAGAAACTTTTGTCACAATAGGAATTATTTTCTAGTGGTGGGAAGAATTTTCTTGGAGTAAAATATGTCTTCTATCAAACAAAAAATATGTACAAAGAGAAGAAATGTTTACAAGGAGCAGAAAAAATATGTACAAATAGCAAAAAAAATCCAAATATATTCCTTGGTGCTACTAGAACTAAGACCAAATCCAAGTATGCAAATGCATCATCATTCTAGCATCTCTAGACAAAAGTTAACCCTTAGCCTGGGGCTAAAAACATACCTCTTCCTGCTTACGGAATGAGATAACAAAGCTAATTTCATTGTCAAAGATACACTTGAAACATAGTTTCCAGATAGAGTACAACGTAGACACTGTGAAAAGCCATTTCCTTTCTGTTGGTAGAAATTTTTGAGTGTGACCCATTATTTTGTTGAGGGGATTGATTTCTCACTATTTGTGAACCATTCTACAGCTGTGTAAAAAAATGTGTGGTTGTTAGCATTTATTTCAGGCAATGGGCAGCCATTTCCTTACTGTTGGAAGAAATTGTTCACTGTGTACCAACTATTTACCATTTGTGGAGAATAAAATTCTTGTCCTATGCAAACCTTTTCCTTTCTGTTGGAATCATCATTTGGTTGTGGGTGTTGCTTCTCATTGTGCGAGAAGCATGTTTTTGCTATGGGAAGCAATTTATTGCAATGTGGGCACATTTTTATTGTTACAGGCAACGATTTCTGGTGTGGGTTCCAATATTACTTGTGGGTAGCAACAATGGCACCAAAAGCAGACTCAAAAACCCCATTGTGGAAGTATTGGACAGTATTAAAGCAAAAAAGGGAGGCATAGAGGTAGTTCAATGTTGATTGTGTCAACACCTACTATGGAAAGGAAGCTATTCAAGGGTCAAAGTGACGACTATTTGTGACAGAGCTGTTATTTTTTTTTAAATGATGCTGAAAGATTTCCCTCGCTACATCTAGGTCATCATCTTCATCAACATTCGTCAAACATCTAAGGAACTCATACAACTTTGGTTGGGTTTTCTCCCCCAAGAGGGTTTCTCACGATAAATCTTGTATAAACATTGAAATATTAACAATAAAATTTCTGCGTGAATTGTATTGGCATTGTGATTGTCTCTTTCCTAGATGGTAGCAGATAATATTTTGTAAGAGGTGCAAATCCAATCCTAGATCAATACTGAGTAGTTGTAGTTTGATCATTCCTTCTAGGTTGATATATGACACCATTTAATCGATATTTGGAAGTAAATACCATTGATTGGGAACCAGTAAATGATCCCATGGATTTACTAGTGGTAGGTCCAATGGCAGATTCACATCTACTGAGAAACCCCATTAAAGAATAATTTTGAAGTGCATATCCATTAGCCTTAGAAGAACATCCTCCATTATTGTCTTGAGAAGGAACAATATTGAAACCCATCAAAATCCCTAAAGAAAATGATACAAAACATGAAAATTCTATAGAGCTCACTAATGAGAAAATCAAAGCAATTGAACCACATAGGGTATGATGCAGAAAATGATCAAAAATACAGGATTCTATACATTTTGCTAAAGAAAATACTGGGAAAGATCCCCATGAAGGAAATGTGTTAGTAGAATAAATATTGAAAAAGCATGAAGATCATTAGTGCCATGTAATTGACAACACCAATGAGGTTAACAATCTTCATTTTTCTCTTTGTATTTGGTCGGTGAAGCTGATGTCAAGACATTGGTTCAAGTCTTTAAATCCATGAAATTAAGGAAGGATGCAAAACTACAATAGAGCTAGTAGAAGAGTAATGAGGCAGATTGGATTGATTATAGGACTTCTTTGAAAATACAATAAACAGAGTAAAAAGAGTTCCACGCTTCAAGCAAAGACTGCATTCTTTTGTAAGGTTTCTACAAATTACTAGCAACATGCAAGTTGAAATAAAGTTTCTGCAAACTACTACAAAAATCCTTTGAGAACCATAAAATTCAATAAATAAAACAAGAAACATGTCAAAATACCTGACGGTGCCCAAAGTGAAAGAAGCAACAAAGAAAGTGGGATTCCAGGTTGCTCCACCCATGGCCTATACTAGAAAGGAGAACACAAACAAATAGAATCCAAACTTTTGGATTTGAAGCGATGGGATTCCAAACTCTCCTATATGCAAATGGGTCGCTATAAGACTTGATAGTAAATATCAACTTCCCTTGTCATGTGAACATTATGCAACTTGAAAAATAAGACTCAACCCATAAAATATGGATGAATGTAACTCTGACTTTGATTTCCATGATCTATAGAGGGAGAAAAATCCCCTAGCAACCACCATATCTAGAAATAGGGGGCGAATGGGAATTTCCTACTGAGTCTCATGGGAAAACAAAGGCTTAAATCGATTTTTATAGGGGCGAACTTGTTTTATCTTGGATCCCATTTCTAAATTAGATGGGGATAACCTCTTGTTCATTAACAATAAATAAATAAAATTTGGGCTAATCATACCTAATGGCTGTTTAATAAAAAAAATTGCTCATTAAAATTTTAAAGCCCTAGATTTAGCCCATGGGATAACATCTTATCAATGCTAGGAAACCAAATCTCACTCTTGACGATCTATCTTAAGGTAACCCGGAAAAACCCTAGACCAATGGTTCATAAACTTATGGACTTGGGATCTAGGACAAAGGATACTAGGGTAAAAGGATTAAAAGACTTAAAAGCACCCTAGATTTGACAGGCTTTCTTAAGTTGATTCGTTTAAGGTGTGCAAGACACCACTCATTTCACGTGAAAGGACTTGAATGATAAAAGGAAATTTTGATATTGACAAGATCAATGCTTTTAATGGAAAAGATGAAGTCTATGGTTGATGGACTAGCTTTTAGGACAAATGAGGTTTTAAAACATGGTGAAGTTCACCTTCAAAATTTTAACGGCCAAATGAACTTGCCTTAAAAGATTCAGTTTGTACCACAAGATGGATGTGATCAATATTTATTATTTGTGGGAATTTATACCAACCATTTAAAACAAAATTTTATGACAATGTAGTATCGACTTTCTTGATTTCAAATTTTGTATGGCTTAAGGTGAAATTGATTTGTAGAAACAACGTAACTCCTACACTCAAAACCCGATTTTGTGAAAATTGAATAAAATCTTAAGTTTAAATAACTTATGAGAGGAGATAGATCCAAATCACAAGATAAGACTTGATGAACTGTTTGATATTATGTGTCGGTTATTTGAAAATGAAAACTTTGACAAGGGCAATTTGAAGTGCATGTTCCGTGTAGGATCTAAAATCTAGATGCCAGGGATAACAACCAGAGAGATCAGGTTCCAATGCTTGCGATTCAGGAAGTCCTAAAATCTAAGATTTAAATTTAATCCCTCATTAAAGTTTGAGGGACTTTAGATGAAAAAAAGAAAAATTTGGACCCCAATCGACTTGGGCAGAGGTTTACAATGGTTTACAATGGAATAGAAATTAAGTTGGTTGTGAATTCATTTATCAGTATAGATCCTTGTTAAAATGGATGTAGTAAGCTCTAAGAGGGATCACATCTTTTGAGATGTAAAATTGTTTTGAAAGTGTAAATGTTTAGGAAGACTTTTAATTTGTCTAATTTGTTTCTTTTTTATACCATTTTAAAAGGACAAGTGACAACTCTAATATGAGCACTGAAGGAGTTACAGATCTCCAATTTATCTATAAAAAAAAATCTCCAATTTTTCTAATTTGTGTTTTTTAAATATATGTCGTTGTAAATGTTTTAACTCTAATTTGAGCCTACATGTTATTATTTTATGAGTGTCAAACTCTAAGATGAGCAAGGAAAGAGTTACACATCTCCCCTCCTGGAATGTAGAATAGGATTATTCGATGCAACCAATAAACACAGTTCCGTAGGCAAACATCAATTGATTTTTCATTAAACAAAACCCAACACCAAATAAATACACCATCAGAATCACGATGATATTGGATTTTAGAGCAGAGTTTTTGCAACAACAATAATGTAAATCGTGTGAACTATAAATCAGATTACTTAGGCAGAGATCAGAGGATTTTATGATTAAGTAACAACCACACACAAACCAGGAAAGCCATGATTTTAACACTCACAGTTGTGAGGATCAGGTTCCAAGAATTTAAAATGACAGAGCTCATAGATTAATCCAAAAATAAACACAGTCTTGACAACCCAGGACTTGATTTAACCTTTATTTATTTCAACATAGACCGATAATTTAACACAGAGGTTCAAAATAATCATACCAATTAAATGATAGATCCTAAGAAATAAGATAGTAGTAAAAAATTAAGTGAATCGCATGGAGAATTAATGAATTAACAAAAATAGTAAATAATAGATCCTAAGAAATAAGATATCCACATAACAACCAACGATTGTGATGCTCCAAAATACCAAGTGCTCAATTAAAGCTCTTCACTGAAAATTGAATCGTTGTTGGAATGGATGTCAATATATGGACCTATAAGGAATAGGGGACATAGGAGGTACCGTTATCCTATGGGACTCTCATGTGATCCAATTGTATGCCTTCTTCTTATTGGCTCACACATTATCTACAAATTTTCATGTCATAGGAATATCTACTAATGGATTCATTACCAATGTCTATGGACCATTTGATAGTTCTAAACATGTTTAAGTGTAACAATGAATATGAGTTTTAGGGAAAAACAAAAAGTAAACAAAGGATTTCATAGATAGTACATAGATATTTACCTTCAAAAATATAAAGGGAGAAATTGGCTTAACTTGGAGCTTCACCACTCTCTTTGTTTCCTTTTTTATTGTATTAATTCAATTGTTTACAATAAATATATAGGCATTCACCAAGCTCCGAAACACTAATTCTGAAACTGGAATTAGATTGCAACGTCCCAAAAACTGTTAGTTTTTCAACATTAAGCTAGCATTATGTTAGGATCTTTACTGAGAGAATAACAAGTACAACAATCAAACACAAGAGACAATGAACACAGTGTTTTTGATTAGGGAAACCATAAATGGAGAAAACCCCGCAACTTCCTTAGAGATAGAATCAGCACAAGATGTAAGACCCCAAAACAGTAAGATGCACTACCGACAGCAGTAGTCTTCTTCTTGTCTAGCCCCAGTGTCTTTCCTTCCTCAACTATGCACTACACTTGAGTGTGTGAGTGATGTGTGCTAAATAGAGATCCCAAATCTCTATTTATACTAATCCGAGCATGACTAAAACCCTACTAGGGCCGACCTCTACTTGGAGAGTCTAATAACCCTAGTGCCCCGGAACTGCGGGGACTTTAACCCTTACACAATTGGAGGGTTACCCACTATGACTTGACATGACTTGTTTACATTATTGATTCTCCCGATCGGAACATCGAGGCATGAAAACATGACTCAAATACATAATAGATACATCCCAGAATAAACATCAGGTTATAATACATAATATACATAGATGAATACATTCCGAAGTTACAAATACATCAACACTCCCTCTTAACTAGGAAGGTATTATTTCGACACAATTTTCAGCACTGGTCTTCTTCTCTGTATCAACTGGATCATCTCATCATCTGCATCTCGAGTCTTCTGAGTCTTCAATTCATATTCATCTTCAAGTCATGTTTATCCTCTGGATCATCATGGGACATCCTCACTGGATCTGGATCGTCTCTCAATCTGGATCATCATCACTGGACTGGATCTGGATCATCACTCGATCTGGATCTCTTCGAGTCATCATAACTGGATCTGGATCATAGCTCAATCTGGATCTCACCTGGTCATCATCATGTGTGTACTATCTCATCATAGGAAGTTCTACAGAGCCATCCTTCTTTCATGTTGGTTGTATGCCTAGCCATCATGTAGGTCTTCGCCCAGCACTTACATCTGACCTACTTGTCAGAAAGGCATACCCAACACTCACATATGATCATGTAGAAATATACAATCACATCAGAAAGGCCCAGCACTCACATTCACCAGCATGATAGGACATCACTATCATCTATGAAAAGGCTTCAACACTTATATCTGACCTACTCGTCAGAAAGGCATACTTCCATCCAGGCGGGAACACATCCTACTCACAGTGATGAAAGATTTACATACTTTCATCCAGGCTAGAATCGCATCCTGCTCACAATGATGGAAGAATTCTATCTAGGAAGGAACACATCCTACTCACAGTGATGAAATATTTCCATACTTTCATCCAGGATGGAATCGCATCCTGCGCAAAGCGATAGAATATTTCTGCACTTACATCTGACCTAGTAGGATCCAAATCCTACGCCCTCGTCAGAAGGGAATGCACTCACATCTGACCTGGTAGGAACTGAATCCTACAACCTCATCAGAATGGCCCCTAGTCCCAAACTGAGCTACCTGGTAATGGACCAAGTGCCTCCACTCTCCCAGAGAGTGGCAGTTTCCCTTACATTCGTCCTACTCGACAGAATGGCCAGCACTCATATCTAACATGGAAGGAACTGAATCCTCTCACCATGACAGAATGGCTCAGCCCTTACATCTGACCTACTCATCAGAATGGATTTGGGATATTTAGCACTCATATCTGACATGCAAGGAACTAAATCCTCTCACCATGATAGAATGGCTCAACCCTTACATCTGACCTACTCATCAGAATGGCTTTGAGACTCATCACTTTCCCTTGGACGAAAACTCGATCTGGAGAACACCAAGATTCTCCCTGAAGTACTCAAACTTCACTCTGGCCAATGGATTCATCAACACATCAGCTATATGTTCCTCCATCGCAACATACTAGAGCTTCACTGCTCCTCTCTACACCATATCCCTGATATAGTGATACTTGATCTCAATGGAACACTGGAATCTCTGACAACTTCACGCAACTCTGATTGTCACAATGTATACAAGTAACATCCAACAGGAGATCAAATATATCATACAGTAGCTTCCACATCCATACTACCTCACAACTCGCTGTACAAGCTACGACATACTCTGCTTCAGCTGTACTCAGTGCCACATAGGATTGCTTCTTGCTAAACCAAGAGATCACACTTAATCCCATACTGAAGCAACATCCTGAAGTGCTCTTCCTATCGATGGCACTTCCTGCCCAATCTGAATCAACATAACCCTCCAGGTTAATCTTTTGATTTGCATCATACTTGATCCCATAATCAATTGTACCCCTCAAGTACCTCAGAATATGCTTTGCAGCAATCAAGTGAACATTTCTCAGGTCTGTTAAGAAATGGCTCAAGGTGTTCATAGAAAAGCAAATGTCTGGTCTCGTGTTCGTCAGGTACATTAATGACCCAATCATCTAACGATACATCATAGCATCAACCATCTCTGAAGAAGCATCACTTAATAGCTTCAGGTTTGATGCCATAGGTGTGGCCATAATCTTGCAGTCCATCATCCCAAACCTCTTCAGGATCTCTATTGCATACTTTCCTTGTCCAAGGAATATTCCATCCGCACTCTGCCACACCTCCATACCTAGAAAGTAATGCATCATACCAAAGTCCTTCATCTCAAAATCGGCAGCAAGCTTTCTCTTTGTATCAGTAATCAACCCATCCATACCTGTCACAAATATATCATCTACATATAGTAGAAGCATCACTGGGTTTCCATCTTCAACTTTATAGTAAAGGTTGGAATCTGCTTTACTCTTGGTAAAGCTCAAACTGGATAGAAAGCTGTCAATTCTGCCGTACCAGGTCATGGGTGCCTATTTCAAACCATACAGGGATTTCTTCAATCTTCATACATGAGACTCTCTATCATGTGTCTCAAAACCGAGTGGTTGTTCTACATACACTTCCTCTTCCACTACACCATTCAAGAAGGCAGTCTTGACATCCATTTGGTGTATCTTCCATTTCATCACTGCAGCCAGAGCAAGCACTGATCTGATGGAAGTGTATCTGGCTATAGGTGAAAAGGTCTCTTCATAGTCTATTCCCTCTTTTTGAGAGAAACCTCGAGCTACAAATCTTGCCTTATACTTTTCAATGCTACCATCTGCAGCATGTTTGATCTTGTAGATCCATTTGGAAGTTACAACTGACTTCCCGTGTGGTCTTGGGACAACATCCCAAACATCATTCTTCATGATCGATTCGTACTCTTCGATCATAGCATCCTTCCATTCTTTCTTTTCTACCTCTTCTTCATAACTGGAAGGTTCTTTATCAATGAAATCACATAGTAAAGCTACAGACCCAGAATTGGATATGGTCCTCTTTCTTTCTCTGTGATTCTCTTCTGGAGCCCCATATCTTTCCACACCTTGGATAAGTTCTTGTACCCAAGTAGGTTTAATCTTATGAGGATTCTTCTCCAAAGGTGGATCTACAGGTCTTTGTGGTTCTTCAAATTCTCGATATTCTTCTCGAGTTTCTTCATTCATGGTTGTATCATGAATTATGGGTGCTTCTGCTTCTTCAGGTTCTTCAGCAGGTCTCTTTCTGGATTTGTTGTAAGCTGTGTCTTCATCAAATGTCACATCCTTGCTGATGTTAATCTTCTTATATCCTGGGAAATATATTCTGTAAGCCTTTGAGCTTTCAGAGTATCCCACAAATATTCCCTTCTTTCCTGAAGGATCTAATTTTGTTCTCTTCTCTTTTGGAATGTGTATGTACATAGGACAGCCAAATATTCTAAGATGGCTAACTTCTGGTTTCTTGTCGGAGAAGACTTCTTCAGGAGTCTTGTTCTCGAGTAATCTATGTGGAGTATGATTCTATACATACACCGATGTTCTGGCAGCTTCAGCCCAAAGATGCATAGGAAGATCTTGATCATGAAGCATTGCTCTTGTAGCTTCCATGATGGTTCTATTCTTCCATTCCGCAATCCCATTCTGTTGTGGATTATAAGGAGTGGAAAACTCCCTCTTAATCCTTGATTCTTTGCATAGCTCTTTGAATTCATTTGAAGTGAATTCTCAGCCATTATCTGATCAAATGGTCTTGATCTTCTTTTCAGTATGGTTTTTTATCAAGGCTTTGAATTCTTTAAACTTACTGAATACTTCGTCTTTGTTCTTCATGAAGTAAACCCATGTCTTCCTAGAAAAATCATCAATAAAAGAAACATAATATGCATACCCGCTTAGAGAGTTTGATGACATAGGACCGCATACATCAGAGTGGATGATTTCCAAGATTCCGTTTTCTTTGCTTTCACTGCTTGGAAATGTCTTCTTTGTATTCTTTCCTTTCGCACATCCTTTGCAGACCCCATCATGTTTTGCTTGAATTTATGGAAGACCTTTGACAACTTTACTTGCAATAGGTAGTGCTCTGTAATTCACATGTGCAAGCATTCTATGCCAAAGTTCACTTGGTTCTACTGTGTCATGGACCAAGGCTTGTTCTGGATGGCCCTTCAATTTGTATAATCCTCCTTCTTGTTCTCCAATTACTACTACATCATCGATAGTCTTTCCTTTTGTCCACATGATGACTTGGCCATCTATGAATGCAACCCGCATTCCTTGAATCCAGTCATATGTTTGGAAGCCCCACTGTCTATAAGCCAATCATCACTACCATGAGTAATGTTACCTGTGAGAGCTGGTATCAGAACATATTCATCCTCGCTTGAAGAATCTTCACTTTCATATCTGGATCTCTTTCTGGATGGTTCATCATCCTCTGTAGCATGAGCATGATGTCTTCTTTTGTTTCTCTTCTTTATTATATTTTGTTTGTTAGGAAAATTCCTTGCATAGTGTCCTGCTTCATCATAGGTATAGCATATGATCCTATATACATCTCTTCTAGTATTATCTTTGTGAGAGTGCTTACCTCTGAAGTGATGAGTTTTCTTTCTTGTTGACTTGGAGTGAGTCTTGGAGTGTACCGTGAGAGCTTGATCTTCACTTCCCATCTTCTCTTCTCAAGCTACTATCCAAGCTTCTTCTTGAGAGCATTCTTCCCATATTCTACTGAACTTGACTAACTTCTTTCTTGCACAGATTCCTTGGATGAAAGAATCCCATGACCTAGGGAGGCCATTCAAAGTAGTCATCACAATCTCTGCATTTTCCACTTCTTCATCAACTGCTTCTAGTTGCTCTTTGATTTGAGAAACTCTTGTGAAGTAATATTGGATTGTTTCTGCATTCTGAATCTTCACATTCTTCAGTTGATTTCTCAGGGTCATCTTCCGATTGATGTTCTTCCCTTCAAACAATTTGGTTAGGGCATCAAACATAGCTTTGGGTGTCTTGAGAGAGGACACCTGTGGGATAAGGTGATCCTTAATAGAATTAGTAATGATCCTCTTTTATATAACCATCTTCTTCTTATGTAAGGCCTTTGCCTCATCTCCCTCTGGAACTGGAACCTCCTCATGAATGTAGGAGTCTAATTCATTTTCCTCCAGGACCAAGGAGATTCTATACTTCCAGCCTCGGAAGTTTTCAGCTCCCTCAAGCTTTTCATCAAGCTTTGTATGATGAGACATCTTAAATGAGAACCTCAAATGGAAATACAAAAGACTTTAGATCTTACCAAATTCAAGATGTTGGATCCGAAACTTGAGCAGAAATCCTGCAGAGCTAGTTCAGGAGAAAATTAGGGTTTTTCTTTTCTGGAGTTCTGTCCACCCAAATGCCTTGAAATTTGTCCCTAAATTCGATTTTGGGGAGGATATCAATCCAGGCCTGGGCTCACTGAAAAATTCATTTTTTGTGAAAATCCCTAATTTTCGACAGCAGTGACAGGTCCAAAACTGAAAAACCTTAGAATTGGATTCTACTTCGATAGAAATATGCGCCCTAAGGAGGAGCGTTGTTCCAACTTACTTTTGCTGAAAATCTATGGAGGAAGATCCACAAACTAGGAAGCCCTAGTTCCCGCAGCTGCATAGTGTCTTCTTCTCAAGTTAGCTCTGATACCATGTTAGTTTTTCAACATTAAGCTAGAATTATGTTAGTATCTTTACTAAGAGAATAACAAGTACAACAATTAAACACAAGAGACAATGAACACAATGTTTTTGATCGGGGAAACCATAAACGGAGAAAACCCCACAACTTCCTCGGAGATAGAATCAGCACAAGATGTAAGACCCCAAAACAGTAAGATGCACTCCTGACAGCAGTAGTATTCTTCTTGTCTAGCCCTAATGTATTTCCTTCCTCAACTATGCGCTACACTTGAGTGTGTGAGTTATGTGTTCTAAATAGAGATCCCAGATCTCTATTTATACTAATCCTAGCATGACTAAAACCCTACTAGGGCAGACCTCTACTTGGAGAGTCTAATAACCCTAGTGCCCCGAAATTGCGGGGACTTTAACCCTTACACAATCGGAGGGTTACCCACTATGACTTGACATGACTTGTTTACATTATTTATTCTCCCGATTGGAACATCGGGGCATGACAACATGACTCAAATACATAATAGATACATCCCATAATAAACATTGGGTTACAATACATAAGATACATAGATGAATACATTCTGAAGTTACAAATACATCAACAAAAACCATTGGTAAAAGAAACACAAAACAAGGTGAAAACAACCCAAAAATATTTCTTTGGGAGATCCACCCTCAAAGCCCCACCAAAAGGTAGATATTCATTCAAATATATTAAAACATACCCAACACCAATAACAATATAAGATAAATGTAGTTTCCTCAACAAAATCCAAATACTACACATCATTACTAAGAATCAACATTGGGTGTCGGCGGGTGAATTCAACATTATAACCTCCCTTTTAGATAAAAATGGGGATTATTAAAAGATGGAGTTTATACGGCCAGAGAGTTTCAAAGATATCATTAAATCGCTCAAATCACTAGACATCGATACAATCAATGGAATGCTCACATGGAACAATAGGAGTGGGGGAGACCACCAAATAACTTCTAGACTTGACTGATTCCTACTATCCATAAACATAATGACTCAAAGCATGCTCATTGAAGCATCCATCCTTCTATGTGTAGGATTGGATCACTTGTTGGTTTGCCTCAAAATCAATATTGTCGATCATCCTAGTAACAAACCCTTCATATTTGAGAAATTATTGCTTAACATCCCATATTTTCAAAACAATATAGTAACTTGGTGGTTGGAGGAGGCAACAAATAAAGGATCCCAAATTTATCTTTCAACAGTGACTGAAAAATCTAAAAGCCAATATTAAAACATAGAATAAAGAGGTTTTCGGAAACATTTTCAAGAAAAAAATATGAATCATAAATCAAAATGGTGCCCTTGCAACAAAAAATATAATAGTTTAGGAAAAATCAGTCCGAGAATCCTATATACTGACTTTGTTAGAATGATATCTCAAGCCACAACACATTCTTATAGGCATCTAGGGGTAATTTTTTCACTCCCCCACCCAAATTCAAATCCCAAATGACACATGGCCCATTGTGACATAGAAAGGAGTGTAATTGATCTTTTAAAGTGGGATTGTGTTCTTGTGTGTGCTTTTGAAGGTCTTAGTCCTCTCAAAGTCATAAGTTTCCTACTAGGCATTGGCTTGTGGGATGTTGGAACTAGCCTAGGTATTATAGTGGTATATATTCATATTTCAACATGGTCTCACCTAAGTAATCTGAAAGTTTTATAGTTGTAGGAATCTATATTTGAACTTGGTATCACCCTAATAAACTTGGTGAGTTATCGATTTTCCTAGATAAAAGTAAATCTAATAATTTTCTCTTTAGAAGACATAATATAGTTTGGGGTTAAGTTGCTTGTAAATTGAAATCTAAGGACATTGAAAGATACCAAGTAGAATATTAAAAATTCATGGGACTATCCTCATCCCTCACATCCAAAATCTCTTCAATTTAATAGTGAAGTTGGGTTTCCCTAAATCGTAGCCCAATTTTTCGTATTGTAAAAAGTGGAGATAAAAACAATTGTCAAATTATAAGACCATATGATTAGCCCTCTTTTATCCAAGTTATATGGAACTATTTTGAAAACAAGATCAACACATATCTAGAAAGTCATGGAAAAATAGATGAAGTACAGGAAGTATTTTGGAGCTATCATTTGACTAAAAACCACCTTATTTAGCTTAGAAGAATTGTTTAATAGTTTTGTAATAATAAAACCAATAGTTCATGTTTCTTTGTTAATATTAGAAATGCATTTGACACATTACTAATAATTAATCTTTGGAATATATTAGAACAATAAAAATTACTAATATGGTAAGATTGGATGAAAAGGTTATTTCCAATTTTAAAAACTCTAAGGGATAAAGATATTAATTAAAACATAAGGGACTCTGGAAGCTACTCTGCTCAGTAAGACCGAACCCGCCATCTTCCATGGATTCTATGTGAACCGCCATGGATACTACGTGAACCAATACATAATTCGACCATCTATTAATCACATGAAAAGTTTCTATCTACACCGTTCCTTTACTGACCTTGTCTTTGAACTCTTGGGTTTCATATCAAAGGTAATTTTGCTTTAGTGACATTCTGGAAATCGTAGCAGATTTTCTTTGAATTTTAGTTTAATCCTAATCATTAATTTTGGAATTATGTTTTCTTTGCTTTACAGTTGAAATGCTAAGTCTGTTGGCTTAATTTAACTGTAGAATGAGCTAGCGAGTCCATGGGTAAGCCTATAACTCAGCCCTGTGAGCTCTTCAAGCAGAGTTCATAGTTTGGACTATGTTAATTTTACGTCTAAAGTTATGGTGTATGAGTGTTTAAAACAAAAATATTTCAACAGTTTTTTGTTATAGATGTACATGATTACTGTTCACATAGTGGTTCAATTTTTTCTTGTAAAGATTTGTAATTACTTTTCCTCCAAGATATAAAAGGAGAGCAAGAAGTTGAGAAACTCTACTTCTAAACATCTTTCATATTTTGAGTGTATATAAATGACCCACTTTGTTACAATTGTACTTGTTTCATGGTTTTAACCCTATCTTTGATCGATCTTACACTCATTATGTTAAAAAAAATGTTTTAGGGCATAAATATTTTAAATCCCTTATTTCTTTTCTTCCATGCCTGTACATATCCATTAGCTCTGAAAAACAATTTCATGGGCTTGATTTTGAAAGCACTCCATCCTAAATTCTTTTTATGATTTATTGAAAAATAAATGGTCTTAATCTAGATAGTTGTTAACTTTCAATTTTCCATGATTTTGTAATTGTTTTGGCGGTTTCTTCTTAGAGTTTTAATGTATGGAGCCATTACTCTCCTGGAATAATGTATTCTTTGAGGCTACCTTTCGGTAGGATTCTCGGCCTATAATAACTTAGCAAGTCTGAAATGTAAGTTAAAACCTCTCGTCCCCATGAAGTTACCCTACGAAAATAGCTGGTAGAGCATTAGAGAATTATCTTACTCTTATGTCTATGCCATGGTTTTTCTTCACCAGTACATGGCAAGAGCCAAGAGGTTACAATGCCTATTTTATTAGATTAGCTAAGACAGGGGAGGACCTTCCCCCTCCTAGTCAATAATTAAGTAGGTCAAGCGACCGGTTAGCTAGCAACATGTATAAACCAACGAATACGTATTAAATAGAAGACCATACCTTCTATCTATGACAGAACAAATAGGCTAGTGTTGGTAGTGCCACCTCGAAAAGGAGGGCACCTAGCGTATATCCGATCCCTTCTTTCTAGGACAGAAATAACAGGGAAGCATATGGGACCTATTCATTCTAACATTTGCATACACTAATGAGCAAGGAGCACAACCAACAACTGATTCGAGCAAGTATGTCAAGAGCAAAAAGCACCAAGAGGATCTTCTCATATTGTCCTAAGCATGGCAAGGGAATAAGGATAGGGTTACACGATGACACAATTCTTATAATGCAATATGATAAGGTTTGATGATGTTACACAATATAGGTGTTTCCAATGAGGGTCGGTTATTGGGAGGTTGTTTCAAAATGAGGTTCCACTCAACGATGATCTAGGTTACACAATGAGGTTAGTGAGTCCATTAGTGAGCGAATCCATGGTGATGATCACCTAAGGCTGTGGTGGGTGATATGAGGTTTCCACAATACACGTTAAGCTCGATGTTTATGGTTGCAATAGTAGCGCTGGCAATTGTGATTTTATTTTAATTGACGTTGGCAAGAGTAGATAGAGAAATTATTTTTATTTCTAGTTACCCTTCCCAATCCCCTTTCCCTTATATATGCATTAAAGCATTCCCAATACACTTGTATTCAATCCTCATTCAGTTATTACCCATTATGACATTATGTTTTATGCTTACAGTTAGAGCCAAAGTCAGCAATTTAGTACGCACTAGCCAACATACAAGCCACACAATATAACAGTAGAGATAGATAGGCCCTTTACCCCTAGATAGGACTACGGGGACACAAGTAAAGCCCCAGTCGGGATAACCACAGCCTAAGCAACCCCCTTTGTAGCTGGTGGTGGAGGTTCACTTGACTTCATTTGACCTACACTTTGCTTTTACCTTATACCTAGTCTATTTAACAAAAATGAATGGAAACAAGATACAGGCTTCATACGCATATACACTTTAGGCAGGAAATAATCTGATTTAACTTTCACACCCTTCAGATCAATACCCATAGCTCATATGGGGACAGGATACAATGAACGAATACAACAACTAAGGCAACAGAAACAACTATGGAAACTATGTGTTAACACCCAAAAAGTGTTCACTACCTCATCTACCCCATTACATGGCTCATTTGTCCATTTTCCTACCATATTTCCCTTAAGAACCCATAAAACCATTTAAAATGCCTCCAAAAGGCCAAAAAAACCCCTTTTTCCTCCAAAAATATCCAAAATTCCTCTAAAAAAGCAAAATCCCCAAAAAGGGAAGAAAAAATATAAAATAATGAGAAAAAAAGAGGAAAAGAGAAAAAAACCCTAAAAAGCTTCCCTAAACCATATGGTTTCCAAAAACCATGGGCTAGCACTCCACCACTAAAAAAACTATAAATAAGTGATGGAGACCCCTTATTTCACATCCACAATCATAAGTATCCTGACTCTGCCAAAATTGCTCTGGAAATCCTAGCTCAACCTTGAGCTATTTTCACCATTGAGAGCCCCTTTTGGCCCATTTCCACCATTGGAGAAAGAGAAGGAGCTTCTTGAAGCTCGGAGCCACCTACTCGGACCAGCGCAAAGGGCTTCACCAACCTTCACATTGGAGGTATTATCAATAAAAAACCATTCTTTACATTTTGTTGTTTGCTTCATGCACATGTTTAGATTTAGTTCTTATTCTTGTTTAGCATTTTTATTTCCATTTTACTGAACTGCTACTAAGGAGTCCATTCTCCTTAGTAGGTGCTCATCCGCACAAGCTAGGGGTAAAACCCTAGCTATAGTTTTGGCGAATCCGCTGTTTTATTTTCTGCAATAGTTTTTGTTTTTTCCTTTTGGCTGTCGCTTTCGGCCGCCGTAAACCACATTTTTTCCTTCCGCAGTCGCGGCCCGACCGCGTGTTTCAGGCCTTTACCTGCGACCAGACTGCAGCTCTCAGACTTTTTCCCGTGCCCTACCGACGGATTCAAGTCTGTTACCTGCGATCCGGACGCAGCTAATCAGCCTATTTTCTGCGGTCCGACCGCCCCTGTCGGCCATTTTCCTGCGTCTCGGATGCGCCTTTGAGCCCCTTCGCTATGACCCGACCGCATCTTTTCCTTCCACAGTCACGGCCCTACCGCCTCTGTCAGCCAGAAACCCACGACCTGTCCGCGCATGTTTCCTTCAAACCCGCGGTCCGACCGCCCGATCCAGCCACAAACTCGAGGTCTGATTTCTGCAGTTTTTCCTGTATTTGACCCCAGCCCCTTTGCTGCCATATTTTCTGCATCTGCCCAGCCATCTGTTCTACTTACAGCCCTACTCCCCTAGAGCCTTTTCAGCACCATTATTTCTGTTACCTTTTTACAGCATTGTTTTTAAAATTTCAACATTCTTATTTCAGAAAATTTTGCATGTTTAAATTTTGAATTCAATATTACTGTTAGTTCATCACCTCATGAGCACACACTCTGTCACCTAATTCAAGTGAGACTTAAAAAATACTTAACTCAACCAACATTCTAACCCCACTTGGGGAACACAAAAGAATCTTTGTAGTTAGGTAGGATCGGGGGGATAGGCTTCCAATAACACCCCTCGGTTACTTACACTTGAGACATAGCTGTTGTCCAATTAGGGAACCAAAATCCCCTAGTATTTTTTGGCACGGTCACAACCAGTTTACCAGAAGGCCTCTCCCTTAGGAGGGTTGAAGTCGTGAGATTGGTTCCGGAGGCCTGAGTGGAATACCGAACTCCATTCAGTAACTGAAGGGCTACCTTTCGCAGTTCTCGGGATATCCCTGTATAGGGGTATTGTAGTAAAAGGACCAAGCGGCAGATTTACCTTTCTGGACGTGTCATGAACGGGGTATCTTAGTTTCCATTCTTCTAGGATTGACTTCCCGGTGTCCCTCCCGGTAGGGGGATATCTCAGCCACTTGGCTTTCCTATTCATATTGTCTGACTTGGATTTCATCACCTTGCAGAGGATATGTCTAGTTGAGTCAGAATACTTTTAGTTAGGTGTTTGCATGCTCCCTTACATCCTTTTGGTCTAGCGAGGCCACCGTTTTTTATTTGTAGGCAACCTGCTGCTTGTTGGTATTCTGACCATTTCTGTTGACACTCCGCCTATTGTAGCACGCTGTTACAGTGGGTGTTTTGAGTTGGTTGTTGGCCTGAGTGCCCTATTTTTTTTGAGCTCTCCATCTGCACACTCAGTTGCATTAGGGTTTTTGAGCTGTTTTTTACTCACCTCAACCCATAGAGATTTGACACCATTTGGCACCATTGAGTTCCCGAGACATTCTTGGCACCTCAGAGGCGAGCCCCCTCAGCACAATTCACTTGACACCACCCGTCATCAACACAGATCATCCTCACTTGATACCACTTATCATAGATCTCGAGCCTTGTCATCTGACTCCACTCGTCAGCAGCATAGGACTCCGTCACCAGATATTGACGCCCCTTATTTTACCTCTGATTCTGAGACAGAGTCTGAGAACCCCATTTACACTGCCCCTACTAGCCCCATGGCTGGCATGAATCCCACTCCCATATTGGTAGGGACCGTTGGTGGCACATCCACCACTACACCAGTTATCACACCTGCTATGGGTATGCCCTCCATGGGGCCCCCATCTACCGTTCCCCTCACGGCACCTATTCCCACAGTGGGACTACCTATTCCCACTCCATCAGTGGCTCAAACTACCCATGGTGGCGCAGGACCATCCTATACCACCTTAGTCCCCCCATGTGGGGGCAACCTCCCTAACACCACCCCTCCACTTGGGGGCATTGGCCCCAACTCGGTCCAACCCACTACTGTGTCACATCCGTCTTCCAGTTTGCCATTCATGGCTAGCCTCAACCTGCCCGATCTAGCCAGATTAACCAATGACCATATCCGACACGACACTGCATGGCCTCATATGCCCACCAAGCTCCCCTCCGACATCCCTAAGTTTTAGGGAAAGGCTGGTGAGGACCCGCAAAACCACATCATGTCCTTCCATCTATGGTGTTCCTCCAACTCCATAGTGGACGACTCTATTCGCCTCCGTCTCTTACAGTGCACCTTCACTGGCTCTGCGGCCAAGTGGTATATCGAGCAAGCCCATGGAACCCATGCCACCTTTTCTTCCCTTGCCTCGACCTTCCTGCAGTTCTTCTAGTTACCCGTCCGCTATGACGCAGGCGTTGAGATCCTCCTATCATGCAGACAAAGCATGGCTACCCACATCATGGACCACATTCATGAGTGGCGTCGACGCCATAGCTTATGCAAGATCAAATTAGATGACCAGATCTTCCTCAATTGGTTCCTCAAATCCCTTCTTCCTATCATTGCTAAGGATGTGGCATCCGAAAGACCCCAGTATGAAGAAGAGGCCATCCTTAAGGCCCAACAATTCGACCTCATTTACACCCAGTCGGGTTATCTCTATACCATCATACCTGACGCCCCTCGCGGCGAGTCCTCCCAGCACGATGCGCCGGGGGCATCCCATGCTGCCGATGGCATCATTAGCCGTATCTCTTCACATCCTCAACCATTTTCCATAGCACGTCCTACCCCTGGCCCTGACCTCTCGCGGGCTACCTCACAGCCTGGAGCCACCAACTCGTATGCTCCCATGACACATCACCACCATACCCATAGACCCTCATGTCCACCTTAGTGTTTCAGTCATGTGACTCTGGCTTACGCCCCCCTAGTCGCACCTCAGCCCTACTACCACCAGCAAACTGCACCAACCCCTGCGCCTTCACCATCCCAACCCGCTTATTACCTGCCCCAGGAAGCCCCTGCGGCAAACCCACAACCTGCTCCGCAGCCCTATCAGCAACCCCCTCAAGCCGCTGCACCTGCGCATCTTCCACCTACATATCATCCACCGCAGCCTGCTCCAGTACCTGTGCCACCTAAAAATCCACCTGCGGCCCAAGGACAAGTTTACGCCCAACAAAACCCGCAGCAAAACCAGAACAACCAACGCAACCAGGGCCAACAAAACCGCGGCAGGGGCCGAAATCATGGGAACAACCAACCTACCGAGAAAGCTGGTCAACCCCCTAATCCCCCCGCTAATAATAACGCGGCCCCTGCTAACCAAAACCCTGATCTCCCGCCCACGCAGGATAAAAACCCCAATTTGCGAACAAACCATCCTTGTTCTATTTGCGGGGTCTATGGCCACTACACACATTTTTTTCCACACATGGAGCGAGTTCGGCAAATTTGGGCTGCTGATGCACAACACAAAGGGCATGTGGCTCCTCAAGCACCACCCAACCCCCCACAACCTCAGCAGCCACCTTTGGTGCTGCAAAACCCCTTACCAAACCAAGGCGTAGTAAACACTGAACCGTTGGCTCCCCCTCAAGCCAACGCGCCAAACCAACAACAAATCACTTACGCTGCTCCTGATCAACCCATGTTTGACTCAGGTACCCACCACTTGTTGATGATGTCCTCCGATGAGGTCAACCTCTAGACTCGACGGAACCAATATGGATCCACCCCTGAAGCCCCTCCCACCGATAAACCCACTAACGCTCATCCCACTGATCAGGCGTTATGCATAACTCCACCTCCACTAGATGGCGCTCCCAAAGCACCTCGTTTCCCACTTCGCCGTATCAACAATAACCCCAACGCGCGGGCTGCGTCAAACTACAACATTGTCGATGACTTAGCCCAATCCCCCACAGCCATGTCTACGTTAGAAGTCTTAAAAAACTTCCCTTCGCAGCACAAGAATTTACTCTCAGTCATTGGGGCTATCGATCCAAATGATTCGAGTTTAATGGCATTCGATTTGGCCCAATCCGAACCCCGCCTGCCTTCCACTTTAGCATTCCAAGTTTCTGTTTCCATTCGGAATTTTGTCATCCATCGATGCATTATTGATGAAGGTGCCTCTACATGTGTCATGCCCACCTCCATCTAGCAGAAAATGGGATCCCCCCCTCTTCAGCAGTCCTCTACTGCATTGCAAGCCTACGACGACCGTTCGGCTCAACCACAAGGCCAATTAGCTAACGTCCCCGTCCAGCTGGCGGGCAAAACTGTCCTCATAAACATCGAGGTTATTAATGCACCGCTTGATTATAACCTTTTACTTGGCCGCAGCTACATGTATGCCATGTAGGTAGTTGCTTCTACCGTTTTTTGTACCATGATGTTCCCCCATGAGGGATGCGTGGTCAAGGTTGACCAACTCACCTACCATGATCCCAATGCCCCCGCGGCACCCGAAAATGTTCTCCCCATGATTGAACAACCTGTTTCGGGTGCCACCACCTCATTTGTTTCCTCTATGGGGCCCGGAGTTTACTCAGACGCACCAATGACCTCGACCTTCCAATCTATTCCACCCCCGTCACCCGACACTGACGTGTCTAACCTATGTACCCTGTCCCATACCACGCAAACTCCTACTAATCAACCTCCCTTGTTACCTAAACCCCCTTTAGTCCCTAGTCACATTGGTGCTACACCCATCCATACCATTCCTTTCCTCTTCCCTCCCTCAGGAGTAGTTAGCGCCCTAGTCATGGCTCCCCTCAGCCTCCCGGGGTTAACATTAGGATTACCCATTTGGTATCTTTCACCTCCCCTTCCCCCGCCGACACCAAATGTCGTCCTGCAACCAGTGCAACCCATTGTCACTACTAGTCAACCACCTCCTGGTATCGCTACCCCGTCGTCCTCCCCGAACCCCCCCCCCCCTCCTCTTACCAAACCCATTGGGGGCAGAGGCCCCCAACCTTACACTGCTGTCCCACCTCCTAAGACAGTCAAAAACCCCCCTGTGTTTCGTGCTCCTCCCAAATGCGCGCTGTGCAATGAGTTGGACCATGCGACTCACCAATGTCCTCAGTTACCGGCACTACAGGAACACATGCAAACACTTGACGATGACCCCACTATCCCGGTTGTCTACCTTGATCCAACCCCTACGCCTCACGACAAGTCCCTGTGCACTAACCACTCCTGTGCCATATGCGGTATCTATGGGAATTACACAAATCACTGTCCCGATCTCCCCGATTACAGAGTAGATCTCTTTGAGATGAACAATCTGGATCTTGAGACGGCACCACCCATCATTGAGGAGATCCACCCCCCGGTTTCTTCCCCTTCCGAAGAGATTAATACCATTTATATGATCTCTTCCGTCACTACCCCCTCATCAACCGATTTGACGTCACAAACATTCTGTACTGATGAGGAGATTCTCGAGGCTCTCACTGCCCCGGATTATCCCTGGGATGACATGCACCATCGTTCCTACTTCCTCCCAGAGGTATCCTTCTCTAACACTGCTACCCAATTTTCCGTTGAATCCAAAGACTTCCTTCCCCACAAGGTTGACTGGTTCAAGGACCCTATTCCTGCTCCTGACGCCTTCGAAGAGGGTAACATGGCCAACATCTCACCTGTCATCCAAATTGATATCGCGGCCCCAGGAAGCACCCCCGAACTCATCACTTTAGGAGCCTCTTGCAGTAAGCAAGAAATTGAGGAATACAACAAACTCTTCAGAGAATTCCGTGATGTCTTTGTCTGGTCCTATACTGAAATGCCCGGTCTTGAACCTGCCATTATAGAGCACCACATTGACACATGGCCTGATATACCCCCCGTTCGTCAGAAACAGCATCCCATTCATCCCTCAAAACTCCCAGCTGTCAAAGCAGAGATTGACAAACATGTCCACCCTCGAACTTTCCACGAAGGGGACCTCGTCCTCGCCTATGACCAAGCCCACGACAAAACCGGTAAAGGAAAGTTTGAATCCATGTGGCAAGGCCCTTACATTGTGCAGACTTGCCTCAGCAAGGGGGCATACATTTTAGCCGATTCTGAAGGCCACCCTTTACGCAATCCCCGTAATGGGTTGTATCTTAAACGCTTTTACCCATAACTGAAACCGCGACCTCATTGGTCCGCATTGTATAGGTTGCTCTCTTTTTTGTTTTTCACTTTCTTTACCATCATCTTACATTCATCACCAAGGGGCATCCACATGCCAAACATCCTAGACTACTTGCATCCACGTGCAATACAAACATATCACACATCATAAAGCGCATCCACATGCATACAACTAAGACAACATCACAAAAAGGTGCATCCATGCTCTCACTTGGTACAATATCAACATTGTGTCCCGACACCTTGCTGCCTCGATTTGCTCGCCACATCGGCCGCCATCAGATTGTTCCACACTTTTTACATGAGCCATCCACTCATGTCATACTGCAAATGTCCCGTTATTTTTCCACCATTCATTCACCCCGCAAGGAGGCCCACCAGTGTTCCCCCCCACCCTCGTTCCTGGTCATCATAAATGTTCCTTGATTGAACGTTTCCTCCTTGCCTTACCATTCCATCAATTCAGAGTCTTCTTATTTGCTTTCACACTCCTTAAAATTGAAAGCAACCACGAGCATGCACTGTCCTGGGCTCGTAAAATCCACACGACAGTACCATTCCGTTACTTCAGAGTCTTCTTATTTGCTTTCAGACTCCTTAAAATTGAAAGAAACCACGAGCATGAACTATCTTGGGCTCGTAAAATCCACACGACAGTACCATTTCACTACTTTAGAGTCTTCTTATTGCTTTCAGACTCCTTAAAATTGAAAGCAACCACGAGCATGAACTGTCCTGGGCTCGGAAAATCCACACGACAGTACCATCTTATATACACACTTCTTCTAGTTCCCTAACCCATGAAGAAGTCCCCCCGCGCCTTCTGGCACTATGATCGATCCTCTCGGCAGCACCCCCAATCAGGTCTCCTTTGTTCAGAGTGTTCTGCAGTCTCCTGCCATTTGACCACATCATTGAGTCTCCCTCAGCCCAGTCACCCTCCCAGATCCCATACAGCTATGATCCCTTTGCCACCAGTCAGTTTCATATGTTGCCCGATCGTCCCCACCATCATACTCTGAACAAAGGAAGTTTGAGTCCACTCACTCTACTTGCCCAGTTATTTACCCCAGTTTATCAACCCTGCCATCAGTACTATCACATTTCGGTTTTGCACCTTGCGTTCCTATCAAGGAAACATCATTGCCTTGATAGTTGCAGGTCTCCCTCTGTCGACGACAGCCCCTCTATTCCAGAATATAGACCCAGAGGTCCCTGCGTCTTGGACCCATCACCATATGTGGTGAGTGCCTACGGACCATTTTGGGAGGAGTCATCATTGCCTCTCCGAATGGTTGTTTCTCACATGCTCGACTTCAGCACCTTAATCGCATCGTTGAGAATCGTGCAGGATGTATATCCCTTCCATTATGTGTCGAAGACCCCGAATTTCCCCCGACTTTAGCACATTGGTGAGTCACGTTGGAACTCCCAGTTATATGTTCCCGTGGATGTCTGGGCTGCGTTGGCGATTCTATTCGGAAGCCATCCAGTTCCATGCTTCCTTGAGTACCCAGTTCAGTTCCAGTTCAGTGTACCATTGCGAGTATGACCCTTGTCACTCTGATCCAGCAGCTCATCAGTTCCTTTGGTACCACATTCCGTAGCACTGCTGTCATTCTAGTG
Source organism: Pseudotsuga menziesii (assembly GCA_001517045.1). Taxonomy (NCBI): domain Eukaryota; kingdom Viridiplantae; phylum Streptophyta; class Pinopsida; order Pinales; family Pinaceae; genus Pseudotsuga; species Pseudotsuga menziesii. The sequence goes on from LPNX010613837.1 coordinate 67,456, forward strand.
CAACAGTTGTTCAGCTCAGACATGGTCAGCCCAGCGGTATGTTCCAGATTTGTGTCCCTTTTGGACCCTTATGATATACACAGTGGTTTTCTATGTATCCTATAGGTCCTTCTTTCCGGGCCTCACAGTTACTTTTATGTATCTTGATACGAGCATGGGTATGCCCGCCTCATCCATTTATTGAGACTCTTCCTCATTCAACATTTGAGGCCATTTATATGTCAGGTCCCCATATTTTGGACCCCATTGTTATCACTATGTTATATCCTGATACGAGCATGGGAATGCCCGCCTCGTCTATATGATCAGATGATTCCTCATCCATTATTGAGGTTATGTACTTTTCAGTCCTTGCAGTTGGTTCGAGATCATTGTTCCGGGCTTCATTTGGTTTCTTGTCTTCTCCACACCCCAGGAAAACCATGCATGACTTATGATGTCCATCGGCCATACGATGAGCTCCTGCCCTCGCACATCAGGGGGCAATCTGTTAACACCCAAAAAGTGTTCACTACCTCATCTACCCCATTACATGGCTTATTTGTCCATTTTCCTACCATATTTCCCTTAAGAACCCATAAAACCATTTAAAATGCCTCCAAAAGGCCAAAAAAACCCCTTTTTCCTCCAAAAATATCCAAAATTCCTCTAAAAAAGCAAAATCCCCAAAAAGGGAAGAAAAAATATAAAATAATGAGAAATAAAGAGGAAAAGAGGAAAAAACCCTAAAAAGCTGCCCTAAACCATATGGTTTCCAAAAACCATGGGCCAGCACTCCACCACTAAAAAAACTATAAATAAGTGATGGAGACCCCTTATTTCACATCCACAATCACAAGTATACTGACTCTGCCAAAATTGCTCTGGAAACCCTAGCTCACCCTTGAGCTATTTTCACCATTGAGAGCCCCTTTTGGCCCATTTCCACCATTGGAGAAAGAGAAGGAGCAGCTTGAAGCTCGGAACCACCTACTCGGACCAGCACAAAGGGCTTCACCAACCTTCACATTGGAGGTATTATCAATAAAAAATCATTCTTTACATTTTGTTGTTTGCTTCATGCACATGTTTAGATTTAGTTTTTATTCCTGTTTAGCATTTTTATTTCCATTTTACTGAACTGCTATTAAGGAGTCCATTCTCCTTAGTAGGTGCTCATCCGCACAAGCTAGGGGTAAAACCCTAGCTACACTATGGTAACTACGAATACGGAAACTACAAAACACAAACGGAACCCTGCTCATTGAGCTACCCCATTACCTACGATAGAAAGATATTCTTTTCAGATTACTTATGCTTCATAATCATGAACTTACTGGAAATAAATTTGCTATTAGATAATCACAAGCAGAAAAATACTTCGATATACACTCACTCCTGGCTCTTGGCTGGTAAGGGTGGATCTCGCCCTTGTAACAACTAAAAAACTAATTTAATTCCCCTTTGCTTCTTCGAATGAAAGAGGTAATTTTCTTTATATCAAGTATGCGAAACCTTTTAGAACAACAGCTTCAAAAAGGAACACTTGAGATAGATGGATATAGGAGGAACTTCATTTTAAGAGCCTGGTTTTATTGGGATAGGAGTACTAAGAGTGCTTTCTAATTAAGAGAAATCCTAAAGATCCAAAAGCCTGCTTTAAAGAAAATAAAGAGCTTGGTTACAATATAATAATAGAGATTATGGCCTTTGGACAGATGCTTAGAACCATTAGATTGGAAGGAAAGATAGATTGAGGAGACTTACCCCTTAGCGTTGCTTTCCCCTTGATCCTTGTTGTACCTTGAAGGGCCATTATATTGCTTCCACTGGATAGACCAAATCTTCGAATCTTGAACTTCCTTCGATAGATTAACACTTCCCAGATCGCTATCGCTTGATGGTGTGTTGGTAGGAACTTATTGCTATTGCTTTCCCTTTGAACTTGGTACAATTTAACATTCCCCTGGTGATTACCACATTTCAATTGGATAGGTTCATTGAACCTTTAGCTTGCTTGGATATATTGGAACTTCCCCATGATGACTAGTGCTATCACTTGGTTAAAATGATCCCACCTTCCCCGAAGAAGACCTGACTCTAATGGAACAATGTTCCTATAAGCTCATATTGACAGATCATTGTTTCTGATGGACCCTTCCCCCTTGAGGTTTTAGTGCTAGCCATATGGGTTGCAAATGGATCACTGGTCGCTATCGCTTTAATTATGGTTTTTATTTTGTGAACTTCCCATTATTTCCTATGGAAGGGTAAATCAATACGAAATGTTTCTACAATCTCTGTTCGGCCCTCAACGAAGAGAAAGCTAATAATAATAAAATAAACAACTTAATCCACTAAGTGTCTACAAAATGAAAAAGCATAGCAGATAGGAAATACGCTACATAGTATGGGTTACAGAACGAAGAAACTTTAATTCAATATGCTAGCAAATCCAATTGCAATTCTCAAAGAACTTGTTTCATATACCTAGCTGGCGCTTATTTTCTTATCCTACTTGATGCAGAAGGATTCATTACGCTTTACCCCTTTATATTGGTTGGTTGGATACTACTACTTGCTGCAAACAAAATAATTGTTATATCAAAAGAGTGAAAGCAAATGGGTTACGTATTATAATGGTTATCCTTTCAATTCCCATTACCCCAAAGACGTAGAGATAAAACTAATCTTATTTTAAAAGATAATTTGAATATTCACGTATATAATACAAGATATAAAAATAAAGAAAAGAAAATACTCTTCCCCTTTGACAACGAATTATAAATAACCAATTTACCCCCCTGAGTTTGCCTCTGATTGTTTAGGGTTTCCCCTTGGTTTGGGAATAATTCTACGACTTTCTTTAGCTTTCTTTGATCATACTTACCCCTTGAAGGAAAAACAATAAAAACTAAAATGCTTACAGAGATCATCTTACAGGATTTTCTCCCAGAATTTACTTATTAAGCTTGACAGAAGATTCTACCCATGAAATTGATTGAATCAATATTGCTTAACTCCCCCTTTAACTTTGAATTTTGCTTTTGGGTACTACTGCTTCTCTCAAAGTAACAAAATGACACCTGTTTATTGAAAGTTAAATAATAAAGAAAATTATATGTTCATATATAATTATAATGCACGTTAACACAACTATATCTTGATTAGAAGGAAAGGAATTTATTCAAGGTTTTTGAGTCACTTATGGATAACTTCTTTAGAAACATCATTTTGACGGGTGTTTTATGCTAGCTGAACAAATGAAACATATTACAATAACTAATACTACTCATCATTTCCACCCAGATTATCTTTTTGCTCCTATAATTAATTGATCGATCTCGTCCCCATAATTTCCCCTTCTCACTAGGAAGGATTGAATTATTAACTCTCTTACTTGATAACCTTCTTTCTGGAGCATCCACCCATATGTCTGTAGTCTCACCATCCACTTCATTTTGGTAAACTTGCACCCATTCAGTTTACATACCCCTTTTAGGAAGCATTTGTGCATTACCTATGTTTAAAATCCAATAACCTTTTAAGCAACAAGTTAGCCTTTAATTTACCTCGAGCTGTTCAATAATTAAGTTGACGCTCACCTTGGCCCTTGGTTTATGGGGAGGAAACTCAATGAGGAATTAGTTTTTAGCTTCTTTTACAAATCATAGTTTTTTATTAATTATAAATTTAATATAGGTTGGATAATAGTGACCTTATGGTTGGGTTATAACTAAAAATCCTCGATCGAACTACATAGGACATATGGTTTAAAGGGCCAGAATTACATATAAGGATGCAACTATACTTTGTTATTGAGGTGAGACATGGAGTGGTAGGAAATTAGTGAGTTATTAGTGCCTTTAAAACAGTGACAGATACACTTAAAGCATTAGTCCGTTACTTATGATGTAAACAACTTTAGTCTTGGGATTCAATATTTTTAAACTACTCCTTAATGTCCGTTACATACTATAGTATCCTATAAATCACTTCCATTAAACTGGATCTCAATGTTTAATTTTGAGCTATTTATGGAGATGTAAAATCTGTAAAGACTAATTTTGGGTTTTTTATCTCCATTTACAACGCAAAATTCGACTATGTAACTACCCCAACCCCTTTAATAATTATTGTATAACGTAGAATTCGACTGTGTAACTGCCCCAACCTCTATAATAATTATTTTACTTCTTCCCCTACTCTCTTTGTTCCACAACTGATTACCATAGATACCTAGATACATTATTGTTTGGTTTATACTGGATGAATTCTCTGTAATTTAAATCCCCACTTCATGGTTTCAAATCTCATGGAGAATCAAATTAATATACGTATCTATCATTTTTTAACCCACGTGCCTAGGGTTAGGAATTTCATAAAATGTATAAATAATGAATAGACTATCAAAGAAAGCCCCTGAATTTTTCCCTATTGCCCAGTAAATAAAAAGCCATAATATTTAGATCTGTCCCATAACATGAAATGAAAAGGTAAGATTTGACTTTACAAATTGATTTTGATGAATGTACTGGAACGAAACAGAAGAAAAAGGAGAAAATCAAAATACATACCTAGATATCAACTGAGATCACTGAATCATGATGCTTGGATCCCACGATTTACAATTGTGCTAATGAAATGGTCCCTGTGTTCAACGTTCACTCGCAAATTTTCTGTAACCTACCAAGATGAAATAGCTATGTTAATTTAGCTTCAACAAATAGGGGAAAATTTTGACAATAATCAAAGAATAGAAACGCATAAGACAAGATCTACTCCTTGCGTAAGACAAGCTCGTGGAAGGGAATGGGTTTCCCTCAATTCACTATAGATAGATTGACCAAGGAGATGTGTTTAGGGAGTCCATAATAAAGGTGTCTTTGTAAAAGCATTCTATGGGGAATTATTATTATTTAAATAATGTGTGATAAGGGCTTTTTTGGTATAAACATTACCTATCTCTAACTTAGAAAGGTAAAATGTATCTACGAAAGGGTTAATGAAATCCACCACATCATGCTAATTAATATGGGAACATATTCTATGTATTATTGACAATATTGGTTTAGTATTTAGTTCATCTTGGAAAAGAAAAAGAAAGAAAAAAATTCCTCGACATTCAGCGCTTTAGAAACGAATTTCTATTGCTATAGCAACATTATAGACTATGCGTCGCTATAGTGAAGATCGTCGAGGACATTTTCATTTTTTTCCAAAATTTTAAATTTTTTTTCCAAGAAAAATTCGATGTTAACTTATTTCTGGCAAACTGTCGTGGTACTTTTGAGCCATATGTAGTAGTGTGGATACTTTGTTTGGGTAAATTCAAGTAGGAAATAAAATATTAGGCTTTGCCAATGAAATAGGAAGATAGGAAATTAAGAGGTTGCTTGTTCTTGGTAATTTCTTCATGCATGGTCATCAATTTTCACCTTTGCTACAAATGAGATCTATCATCCAGAGGGATCCTTCTTTGGCCTATAAATCAATGTGAGTCGTCATGTAGAATAGGTGGTAGAGTTTCACCTAGATGCTAATATTGTAGAGTGGTTCACAAAAAACACATTATAGATATTAGAATGTGAGTGTAATCCTGTATCCTTTCTATATTTTGTTGTGCTTAGTCAATCCAAGACAATCAATTCCAGGGAGGATAGGTAAATCCCATGGGAAACAAGAAACCATTGGGTAGTAGAGAATGGAAGGGGATATTGTGCATCTTGTTGAAGACACCAGTTTGGTATTTTGATATAGTATCCACATCCATATGTAAGAGGTTTCAAGTTCTAACTAAAAATACATTGACAAATAAGTTAATGCAGGGAAAAATACCCAATGTATAGGATTCTCATAAGTCACTATGAATGCAGAAATGAAACACATGAAATATATTCATTATTCACTCTAATCCTTGACAATTTTCATCATTAATTTTATAAAAGTTAAAAAACCACAGTAAGAAAAAATAAAATGAGCTGCTTGTTTACCATACTAGAAATAACATATATCAAGCTTATCTCACCAGTAGGGCTATATTTTGCACAATCAATAGCATGACACGATGCTCTGCCAATACTTTTCTTTGTCCTTGACAGTGTCTCTAGCACTCCTTAAAAAGTGTCCTCGACAATTGTTGCTTATGTATCCCCACTAAGTGTCCCTCCAACTCATTTTCGCTCTGAGCTTATTTTACCTTCTTCACTTGATTCCAGATCCATCGTATTTGGCAGACTCCAATGCTGCACATTAAATCTGGGATTTCTTGATTCTATATGGGAAATGACATCCTTTGTATCCTCAGTTTCCTCACTATCTAAGTGAAGTTGGAGTGGTGAACTATGATCTGAACTACTCCCTCGGATTGGTGAAGGACTGAAAATAAACAGAATAGAATTCTCAATTTCTTCAATTGAAACAGAATGTGGTAGAGCTGCAGAATGTGCTTGTTCTCTCTTAGCTTGTGCAGCTTCTATAAGATGCTTCATAGATGTAGATAGGGTAGCAATGTCAGAATAATTTGACATACTTTTGAATTTTACTTCTTTTGTAGCATCATACTTGTAACATAAGCCAAAATTCTAAGAACAACAAAGGAAGGACAATATGAACATTAATAAGTGGGCATCTAAATATAACAACAAAAGGGAGAAAACTGTAATTTGAAACACAACTGAATTAATATAAGACTTACACTTGTATAAGACTTAATATGTTTATTGGCCTAATATGTAGGAACAAGTTTCTAGGATTATTAGATATTGTGCTCTTTGTATTAGTAAGTCAAATAATAGGAAACTTGGGTTGTACATGTCATTACCTGTAGGAAGCAGACCTTGAGAAACTATCTCTATGGATTTTGTTGGAGGTTGGTCAACGTCCAGTAGAGGCCATGAATTTTTGTTTATGGTTGAGGATCGGTTCAACAAGTTGGGTGTGTTTATCCCTTGTAAGAAGGTCATCAAAGGCCATGAAGCAGTGAAATTGTTATTTGCAGATGTATGGATACATTTTGGTTTGATAAGTTCAACAATGTCTAATTGAGTGTCTAGATTTATGGTCCAGTTTTGTATAACATTACAAGAGGATGGATACAAAGTTCAAGCATTCCATTGCTTTTCATCTTCAAACCTATAGGCAGACTGAAGTGTTAACAACACTTGGGTCCAATTTTTACAAGCATATAAAAATAAGCATCCAAATACATGGAATGAACAAGTAATTTATATTCAACACTCTTATAACAAGGAAACTCATTCTTCCACCCATACATTTTACTTTGAGACTTGTTTTGGTTGTTTTCCACCCTCACCTTTTGATGTTGTTTGGAATGCAAGAGGAGACAAATAAAGTAGAGAGGTTTGTCAAACACTTTAATGATTATTGTTGAGAGACTACTGATTACTTGAATATGATGTTGATATAAATTATTAATTATGGTTGATGGGTTTAGTGTATCTCTGGTTTTAGATTTTTGTAAAACATGATGCATACACACAAAATTTTGGCATCCAATAATAATATATTTCACCTAACCATCAAAACAAAGATTGCATGTCAAGTAAATAGGAGAAATAATTCTAGACTTTTATGACAACGTTTTATGACTTTTATGACACGAGAGTGAAGAAGAGGCAAGGAGAGAGGGAAGGCGATCATGCCCCCCAGAGGGGTAGGAGGACTGATAGTGCTTAGAGGACCCCATGTCATTCCAAGATGAAAGCATGTTCTGAGGAGAAATTTCTTCAAAAAATATTTTCACTAATGCACTTCACTAAGACGGCCTTCACTACTACAACAAGTATGCACACCATCACACCCTTATCATCTAAAACTATCACCATGACAAATTCACCCAGACTTTACTATGTCCATGTGTTGGTTACTTAGGGCATCTTCCTCTTGGATAAGGCATGTCTTTAAACCTCAATTTACACCACAAGACACCAAGGGCATTATCACTTCATCATTTTAAATCTTATATTCCCTGTGGAGGGCTTGTGGTGGTAATTTGGGGCCCCACGTATGGAGCATGAGATTTAGAGGCAAATGTTATAGCTTAAGACCATATTTTTCACTATATTTTAAGTCACACATCAAGAACCATCCCTATGTGCAATTTTTCAAAATGATGACCATATATCACATGTAGACTATGTATTTTCTATGTAGATTCATGCTATGTGATGGTCCATGACCCCGTAAACAAATGGTGTGAATTTAGGCCATAAATTTAAACCCTATACCATGATGTGGTCCAAGAGATCCATTATCGATGTTATAAATCTGAAAATACAAACATATCCCACTTGTATTTGAAAGAATATTCCCTCCATATATATTATGTGGTGTCTCAAGGACTTACGATGCATCACTCATGAGCCACATTGGTACATCTAGACTAGAGATTCCATACGTAGTTCTTATGTGGTATTCTAGGTTAACATGCATGGACCATCAACCCCATAGAAAATTAACATGGAATAAGACCCTAAACGTATCCCAAGGAGAGTCCACCTAGTTTGTCTAAGAAAATGCAAGTCAAAACAAAAACTATTGTATTGTGATTCAAATTATTTATTATTGTCATATTTTGAAAATATATNAAGTTTTATGAGAAAAACAAATTAATGATATATTTTATTCAATATGTGTCAATGTGTTCATAACTTGATAGATACACAAATATATAACAATGTGTGAAATTGTTGTTTAGAATCCATGACAGTTGAATTTGTTGAGAGGACATACTACCATTCAGAAGTATTTATCTAATGTGCTCTTGGGTATTTATCCAATCATTCCTTTAGGCATCTTGAATTTGACACACATAAATACTAATGCTCCTACTTCAATATATGCATATATGTTTTTGTCACCATCGAGGAGTTGATTGTTTGGTCAAGAAGGGGTGGTGATATTCCCCTTACTAGGATTCAATCCCACCCAAAAGTGTTGTATGTTTTATTATGTGATATAGAGAGATATGGGTGTGGATTTTTCTTTGCAGTGAAACACAATGTCCTACCTCTTGATATGTGGTTGATGCCCAACACTTAAGTAGAGGGGAAGCATAATGTCCCACTTATGTCGAACTTTTTCAGAACACAATTACTAGCTCTAAACCTAGTGCAACTCCTAGCACGGTTCCTTTCGAAATTTCTGGCATTATTTCAGCTGCTATACCTGGATCTATACCTGGTGCTATGTTGGATGTTTTCTTGGTAAAATTATTTTCTCTATACTTGATGCTATGTTGAATGTTTTTCCTGCCGAAATTCATGGCGCAATTTCTGTTGCTAACCCTTTATTAATATATGGTGCTATGCTATTCAGGACATTTTTTGGAGGCTATTATTAGCAGTATATGGGATGATTTTGTGGACGCTAATTGGGATGCTAATTATCATCCAAAATAGTGCCAACTTTTGGAAAGGGATGATAATTGGGATGCTAATTGGGATGCTAATTGGGACACTAATTGGGATTCTAATTGGGATGCTAATTGAGATGTTAATTGGGATGCTAATTAGCATCCAAAATAGCACCAAATTTTAAAAAGGGATGCTAATTGGGATGATAATTGGTATGCTTATTGGGACGCTAATTAGGACGCTAATTGGGACGTTAATTGGGATGCCAATTAGCGTCCAGAATAGCGCAAAAATTTTAAAAAGAGATGCAAATAACGCCTTTAAAAGCACCATCCCGTGTAAAATCATCCACTTTGTCCAAAAATGATGAAAAATACACTAAAAGTGATAGTGGACGCTAAAAATGAAGCTAAAAGAGACACTAATCATAGGGTTTTGTTGTAGTGATTCTAGGTGCAAATCTACAATAGGTTGGGTAAAAACAAGTAAATCTTAGTCATACATATTCAGATGGAAATAAAATTTGCAGAGTATGATCATCATCAATTTTCAGCAATGGAAGAGGAAATAACTCTCAGAATTAATCTATGTAGCAGTCTTTAATAGGAGGCATCATATAGTGCATTTAAGAAACTAGAATCAATTTAATATTTGGATATTCAAACTCTAAGTTTTATGCATGTATTGGAAACTTCAAGACTTGATAGAAAAACCTAAAAAATTGTCATTAATGGTTGAAGTATTCCATCATATTTGGAGTTTAATAATATATGGTTTCTCCTTCATCCTTTGTTGTCTGCAATGAAAAATGGGAGAGAGAAGAGTAGAAAAAAGGTGCTTGGGGCACATAACCCAAGAGAACTGGGGCTCATCACTCAATTTCAAAGAGTGGCTTCACAATACATAAACAAAATAACAATCCAAAATAAATAATGGAGTTGGAAATATCCTTAAGTAGACCTTGGGTGACTTGTTGAACATGTCCTTCACTTGTTGAGCAAGTTGCCACTTGCTAAGCCTTAACCCTCATCCAATGGTGCACCATCCTTGAGCCAAGAAATATCAAGTATGATTCATGTATGATGTTTACCTGTTAGTTACCTTCCATCCAAATTGGAAACTGCGCCCCCCTTTCAGTGAAATTTTCCTCATTGGAATTGTAGATGTCTCCATACAATTAACTCCTCATCAAAATAGAAACTACGACCTCCTTTGGCCCAAAGTTGTCTTCTTCTACCATGACTGATTTTCATGCACTTTATTCTTTTGTAATTGTTGGCTTTTCTTTTCTTTTGGTTAGTTTCCATATTTTTTTATTGTTTGTTTTTCCCAATTTCCTTGACTGTTTCTATTTGTCATCTTAGTCAAGTTGACTTTCCCCAATGCGCCCTCTTGACATGGAAAATAATTTCCATACATATTATTTGCATATCAATTAATAATGACATAAGATAATTAATAATTGGAAAAACAACTTAGTACAACCCTCCTAAGTAATAATTTAACAAAATTCCCTAAGTAAATTAATTAATTAAAATTTTCAACCCCTAGATCCTTGATGTGGTCAACACTTAATGTGCTTCTCGGAAGGGACAATACACAACAAAATTGGCACCATACACACTTTTCTCTCCATGGAATCACAAAATGGGTGGAAAGTCCACCAAATGGATGTAAAAACAACTTTCTTGAATGGAGACTTGAAAGAAAATGTCTTCATGTCTCAACCAAAATGTTTTGTTGTGAAGGTACAAGAACACAACTTATCCAAACTTGTCAAATCCTTCTATGGCATAAAAAACCACCATGAGCATGGTATGAAAAGCTAAGCGAGCATAGTCTAAAGATAAATTTCAAGCATTATAATGTTGATGATGCAACATTGTTTGTGAAGAGAGTTTGAAGATCTATTCTATTTCTTGTGGTATATGTAGATGATCTTTTAATGATAGGGGACAATGAATATTATATAGCATCCATAAATAAATATTTGAAACAATGTTTTGAAATGTCTAATTTGGGAAATATTCATTACTACTTAGGAATTGAAGTGACTCAACATCCTAAGTACATATTCATATCTCAGAAAAAGTATGTTGGAGAATTGTTGAATAGATTTTCATGACAGAATGCAACCCTCTCTTAACTCCAATGGAATAAAAGTTGAAGCTCACATCAAGTGAGGGAAAATAACTTGAGGATTCCACCAAGTACCAAAACATTGTAGGAAATGTCATCTACCTTACCACTACCAGAGAATATATTTCTTGTGTTGTTGGAATTATTTCCAAATACATGCACAAACCTTGTGAAGGACATCGGTTTGCTGTGAAAAGAGTTCTAAGGTACTTGAAGGGGATTCAATATTTTGGACACAAGTACACAAAGGTAGAAAAATTCAAACTCATTGGGTACACTAATTCATATTTTGATGGTGAGAAAGTGACAGGAGTTTCCACTTCTTAATACACAATGAGTCTTGGATCAGAAGATATTTGTTGGAGATCATGCAAATAGTCGGTTCCAACATTTTCAACAACCAAAGTAGAATTTGTGGCAGCTGCAGAAGCAAGAAAGGATATTATGTGGCTCAAGAATATACTTGAAGATTTGTAGGATAAATAAGAAAATTCCACTCCCTTATTAATCGAAAAGACTTTGCAATCAAGTCAGCCAAGAACACTAGATTCCATGACCGAGCCAAGAACATCAACACAATGTACCATTTGATTTGACATCATGTAGCCTGGCCAAGATGATTCATTTGCAACATTGTTCCATAAATGACAAAATTGCCAACATCTTCACCAAATCACTTGGACAAGAAAAGTTTGAATAATTTATAACCATGCTTGTACTCACAAAGAGCCCTTCAGATTGAGAGAGGAAATGTTGGAAACCTAATCCTCATGTTATGGGTCCATAAATAATGTAAATATATTATAAATTGAACTCACATATTAAGGTGCAACAAATGGTTGGAATATGAAACTTAACCATCAGATACATTGTATAAATAAATGATTTAGAAATGAAATAATGTGAATATGGATATATTTAGTCCTACACAAAGGAAGGCATATCACTAGATCCGGAAAATATTGACGCCATCATGAATTGGCCAACTCCAAAGAATGTAATGGATGTGAGATACTTTATGGGTCTTTATAGTTATTACATAAGGTTTATTGAATGATTCTCCAAGGTTGCACACCCCATCACTTTTTTGCAAAACAGGTGAACAAAATTTGGGTGGACACATAAATGTGAAGAAAGATTTCAGTTGTTGAAGAAGCTTCTCAGAAGTGCTCTAATTCTAAAAATATCAAACCCAAAAAAAGATTGTTTCAAGTGCATAGATGCATGTAAACAAGTACATGAAGTGTTCTAATGCAAGGCAATCATGTGGTGTGTTATGAGTCTAGAAAATTAAAGGAGCAAGAAAAGAACTATGCTACCAGTGATCTAGAACTTGCATCCATAGTGCACACTTCAAAAAATTGGAGGAACTATCCAATGGGAATAAAATTGGAGATAAGGATAGACCACTATGGTCTAAAATGTTTATTTGATCAACCAACATCAAATGCCCGACAATCTAGATGGCTAGAATTTTTATGTGATTTTGATTTTGAAATCAAACACACAAAAATAAAAGTAAAAAAAAGTTGTTAATGCACTCAGAATAAAGATGCATGAAATGCATGTGGAACCCATCATTACTTTCGAATCATGTTTAATACAATAGAGTGTTAATTCTCTTGGTGAAGATGACTTGCATATGAAAATAAAAGAAAAATTACATCAACAAAATTTAGAAAAGAAGTATAAAGGTTCTCATTTGGAAGAGGATGGAATTGTTATATAAAAAATATGAATTTATATTCCAAGTATGGAAGACTTGAGGAGAATTGTTATGGATGAAATCCATAAATGCCATATTTCAGTAACCCAAGATACCATAAAATAGTTGCTACAACTAGAAAACAATATTTTGGTCAAGGATAAATAAATATACTAGCAAGTATATTTCAAAATGTATGAAATGCCAACAAGTGAAAGATGATTATCAACACCCAACATATTTGTTGCATTATGTTGTGGGAAATAATTCACAAGAGTGCTTCCCACTTTGGGGGTATTGAGCTAAGCCTTATATATTGTAGAAAGGCCTCAATATAAAGCCCCTTTTGGGGGGGTGTAATGTGAGGTTTGATTACTCCAAGTGATCTTGCAAGATATTGTTAGAAGAAAGAAAAGAAAAGAAAAGTAAAATGGAAATGACAACACTTGTATGAAATAACAAAGAGAGAAGGGGAGAGTGTGAAAATGTCAACAAACACAATTATCCAAAACACTTGGTTATTTCCTAATGGTCAAGCTAATGCAAACACCTTGGAGAGGTGAGCTCCAAATGGAGGAAAACACTCTTCCTAAGGTAGGTACTCCTTGTAAAAAATAATGCTTTAAGTATGGTTAATGAACCAATGAAAAATGGGAAGAACACTTGCCCCTAGCTGGAGGAGGAAAGAAAGCTCCAGAAATGCTTGGAAAATGAGGAAGAGGGTGAGAAAAATGAGAGCTTAAGCAAAATTCATGTAGCATAACTTTGCTTCCAAATATTCTTACAAATAACATTCCCATGGCATTATTTTATAGGCCAAGAAGAGGCCATTAAATGACAAGAACACAATGTGAACCCATTGATTCATGGTTTTGGCTCCGAAGTACACCAAGTGGCCATTTGAGACAACCAAGTGTGTGAGAGGACAAATTCAAATTCAAATGGGAAAGTGGATCTTTCATGAGCCATCAATGCATTGTTGGTGGGTGAGATCTCGTAGTTTCTATTAGTTGCACGGGTTTCAAAGGAATTTCTATGCTTCAATGTAGGTGTTGTTCTAGAAGCTTGCGCTGCACTACTACTAACCATAGTTTAACTAGTGTTGTTTTTTGTTTTTGGCTATCTTGAGGATATATGGGTATCATTCTACTCTAAATAATTTGTGAAGATGTCTTTGTCTATCTGCATGTTGTATGTTGAAAATGTTTTGATGTGTGAATCATGAATATGTCACAGGCGTGCTATTTTTTCATTATAACAGATGCCCCCTGATGTGTGAGGTTCAGAGTGTACCAAAGACCGTATAATCAATAGTCATCTATGGTATTATTTCCGTATTAATTATTCAAACTGTGTGGACAAGAGTGACCTTACAAAGGGGGAGGTTTTCCAATGTGGTGCTTTTTATACAAACGAGGTGAGAATTCCCATACTTGAGAAAATGATGCTAGGGTGGCTACAAAATTAAAAGACTAAAGGATATTCTCATAAATTGTTGAAGGCATGGGTGAGGGTGGAATCAAACCATAAGAGTATATGAACCTGGAATGGTTGTAACTGGTACTGAATAAGTAGAACTAGTGTGAATCTGAAGAGACCCACAAGAGTGGGGATCTCGAATGAATGTGAATCCAAAGGGGTTGTGTTTTACTAGAGTTTCTAAAAATGATCATTTTCAAACATGGATGCTACTACCTTCAAATTGCATGAATCCCCCTTAAGTGGATAAATAATTTTCTGTCAAGCATAAGGGGAATAATGCCAAGTGAAGGAGCATTGATGACTTTCCTTACTTTGAGGTAATCCTTTATAGTAATTGAAAGGAATTCCAAGGTACTGCTACTACTTATTAATCTCTTAGAATATGGTGTTTTGGTGTCAATGATAGCTAAAGAATCTTTACAAGGTTATGGCCTTGTTGGGATAACCAAGATCATGCTGTAACTAAGGGTGACCTACTGACCTGACACAAGACTGGATGATAAGCATGGGGATCATGCTTCCTTTGATGAATGATATATTGGGGGAGTGCTGATGGTTTTGTGCTTCAAATGAGGATGTGACCGAGGGAAAAAAAAACTATAGATGAAGGATTTGTGAGCAACACAATTCTTGGGCAAGTGAAGATGGACAAAGACATAACTATGAGCTACCAAGAGACTAATGACATCATCGATCAAAGGTGATCAAGGTATTGATGCCAAAATAAGGATTTCTTCCCATGTGTAAATGGAACTGGGAACTATTTGTACATAAAGAATAATTGGTTGGGTCCCCACGGTTTTGGGCATGCTGGGGGACCAATTTGATGATGGGTGGGGTTCCCATGGTTTTTGGTGGATCTATTTGATTTGATTATGGGAGGGGTTCCAAGGTATTTGAGTGGATTGGGAAACCTTTTCAAAAATGACATGGGTTGGTGTTTTGTAGGAGAGAAGATGAGTTCCCCATGAATCAATTCCATGCAAATTGTTCTTGTGGGAATAACTAAATGAAGTTGGTGAGATCATAGGGGAAGGGACCCTGTTGATGTCTTAGCAGGGACGGTAATATGAATGAAATTTGCAGATGAGTAAATGATCATGAATGTATGAGTATGGTATGACATAATGTCATTCGTAACAGATGCTAAGGAGTGTGTTTACATGGCATTAATTGAGGTAGAGGAGTAAATGCACAACTGTAGAATAATTGGCTCTAGGAAAGGTACTTATGTGGGAGAAAATTACTAGGACTTGTGGGGGGATCAACATCATGGGTTTCGATGACGAGGAGTATTTTCTAAGGGAAAACACCCATGGGGTAATAAAGTGGTCCTCAGTTGGGATGTTGATGGAACATCAGAACTGGGATATTGATGATGGAGGGTGGTATTTCTGGTATGGTTATCAGGGGGAAACAATGGTTCCAAGAGGTGTGTTCCATGATCATATATGAAAGTGGTTCCTTGTATTTTGGTCATTGGAAACCATTATGGACATTCTGGTTAATTTCCTACACACATGGTGCACATACTAAAGTGGACTAAGGAACATTACAAAGGTCTTGACAATACATAAATAATAACTCCAAACTTAGTGCACTTGAGTGGTTCCTTGTGGAGAAGGCCTTCTAGGGGGGAGGTGTATTTGTAGGATCCAAGCATTTCATTATGAAGAGTGCAAAGTGTTGATTGTAGTGGTGTGAATAGTTCATAAAATGGATACATGATTTGGTCATGGTGAGGTTTTAAAATTTGAGGTTAAATAGTTTAAAAGGGAGGTGGGACCCCCTCTTCAAATATCATTTGTACTACTCACCTATTGTACCCACGTGAGCCTTTTTGCATGTTTCCATAGATTGGATAGTTGGTTTATTGAGCAGTGAGATCTAGGTATGCCTAAACCCTATCCTGTTCCATTTTATCTGAGGGTATTTTGGGTTATGGTAGGTTTAGGTCTTGGTAGAGATGTATTTTCCATCCACACAACTTTTTTGGTTTTTAGCACGCCATAGCACTAGATGTTGGGGGAATCTTGCATTGGTGTAGCTCAATATTATGGGGGATACTCGCACTAAGAGTGATTTTTTGGATGTTTGTGTGTAGACTACCCATGTGATATTCATGTATAATATTGCACGAGTCCAACACTATTAATCATAGAACAATCACGCTAGTATGTGGCCAAACAGTGGAACAATTATGTGTTGGTTCACCATGAGAATTTGGGTGACAGTTGTGCTTATCACGTGCTAGAGGTGATTGGGCTCACCCTACAGTGTTAAAGGGTCACTCTATTATGGTAACACTTGCTAATTTTTAATGTGGTTGGTGAAGATGGATATATATGTTGAGTGGAGGGAGCCTAGCTACTGAGACCTGCTAGATGAAGTCTAGAGGGACCTAGAGGTGACCCAATATTTGATGGACAAGGGACTCTTGAAGTTTTTCATGTACCCATTTATACACTGGTAGACTATCTCCTGCTGAAGATAGTATGGATGTGGGATGTTTATTAGCAGGTGTTCCATGTGGGAGTCCAATATCTAGCTATTATGACCTAGGATTTATATTTCTTGATAGGTTTGATCCCTTGAGGGACGAGTGAGTCAATTATCCTAGGAATGAGTGGGGAATGGTCAATTCAAAGTTTGATCAACTAGTAATATTGATGGAAATATGAGTCCCATGATAATGGGAAAATTCATATTTCCTTCCCGTAGAGTTTGAGTGTGCGGTCCATGACAACTACAAAATTGAGGATTATTGGGACATCCTTGACTCACAGGATGTTTGGGCACTAGTTGTTATTGATAGAAAGTGTACTGGTTGTTGAGAGGGAAGCATGGGGACCGATTCTTTGAGAAAGAATTATAGCGAGGTTGGAGGCATTGCATCAGAGGAGGGAGAGGACATTTCTTCATGGGAGTGTCCTTCTGGCTCTTTTTCTAGAGAGGTTTCCTTCATTGTGGCCTATAGTGTTGATACCATATTGAGGACCATGAAATCCATTGATGGTCTATCGGGGGAGAGATGTGATGCCCTAGTTTGGAGGAGGTGAGGTGGGAGCATACTATACTCCATACTTCATGTAGGTGTGGTTGTCGATTATTGGATAGATGGAGTACCCTTGGTAGGGTATGGACTACGCTTCCTGATCCTCCATAGGGTTGGGACGAGATAGGTACATAGTGAGCATTTTGAGAATTGTATCTATTTGGTGTACATTGGTGTTTTTTTATGTACTTACATTGATATATATTGGTATTGAATACTTGATTGTTGTTTCTATTGGTGCATATGTGGGAGCAGTGCCCCCTCCTCCTCCTCCTCTAAGAGAACACCATCATCATCAAGAGGAAAGAGTAGAGAGAGAAGAGGAGGGAAATGCAATTGGGGTGGTTGAGGTTTTCTCTCTTGTTGGGGGATCAATGGGTGGAGTTGTAGGTGGAGATGCAGTGGGTATAGTGTTAGGATAGTTGGTGCAGAGGTTGGTTGTGATGAGTTCCAGGATCAATGAGAGGGATATTGGTGACCTCACTAAAGAGGAGCTATCCCTCACTCTATAGATTCTAACAGGATGCAGGTCAGGTATATGAGGTGTTATGAGGAAGCTTATTATTGCTTTCCATATGGCATAAATAGCGCCGCTACGGGAGAGTTATCCTCCCATACAGATGCCTCAACGGGATTCAGGACTAGCACAGAGATCCAATCTAGATCTAGTGCGATATAAAACATTGATACCACCATTGGCCATTATGGTGCGATAGGATTAGGATGGTGGAGGGACAACTTGAGTGATATAGTGTTACTATATTCAGGGCTAAGGGACCATATTTTTTATGATGACCGAGCCTACGAGAGGAGGATTATATGATGTATCCCCTGTAAGGTCTACGATTATTTTTGTATATGCCCTGTGAGGGCCATTTTGTACATCGCACACTATTTTTTGATATATATATATATATATATATATATATATATATACCATTTTGTCTGACATACATGTTATTTCTCATGGATTTTTTGATGTGGATTTATGTTTATCATGTTGTATATGTTGTTCATATCGATGTTCAATATTTGAAACTTATACATGATATTTTGGTGATCAACATATTGATAATGATACTATGTGTAGAGGTTTGATATTTTTTTGTGTTTATGGTACATGGTTTATTTATGTTATCATCACATTGTATATGATGGATATTTGTACATGCATAGTTATAGGGACTTATACATTATGGTATAATCTTGTGTTGATGTGAAGGTTAGGTATGACGGATTAAGTTCCAATTCAAGACTTTATTGCTAACTACATCGATGAGTATATTAGATTTCCTTGGTACCTGAGTGGAATTAATGAGTTCAAAATGTCATATGATGAGATGTACTCAGAGATTCTTGCGAAAGAGAACCATTTTGAGGAAACGAAACACATTGTTGAGTTGTGACACAACTAGGTTAGAATCTAGGTGGAATTATAGAAGGGTTATACCAAAGTGGATGACACTGATCAAGAGGCCTATTACAACATCATATTTGGATTCATTATTGGTAAGTTCCCCTAGAAAAACTCAACCAGTGTGATATATAGTGTTTTGGGTGGTATAGATGGCCCAAGCAGTTGATGCTAAGGTTTTTGAGAAATGACTAGCACCATCTGCAAAGCTAATGTATGTTTGATTGAGATTCATCTACATGAGGAACAAAGGGTATCTTTTAGTCCTTTCTCAATGGGGTGGAAGACAAAAATGAACCAACATATTATGTAATGAACTATGGGTCCAAATAGGATCCTTCTACCAATGTATGGAAATCATACCATACCTAATGGAGTATGAAGATGTATTGATGTTCACGATGAGAGATAGAAGATTTCAATATGATCTAGTTCTGGTTTGGTGGAGTATTATTATCCTCATGGGAGGGACATTATTTGTTAGATTAAAAATCCTCTCTTGTGAGAAGTCCATACAGGGGAGACGTATCATTGATAGTGATAGCTATATTGGGAACAATGTGCTCTGATGGTGGTTCTTGGGATGAGATATTCATTTGAAGTAATTGGTGTTGGAGATGCATTTTCTCGAGGAAAACCTCATGTTCCATGTGTAAAATGGGGCATTGAAATGAATAATGGGAGGTGGTGCCACATGTATAGTAGGGATGTGATCCTCTACCTAGAATGAGGTTTGGGGTTCTTATAGGAGAGGAGGACCAAGTACGAATAGGAATCATATGACAGTGTTGAATTTTGTCAGGGAAATGATGCATATAATTCCCATACTAGGAATAAATAGAACAAACTATGGTGGTGTCTTAAGATTTGGACTCGGGAGATGAGGGATCATATGGAAGTAATTGTCACATGTAATGCACCCATCTAGTTGGCTGTAATGATTCATGTTAATGGGACTAGTTTATGGCAGTGTATGGGTCTCGAAGGGGGTGTCCTCAAGAGACTCTATTTTTTCCACCTTGTCTATGGTGATCATGTTAATTGAGGCTACTTCCTATGGTAAAGTAGGATTAGGTTCCTCTATTGTTTGTGTGAGTAAAATGGTTTCCAATGCATTATGAAATCAAGGGAGATCAAGGTAGATCAAGGAAATGGTGTGTGTAATACCCAAATTGAGAACAAAATCAACATGCTTTATTAGTGCATAACGACTCGGATTTGGGGGTTGATGGATTTGATGTGCCCCTGGCCTCAATTTGGGAAGAAAATGTGGCACTAAAAAGTGTATTAAGAAAACTTATAAGATCAATTAAGGCATATCACATATTCATTGCATGACCTTGTTGTCCACATACAGCACATTGGGCTATGACCTGCATGGTGGGAGTATCATGCATGACAGGTGATTTTATTGTTTGTTGAGTGGCACCCTTCATGTTGACTTTGGTTGTTCTAGATGGTGATGCAGGAGCATGGTTTGATATGAATGGGGCCTTCAACTTGTTCTTAGTAGTTCCCTTATTAGAAAGGGTGTTTGGCTTAGTTTTAAGTTGACCGCTAGTGGTGGTTGAGTCAAAGAGGTAGTGGTTAAAATGGACAAAGTTGGAGTGGTAAATCATTATACCGCAATCATCTTATAATGGGAGATAGGTGGTGAAGCAGTTTCTAGGAATGGTAGTGTAAGGTATCATTAATGTAGACCCACTGTGAGTCATGGGAGGGTTAACTGAACCATGAATGGTGTTTAGTGTAGTCCTATGAGGCGGTAAATAAATGGTATCTAGAACATAGGTACCACTGAGGGATTCGATATTTTCTCAATGTTGTGGCTTGAAGGGGTTATTGAGGATGAATATCCATGTGTGGATGCTTCTTACTCCATGGTGAAAAGGGTGCACATGAGACCGTCTATTGGGGAGGAAATGATAGGTGAAGGACCCAAATACGCCCCTAGCAGGTCAAAGTTCATATGGAGTCTAGGG
The DNA here is from genome assembly GCA_001517045.1 of Pseudotsuga menziesii. Taxonomy (NCBI): domain Eukaryota; kingdom Viridiplantae; phylum Streptophyta; class Pinopsida; order Pinales; family Pinaceae; genus Pseudotsuga; species Pseudotsuga menziesii. The sequence continues at coordinate 88,589 of LPNX010613837.1, forward strand.
GTAATCTCAACATAAGGTGGAGTGTTGGTCTCACTAACTGTACGCAAGACATTCTTAGGATTGGTTGAAGCGTTGGGATTATAATAGCTGATTTGATAAAGGATGAACACTTTCCCATTGAATGGGAACGGCATGATGCATAATACTAAAGAGGATATCACCTTCATGCCGTACATGTAACTACATCGCAAGAGAATGTTATAGTTAAGTTGAGCACTGATAGCTTCGACATCAATCATGACCATTTTCCCCCCTAGCTCAATGGGGAAATTTTGATACAAGCCACATGGTTGAGATGGCCTTCCATCATATGCACAAATATCAATAGCGAATAGTGATAGCTCAGGGGAGACCAATGTTTTCCACACATTGGAATAAATTACACATGTGGATGCGCCTTCATTGATGATGCATCGATGGATGATTATGTATTTTACCATGACCGACACTTGGAATGCGACTGATGAGGGTATTTTAGGTTCACCTTTATCGAGGTCAAAATTCATGATATTTTTTTCAAAAGGGTCAACATAGCCTAGTGCATTCAACAACGATTTTTGTTGGAAAGGGAATTATTGAAGTACCTCTAGGGTTGACATGGAGGCTGGTGATTGTGATAGATCATCCACAATGATGTAATTATGTGCATCCTTCATGTGGGATTTGTGAGAAGTATGCCTTAATGGTGATTTAGGTATACTATGACCTATACTTTTTCAATATTGCACAAGGATGAGACAAGTATACTATCTAGATTGATTCTATGACAATCATTTAAAACTAAAAATAAACAATTACTAGCACAACCACTTAACTTGTGGCTATTGAACACCAATACGAAACAATTTCAGTGCCACTAATAAGTTATCAGTTACTTGTTATTTCCTTATTCTAGTTAAATAAGTTATCTCTCATAATTATCTCTCACAAAACGCGAGTTATCCATGCAACGACTCGGAGTTATCTATGTATCAACTACTAGTTATCTATGCATCAATTGTTGTTTATTTATTATTTTAATAGCTATTTATTTTGAATTTGTAACCACTGTCATAGAATCAATATGGGAAATACACTTGTCTCATACTTGTCCATATATGAAAAATAATAGGTGCTTATCCATCCCAAAATCTCAAATCAAAACACCTATAAGTGTAAGGAAAAAAAGAATATAAAAAATAACGTGTCGTTAATGAATGAATTATTGGTAGTTGATGCATAGATAACTTGTAGTTGATGAATGGATAACCAACAGTTCATGGAAAATAACTAGAATAATGTGAGAGATAAAAAATAATATAAAAACAACTGATGGTTAATAATTAGATAACTTGTAGCTATGCATGAATGCATGGATAACGTATAATTTAGGATTGACTCATAATTGGCTCATGGATAACGTATAGTTTTGTGGTACTTAACTTTTGATATATTGACCTTTACCAACCACAAGTGATAGCCTTTTACTCAATGTTTCATTACTAATTGTTCTTTTCTCCTAGATACACTTAATCCATTTCTCTTCAACCATAAAATTGGATTATGAATTTCGACTACAATAACAAGAAGGAAAATGTGTTCTTGGATTTTTTTATTTAAAGATGAGACTATAACAAAATATATAAGGAATTCCTTATGCATCTTCATTTTTTATATAAATTACAACTAACAAGCCATACTTGGTAGAATCATAATAGTGGTCTTTTAGTTTGCAATTGGCTTCCATTTTTTGTCTTTGGTATAAAAACTTCTTTCCTTCCTTGATAAAAGATTTCATTTTTATATAACTACCCTCCATTTCCCTCTTTTATTGATAATTTTCCATTGCAATTATCAATGTAATGGATTACACCATAATATATAGAACATTGTTCATGATTTATTTCATAAGTGACTTTCTACATTCCCAATGTGAGGATTGCAAAGCAAGCAATATCAATGTTTATCTTAGAACATGGTATAACACTTTTTCGGTTGGAAATGCCACAAGAATAGAATATACATATCACCTATGTATATTAAATAAGTTGTATCCTTAATATTCTATTAATTTTCTCTTCCATAGTTAAGGTTTGTCGTTGGAACTATGAAGTACAAGAAGTCAAACTACCAATGTGAGATATCGTTCTAGAAATGGAAACTTTGAGCAATTGCTTTTGCATTAACAAATGAAATCCTTTACATTGAACATTCTACTAATGTAATGGAAAACACAACTTCTTTTATATGAAGCGAAAGGGGTTTGAACCCATCCTAGAGTTTCAATCCACTAGTATGGAATGGATTCCTAAAAATACCATAGTCAAACAAGTCATTTCAAGTTGCTAAAATAACATAGCTTCTTGAAAATAGACAACCAATTTTCTAATATAGCATAACTAGATGATAAGTTCCTCATTCTCACATTGAATCTATAATAGTTTTTAACTTATTCTGCCATGTTAGGGAAGCTATAAATCGACCAAAAATAACCTTTGCAATTTAAAATTTGGTTTCTTGTCATTGAATACAATAATGATCTAACCTTCTAGCCTCAAAGAAGTTGGTTAGTACACACACAATGTTGATACAATAATAGTCTAACCTTCAATTCTCAAATAAAGTGGCTATATGTAGGAATTGTTGAATCCACATTGGAAAAATCCTTGTGTAATGGGAAAAAATAGGTGATCATTTTCTTAGTATTGGTTTCATGTTCCTGTCGAATATGTCTTTTATTGATAAAGAAATTTTTTTAAAAATGAAATTGAGATGCCTGCATTAACTTCTTATTGAATGCATGATCTCGTTTATTCTCCTTCAAAATTACTTTGGTTGAAAGGAACTTTACATGAATTCTAATATGCCTATATTAACTGGAGTTCGTCATGTAAAAAAAAAAGGTAAAGATAGCATTATATCAATTGTCAAACTTCACTTTTCACAATATTTATATTTCGTTGACTAGTGATCCTTTCCAACAAAGCAAAGAAACCTAAAATTTGTGTTAGCACTGGAAATTTACCAAAGGTTGTGAAGTATTATTCCCAAGTAACAGCAAAACCACTTTTGAAGGGAATATTGGCTTTCTTCTCTTCCAAGAGGGATCTCTAAAAAAATATTAACAAGGCTAGATATATACAAGTGAAAATGTGTATTGTTTGTAATATTGGTTGAAATGGGACACATGACCATTGGGCTATGGAGTCAAGATGTGAAATATAGATAACAGAACTTTATGCAAGGTGATTTTAACATAGAGGAAAGATAGCTGCCTAGTAACAGTCAAATTATAATTGTCTGGTGGAAAATGAAGAACATGAACAGACCATCAACACAGAGCATTATGAAATGAATTATGTATTAGTTTTAGAATAAAGGTTTTGCGGACATCTGAAAAGAACAGCTAGATCATGCTAACATGAATTCTAGAGTTGTTATACACTCATTCCAGAAGTGAAAGAAAACATAATGAATAGATAAACTAGAAAAACATTCACATGGGAAAGGAAAATATAGACTACAACATAGAATAACACATGAATCCCTGGAAAAACACCAACTTCGGCTCTACAATTTTATTAAGAAACACTTGAAAACTTACAACTCCAAAATTACTTAGGTTCCAACCCTTTATCCCTCTGTAGGAGGAAAATTTATAATGTCTCGAACCTCCTAGACTGACCTTAGAAACAAAATTAGTTACAAACCGAAGAACAAAATTCTAACAAACTTGAACGTGGCATATACACCACGATTTACATAAGACAGAAATAAACTATGGAATATTGGAAAAATAGGCTAAAAATCCTTTTTCTACACATATCAGCTAATGAAGGCTGTATGAAATAGGAGAGAGGTTTCTGTGACTAGGCATGCTTTGAATAAAATCATTTTTCTCTACCCTCCTTGCTATCTTCATGGTAAGAGTCTAAACTTATCCGATCCATAATGTTGAATTGATCTCCATTGATCAGGACTAGACAAATTTGCAACAACCATGTCGTTTTCTAGTACACTGAGCTCCATATTCTCTTTGTATGAGAAATGGGGTACTATATCAAGTGGCTTTAAAATCATATAGTAATTCAAATTCTTGATCCAATTTATCAAAGATGGTCTTGCCAGACAGGGCTTGCTGCATATCTCTAAACCTGTTGTTTTCTAACCAGCAAATAACTAATCGCTCCAAATAATCCTTCTGAGATAGTAATGGTCCTTTTTCCTCCCAAAAGAAAGGAATCCCCTTGCTTACCAATGGTTTAAATAACTCAATCACCTCTTTGACTTTGGGATCTATAATATCAATCTTGGCTTGTATACTATCCAGCATCTTATGTTTTCCAACCACTTTTCTAGCTCTAGAAATAACAACAACTCTATTTTGGATACCACACCTGCTGGTTTGATCTTCTGATAAGGTGTTGTTAAGAACCCGTGTCAACCCCCCTCTTTATTTTTTTAGTATATTTTGGAGGATGCATATGCTTTGTAAGTCGTCCCATTAGTATGTTGTATTATCCCACATTCATGCGGAGTAAGTAATAATTGTTAATTCATCCAGTTAATATGTTGCATTATCCCACATTCATGGGGAGTAATAGTTGTTTAGATTAGACTTAGTACATACGTATGTGTTGAGTCTAATGAAGGCATCGAAGATTTATTTTGTATTGATCTTGCTCAAAGGAGGTTTCCCCCTCGAAGTGTCCCGTGATCAATAAAATATCTTTTATCCTCCAATATTTTTGTTATATCATGTATTTTGATTGTTTATTGCAGGAGGTTCTCCACATCTGGTATCATAGCACTTTCTTGGGCTCATTTGGTGGAATTTCTGGAAATTTTTTTTTTCTGCAGTGCTTCCTGGAACTGCGAGCCTTGCAGTTGTTCTTCTTCTTGAGGCGGTATTATTCATTAGGATCAAGGAATAAACCCTATCCACTTAAATTTGGGAAGTACTTGGGAATATCCCTAAAACTCATTGTGAGGAGTACCACAGGAACCCCAAAGTAGCTGGCTATTGAGAGGACCTACCAAGCGAAAAGGGAAATGACCCCCACTAGATTGACTAAATTCCCATTCATGAGGAAAACCAAAGAGCTGTCATTTTTTTTCCATGCGGTTAGTAGTTTTACCAACGCTGTGAAGTGAGGGGTACTGCCCCAATACTCAAGCCTGAGATAGCCTTGGTTGCCGAGTGACTACCTTTGAACCATTAGGAAGCTGAATATACCTGGGGTCCATATCTATTTATAGTTGATAACGCGTTGAATTATAGAATTGTCCCAGATCATTTACTCCATTTCAAGTTGATAAAGCATAGCTTTCTAACATCAGCACAGATCATTTCTTTAGGAAAAAAAAAGTATAAATTTTTGTTTTTAGCCATATCTTCCTTGATTTAGCTCTGTTTCCCTTGAAACTTCACTCTAACCCTTGTAATACCTTTCTTCATATTCCTTCATTGAGGACCCTATCCCAAATTCCACTTCTCAAAGGCCAAAATTCCACATTTGACTATTTTAAAGGGTTTGTCATAACTTCTCTGATTCTCACCCAATCACCTTCAATTTTTTCCACGGTATTCATTTTCTATTTTTGATTCAGTATCGCTCTCGGAAAAATTTTCCAATTCCTTCATCCCACCTCCGAAATTCACATTTTCTACTTCTTGTCCCTAAAAAAGTGTCCAAAACCCCATAAAATCCCAAATACCTCCCCAAAGTTTTCTCGAATAAAAAATCTCCTTTTCTAAAACCCTTTCCATTTTTTTTCTACCCATTAACTGAAAATAAAATAAAATAAAACTGCTTATGGTTGTCACCCGTGTAGGAGAAAATAAACAAATGGAAGAATAACTTGTTGCCATCAAGTCCAAACTCAAGGATCTAGATCAAAAATTTCTTGGCCTCCATCTTAAGCATTTACCCATGAACAACCGCCGCCAGCCTGAGTCTTCTGTTGACACTGGGTTCTCGTCATCTAGAAACTTTTGCAAGCTGAAGATGGATTTTCCTCGCTTTAATGGTGATGATCCGACTGGATGGATTTATAGGGAAGAACAATATTTCAAACTACATAACACTTTTGATGTCAATAAATTCCCACTTGCATCCTTTCATTTGGAACATGAAGCACTTCAATGGTTTTGTTGGTACATCAAGGCTCATACAGAGCCAAACTGGACATATTTTTCCCAACTCCTTTTGCAGCGATTTGGCCCTAGTGATTTTGATGACTTCACAAGAGCACTCACCAAACTACGCCAAACTGGCACTATGCGGGAGTATCAAACAGAATTTGAGAAACTATCCAATCACATCGAGGGATTTCCTGATGCATTCTACCTAAGTTGTTTTATCAGTGGTCTAAAGGATGCAATACGATCCGAGGTTAAAATGTTCTTCCCCAACACAATGATGGAAACCCGTAGGGTTGGATAAGCTAGCAGAGGACAAGATCAAGGCTCAATAATGCTCCAAATCTACTCTTATTCCATTCAAACCTATGGTTCCCCTAAGAACCCAAAATCCACCAGCTCCTAGAACCACTCCTATCAAGCATTTGTCTGAAGCAGAGATGCGAGAACGCCGAAAAAAGGGCTTTGTTATAATGGTGACAAGAAATTCACACAGGGACATAGATGTGTTAAGAAAAAGCTCTATCTCTTGGATGTGGATTCTCCACCTGCACCTAAATTTTTTTATGATGCTCAGGATCTAGTAGATGATGATGGTGAAATTCAACAACTTCCTACTCTAGACGACCAACCATAGATATCTCTCCATGCCTTAGCCGGAGTCACCACCCCAAAAACCATGCAGGTCAGAGGGTTCTTCAAATAACTCCCTCTTACAATACTCATTGATTCTTGTATCACTCGTAACTTGATTAACTCAAGGATCTCCAAACAGGCTAATCGTTTTGTCCATCCTTGCTCCAGCTTTAAAGTCATTATTTCCAATGGGCGCACCTTAACTTGCAAAGGTAAGTGTCATAATGTGCGCATCTCTATGGGCGATTATAACTTGCACTCTAAAAAATTTTCCTTGCCCTTAGGTGGCTATGATGTGGTTTTGGGAACTCAATGGTTACGCACACTTGGACCCATTTTATGGGATTTTGTTGAACTTTGGAAGCAGTTTTCAATCAATGGTACCAAACACACAATGCGAGGCTTACAACTAGGGTCTCTTAGCCTCATCATTTCGCATTGAATGGAAAATATTCTTAAGAAAAGCTCACATGGTGTCATTGCTTAGCACCATTACATTCAGATGCAACCTTCAGTCATCTCAACTACACCATTAGATCTCCAACAAATTATGGATCGATATGCATGTCTGTTTGCTGAGCCAGTGGGATTACCACCTTCCCGACTCGAGGACCATCATATTCTGCTCCTTCCTGGAAGAGTCCCTCCCAACATCCGGCCCTATCGCTACCCATTTCACCACAAGATAGAAATTGAGATGCTTTTTCATGACTTACTGAAGCAAGCTGTTATTCACCCTAGCACTAGTCCCTTATCTTCACTATTCCTTCTAGTCTAGAAAAAATATGGGCCATGGCGCCTTTGCATCGAATTTCGCGCACTTAATCACATCACTATCAAGGATAAGTTTCCAATTCCCATTGTTGATGAGATTTTGGATGAGCTCCATGGTGCTCATTGTTTCTCCAAGTTGGATCTTCATTCTAGGTATCACCAAATTCGGGTCCATGTGGATGATATCCCTAAAACATCCTTTCGCACACATAATGGCCATTATGAATTTTTGTTCATGCTATTCGGCCTCACAAATGCTCCTTCCACATTCCAGGCAATGATGAATAAAATATTTCGGCCCTACGTGGGAACCTTCATTTTGGTCTTCTTTGATGATATCCTCATCTATAGTAAAACCTGGGTTGAGCATCTCCAACATCTGGATTTGATACTGCAGCTTTTCTGTGATCATCATCTTTGTGCAAAACAATCTAAATGTGTTTTTGGGCAGAAGGAAGTAGAGTATCTCGAGCATATTGTTTCAGCACAAGGGGTTCATGTCGATCCTGCCAAAAATAGATGACATGAAAAATTGGCCACATCCTCAGACCTTGAAGAGTCTTCATGGGTTTTTGGGACTTACTGGCTACTACCACAAGTTTGTCAAGGATTATGGGAAGATTGCAGCTCCATTAACAACTCTAATGAAAAAGGATTCTTTTGCATGGAAAACTGTTGCTGAGTGTACATTTGAGAAATTGAAACAAGCTATGTGTACCACACCTGTTCCAGCTATGCCTGATTTTTCCAAGCCCTTTACTATTGAGAGTGATGCTTGCGACAATGGACTTAGTGATGTCCTCCTCCAAGATAAACACCCCATTGTGTTCACCAGCAAATCCCTATATGGTAACAATTTATCCCCCTCTACATATGAGAAGGAAATGATGGCTATTTTGCATGATGTACAAAAGTGGCATCCATACCTCTTAGGGAATCATTTTTGCATCAAGACTGATCACCAGAGTCTAAAATATTTCCTGGAACAATGAGTCTCATCGCCAACACAATAAAAATGGGTTAACAAACTCATGGGTTATGACTATGAGATGACTTACAAGAAGGGTAAGGACAATCTTGTGGCGGATGCTCTTTCCACACATTTGATGACCATGCTTCTCTTTTGGCTATTTCTATGCCTATTCCAAATTGGTTACAATTTGTTCAGCAAGGATATGTCAATTACTCTTCCTTATCTCAAATCATCCAATAGTTGGCCAGTAATCCTTCTCTTGTCCCACATTACTCTTGAGATGGTGCTTCTATGAGATACAAGGGTCGCCTAGTGCTTCCCCAGAGTAGAGATCTTCACCAGGCTATCTTCTATGAACTCCATGCTTCTCCAGCAGTAGGGCACTCTAGGTTCCTCAAAACATATGAGCGGGTACAACAGAACTTCTTTTGGAAGGGAATGAAATGGGAAATTCAACATATGGTTGCCGAATGTGATACCTTCCAGCGCCACAAGGGTGAAACGACACTCCTTACTGGCTTGCTCAAACCCTTTCCCATCCCTACAAGGATTTGGATAGATATTTCGATGGATTTCATCGAAGGCCTCCTGAAATCTAGATGGAAGACCATAATATTGGTTATGGTTGATCGGCTCTCCAAATATATTCATTTTTGTGCTCTCAACCGTTCATATACTACCTCCTCAGTTGCACAAATTTTCATGGACCAGATATTATGTCTTCATGGCATCCCTTCTTCTATTGTCTCAGAATGGGATGCAAATCTCACAAGTCATTTTTGGACTGAACTCTTTCACCTCACTGGAACCAAACTGAAAATGAGTTCAGGATATCACCCACAAACAGATGGTCAAACTGAAGTCACCAACAAATGCTTGGAAACTTATCTTCATTTCTTTACCTCTGACCAGCAACATCAATGGGAAAAGTGGCTCCCTATTGCTGAATTATGGTACAATACTTCCTACCATGCTACATCTAAAATGACTCCATATGAAGTTGTTTATGGGAAGCCACCCGCAGTTCTCCTTCCATACAACCCCCATAGTTCACCAGTTCAGGAAGTTGACATGGTTCTTCGAAACCTCTATCATATTCTCCACATTATGTAAGAGAATCTTCACATGGCAAGAAATCACATGGAGCAGCAAGCCGATCAACACCATTCTGAGCTCACCTTTCAAGTCAATGATATGGTTTTTCTTCATCTATAGCCTTATAAGCAATCCTCCTTGGAACTCAAAGGGCATCATAAGTTGGCTCCAAAGTTCTATGGGCCATATAAAATTATTTAGAAGATTGGGTCTGTTTTTTATAATTGGAACTTCCTCCTTCTGCTCGCATTCACCCAGTCTTTCTTGTCTCTTGTCTCAAGAAAGTGATTGGCATCAACATCAGAGCACAAACAGTTTTACCAGAGCTGGATACAGAAGGATCCATCATTTTGGAACTGGAGTCCATCCTTAATAAGCGCACTCGTCAGCTTCAGTCTTGGTCCACAACAGAGGTCTTAATTCAGTGGCACAGCATGCAACCCGAGAATGCCACATGGGAACCGCTCCTTTAGATTCAGCAGTAGTTTCCACATCTCAAGCTTTGAGGACAAATATTTTTCTAAGAGGGAGGGGATGTTAAGAACCCGTGTCAACCCCCCTCTTTATTTTGTTAGTATATTTTGTCGAACTCATATGCTCTGTAAGTTGCCCCATCAGTATGTTGTATTATCCCACATTCATGGGGAGTAAGTAATAGTTGTTAATTCATCCAGTTAATATGTTGCATTATCCCACATTCATGGGGAGTAATAGTTGTTTATATTAGACTTAGTACATAAGTATGTGTTGAGTCCAATGAAGGCATCAAAGAGTTATTTTGTATTGAGCTTGCTCAAAGGATTTTTCCCCCTCAAAGTAGCCCGTGATCAATAAAATATATTTTTTGCTCCAATATTTCTGTTATATCGTGCATTTTGATTGTTTATTGCAGGAGGTTCTCCACAGGTGCTTAGAAAATTTATAGAATTTTGAGCTACCTCCACTGGTCTCTTATGCAATTCTTACTTTACTATGAAAACATTTTTCTTGGCCATTTTCAAAGCATCCTCCTGATATGCAATGAAATCTAAATAAGGTATGAACTTGTTAGCTTCTGAAATGATTTATCCCAGATCATATGCCTGGCCCCCTGCAAGGCCATCATGCCAACCACTTTCTTGTTTAATTTGGCATTTTGGTTTATCAAATCCTGACATTTCTCATCTACCTTCTTCTTCTTGTGTTACTCTTTTTCATTTTTCTCTTCAAATTCCTTAATATGTTGTTTCAACTTTGTAAGCTCATTATCATTCAGGCCTATCTGGGACATTACCTTAAACAAAGAATTTGTATCTATTTCTCCAGAAACATTTACAGATTGAATTTCAACTTCTTTACACTTTTCCTGAAACTCTTTTTCCTTTGTTTCCAACTTAACCTTTAGATATTTTTCACTCTCTATCAAAAGTTTGGCATCCATTTCCCACCAGTGATTAAATTTTAAGGGTGGGTCTTAATTTCAATTGGAAGGGAATTTATTCTCTCAGCCCTTCAGAGATGAAGGGAAATCTAAATAATTGTCCTTTAATTGACAAGTATAAATTAGCCAAACCTTTTCACCAAAAAAATTCAAAAAACAAATATTGTTTTTCAGCGCTTGTTGTGAAAGCATACATGTATGTGATGGAGGGGCCTAAGTCAACTGAATCCTTACAACTCACTATATTTATAAGTCTCAACACTCCTTTTAAATTGAACCGGAATACCAAAATAAGTTTATTAATGGCTAGATTTGAGAAATTTATAGGTGTGTGTAATTAAGTGCTTAGGGCTCTAAAATTTGATGTGTTTTGTACCAGTCCACAGTTCACTGAATCGATAGTCATTGGTAGGAATTTAAGTTATTTAATGAAAACAATTAATGTGTATAAGCTCTATTCCTTAAACATTTTCCATGCTGATGCAAACCACTACCCTCTTTATTGTCTTACCAAAAGGCATGATAATGAGGAAGAAGACCTAAAATTATGGACTTCACCTTCAAAGAATGCCTTGCAATCACATTGGTAAGGACTCATGACAAGAAGATCAGAACCATCCAACGTGTCAAATATCAGTTGATACTGTTAATTAAAGACTTATAAGATAAATTTAATATAAGACTTATAGTTGTATCTTACTCTTTGTGTCTTGACACATTTAATATTTTATGGTTTTCTTTGAGCCTTGACCCAATTCATATTATAAGGTGAGGATGTGCAGGAATAATAATCCTTAGTTATGACTATGAGATGAGGATTTAAAGAGAAGAGGATGTAAAGAGAAGAGAAATTTATATGGATGGATAGTTTCAAAAGTTGCACTTCTTTTGAAATGTTGATATAAATTATTCCCTTTTTTATTGGAAGGGTAAAATTCAAATTTTAAATTATTTTGAAGGACAATTTTAACTTTACACTTCTGGGAAGGGCTAGATCCCTTTGGAAGAGATGTGAAGGGTTCAATTTTGAACGTTGTTTCCCACTATTTTTCCTTTTCCTCAAGCTTCAATAGCTTGGCTTTGCAGTCAGTAAACTTAGTGTTTAATGCTTCTTTTTCCTTCTCAAACTCAGTCAACTTAGAGATCCCAATGAGGTGGTTAGAAGGAATTTTCAACTTCTTTTTAAGAAACAGAATTTCCTTTTCTTTCTCATCCAATAAATTTTGAGCCAATGCTCCCTTGTCTTCCTTTCCATCCACCTTCACCAATTCATCCTGCAAATTTTTAAATTTGATTCTAAGGGCCTTGCTCTCAACTCTTACTTTCCTCAAGAGGTCTTGCGTTTTTATTTTACTTGACTTTATCTTGGACATATGTAATGTAGCCTTTAGAAATATGGTATTTAAGATATCATTGGTTTCTCTGTTAAGGTGTATGATATCCATAGTGGGAATATTTTCTGAGTTCACATTAAATTCTGACACTTTATTACCCACTATCATGGCTAGTCTTAAGGTGTCTATAGCATGATCCCTTATAGTATTCAATGCTACATCTGGCTTGGGTAACTGCCTTATTTCCTCATATAGCTTTACTATCTCATCAAAAGTTTTATCAGCCTTCTCTCTGTAAGTGTTCAAACCAATCTTATTTAGATGTATAATTTCTTGGATTTTTTCCATCAAATACATACTCCTGAATCTCTAAACCAACTGTTTTGGGCTATTCTTGTTTTTGTTTTCCCTTTACATTTCTCTTCTTCACCTGGACTATCTGTTGTTCTTGTTCAACTTTCTTCTTTTTTGGCGTGCTAGCAGTATCTATTTCATCAGTATCCATGACATCCAAATGTCCTCTTTTATTTTCACTTCCTGAAAAACTTATCAACGATGAGACAATTCCATCCATTACAACTACATTAGACAGGTTCATTTGGAAAGAATTGTTTCCAGGCAGGGATGAGATAGAGTCTTGTTCCATGCAGATATCCTTTGTATTATAGTTAGGATAATATTCCCAATTTGTTGCTTCTCTAAGTACAACTATTTCTGTGTGCTCAAAAAGGTTTATTCTTGTTAGCCTATCTCCTTTTGGAAATTATCTGGTGTGGGTCATAATTTATGGTTTGCCCCAAAGAAAATCCCATGCTTTTGAGAAGACTATCAAACAGGGGTAGGGAAGTTTTGGTTTTGACGATGTATGGTCCTATTTCCCAGGGAAAATTAATACCTGAAATCTTCTTAAAGCTCAGAATGTGCTCTTGTTCAACAGTAAGACTTTGCCTAATCAACTCCAAGGGAAAAATCCTGACGGTCAAAAAGGATAGAAGGACATATGGTTGATCCACAAAACCATATAGTCTTATAACTGTTTCAAATTATGTCAGGAACCAATCTCATATCATCTTACTAGGGGATAGCTGCAGCATTTCCTTCATCTAAGGAAACGCCCAGGGGAATCTTTCTTGAAAGAAAATGTCATATATCTTTGCCATCAAAAATTTCACGAATTCACAGTAATTCTTGGTCATGTCATCAATGATCACTAACCCAAGTTCCTGTACATTATCTTAATTGTAAGACAAGAATATTCTCAATGACAAAGATGGAAATATGAACACTCTGGTATCGTGGAAGTTAGCTAATTGAGAAACTCATTTAGAAACTCATCAAATTTAAGGCAACATTATTGAAAAGACGAACCTAGAAGGTCAACCTCCATCACTACAACAAAACCCTGTGATTAGCGTCTCTTTTAGCTTCCTTTTTAGAGTCCACTATCACTTTTAGTGTAATTTTCATCATTTTTTTGACAAAGTGGATGCTTTTCCACAGGATGGCGCTTTTAATGGAGTTAGTTGTGTCCCTTTTAAAGGTTGGCACTATTTTGGACACTAATTAGCATCCCAATTAATGTCCCAATTAGCATCCTTATTAGCGTCCCAATTAGCGTCTCAATTAGAGTCCCAATTGACATCCCAATTAGCATCCCAATTAGCATCCCTTTTATAAATTCGGTGCTATTTTGGATGCTAATTAACATCCCAATTAACGTCCCAATTAGCGTCCCAGTTAGCATCCCCATTAGAATCCCAACTAGCGTTCCAATTAGCATCCCAATTAGCATCCCTTTTTAAAATTTTGTGTTATTTTGGATGCTAATTAGCATCCCAATTAACATCCCAAATAGCGTCCCAATTAGCATCCCAATTAGCATCCCATTTAACATCCCAATCTGCATCCTAATTATCGTCCCTTTTTAAAAATTGGTTGTATTTGGGATGATAATTAGAATCCCAATTAACATCCCAATTAGTGTCCCAATTAGTGTCCCAATTATTATCCCAATTAGCATCCCAATTAGCATCCCAATTAACGTCCCAATTAGCGTCCACAAAAGCATCCCAATAACACAAAGAATAGCCTCCCAAAAAACTTCCTAAATAGCATAGTACCATATATTAATATTGGGTTAGAGACAGGAATTGTGCCATGAATTTCGGTAGAAAAAACATTCAACATAGCGCCAAGTATAGAGACAAGAATTGCACCTAGAAAACATCAAACATAGCACCAGGTATAGTGCCTAGAGTAATGCCAGAAATTTTGAAAGGAACCACGCTTGGAATTGCAATAGGTTTAGAGCTAGGAATTGTGTTTGGAAAACGTCTGACATAACGTCAGATATATCAATGTCTATGTCAATGATCATGATTCATGTGATAGTACTTTTGGATCTTGATTTATCATGGTGGCACCTAAATGATCGTAATCATGTAACTTTTGGATCTTGATTAATCCTAATGAGGGTTAAATTACCTTAATGTCACCTAAATTTCTCTAATGGCATTTGAGTGTCCCCAACAACATTTGATAAACCCTAATGGCATATGATTGACCCTAACAACATGAAGATGATGCATTATGATAATTATGATGGGTCGTATGGATATGATTTGATAAGTATAAGACTATATCATCCATTCTTATGAGGTATTATGTATCTTTGCTCATTATATTGATGATGACTACGACGATGACAATGATGTTGATTTATTGTGTGATGATGATGATGATGTAGATGTGGATGTAAACGATGATCATGCATTTGGTATCACTTTTTGATCCTAGGTGATTCTAATGGAACCTAAATGTCTGTAACAACATCTAAACAAACCTATTATTATCGAAATGACTGTAACTAAATCTAAATTACCTTAATAATTACATGACATGAATCCTAATGTCGATGAGTGATTAAGAACACTAATGGCATATGTGTGACCATAATGACAACGATGAAGATGATTTTGTTGATGATGTACTTAATGTTGATGATAATGAGGATGATGATCAAGATGATGTTGATGTACCATATGGAATTGATGATGATGATGATGACAACGTCAATGTCCACAATGATGATACATGTCATAATACTTCTGGATACTACAAAACTTGATATATTGGAGTTAATAACAAGTAATAGAGGTTGTGAGGTTTTGACCATAAAAATATTGTTAGCCATTGGGTTTTACATTGACTGATATGTCCATTGGGTTTAGTAGTTTCCCCACCCCCCTACACCCCCTTTGCTTAAAGGTAGTACAATACCATGCATCAGGTGCTACAAAAATTTCACCCTACAAGGTTGTTTTAGACAACCCCCCCATCCATACCCTCATTTTTACCAAGAGAATACAAGGAACAAGAAGTGGATATCAATATTAGAACAAAAACTAAATTTCTTTGTACTATTAAGGACATGTTGGTCTTGGTTTAAAATGGAATGAAGCAACAAGCATTTCAATAATGCTCATAGTGTTACTTTGAAGAAGTGGATCAAATTGTTTTACATCTTTGGCCTTATAAGCAGGCATATCTCAAGGTAAAAGAAATTAGTTGCACAAGTTTTATGGCCCCTATCAAATATTCCATAATTACGCTACACTATTGACCAATGTTTGATTCCCATGGGATTCATTTTAAATAGTAAAAGAGTGATTGAAAACATAGAGGTAAATTCCCAAGTTAGGATACTAGAAGATGGGCATTCACATGGACACACACATCACACACGCACACACATTGCATATCTAATCTTGTCTCTATGTACTCTTTGATAGTGACTTTTACTTAGCACTTTAAGTTGATCACAAAGGAATTTAGAGATATTATTTGAACTTATAACACTAAGACACAATGAATTGTATAACTATATTACAAACCTAGGGTCACCTTCATATTCTATTTAGTTCTACCATTTTTAAAGTGTAGGGACTACTTTTTGTTTACAATATTCAAATATGAACTAATATGATTTTATCATTCACCCCCTAGGGCCTACTTTTTTTCTACAATATTCAAATATGAACTAATCCATCATATATTAATCCTTAAAATTATGCACATATCTCTTTCCTAGGTAGAAATTCAAGGCCCATGTGGTGGTCAAATGTTATATCCATGAGTCATAATTAATAGTTATATAATAATTGAGGATTTGTGGATGGTTTTATAAACCCTCCACAATATATGTTTCAAGATGGTTTAAGAACCCCCCCCCCCTGCAAAAAAAAAAGTCAAGGGAATTTTACTTTTAGAGGCGGTATTTTAAATACCATTTCCAAATGTTCAATTCTCATGCGTTTTTTGTGGGGGGGAATTAGAAGCACTGCCCCTAAATATATTTTTCAAGTACGTTCTCAATATCCGTCCTCTTGAAGAGTACTTCAATTTACCACTAATTACCCTATAATTGACCCCTAATTAACCTCATAATTGACCCCTAGTTAACCACTAATTGCGCCTAAATGACTCCTACTTGACCATTAATTACCCCTAAATAATCCATGCTTACCACTAATTAACCCTTGATACCCTCTAAATGGTCCCTACATTTTTAGAAGTAAAACTTCATGGAGAAACCCAAGGGATGCTTCTAAACATTCATATATGGAATATTCCCTAGTAAACACATCGATGTAGACTAGTGTGCCTCACATACAAGGATTTGAAATGGGCACATGACGCCATAAACCTAACTAAATTCCCAACATCATGGGAAACCTTGTTTTAGTTAATACCTTGGGATAAATGGACCCTATTTACCCATAATTGACCCATAATTACCCTTAGTTAACTCATAATTGACCCCTAATTGCCACTAATTATCCCCTAAATACCCCGTAATTGACCTCGTATTAACCCCTAATTACCACTAATTATCCCCTAACTATCCCCTAGTTGACCCCATATTAACCCCTAATTACCACAACTCATTACCTAATAATTACCCCTAAATGACCCTTAATTACCGGTAATTGACCACAAATTACACTTCAGTGATCACTAATCAACCATTAATTACCCTTCATTTACCCATAATCACCCATAAATGACGCTTAACTCTGTGCGGGGCTCAAGTCCATCACATAGGCCTTACAAAGGGAATCTTTTGGATTGTGAGATGGATATCATGGCCATTTTGGCATGTATAACACCATTAATAATGTTTTACTACTAAGCCATGGTTTGGGATTAGCCTCTAGGGCCTAAGTTCATCATGAGAATTCAATTTTTTGGTGACTCTTTATTGATCATTAACTAGATGAAATATCACATACCACCGAGGAATATATATCTTAGGCCTATTCTGAAGAGTTGATCATAAATGTCTTTGAATTTTGGGAAATATCCTTCCAACATGTTTCCAGAGAGATGAATCAAACTGCAGATCATTTATCAAAGGATGGTATCTTATTAGGTGATGGTGAATGGAAAAATGGGAATGCCAAAATGACACCATCATGGAGGATGATCCAAGTTCCATCTCTATCTAAACCATGCATCCCCAATTGCTAACATTATCTATGATCCGTGTTATCCATGAATAACATATTTTGTAGTGCTTTTTATGGGTGTTGTAAGCACAAATAAAATACTATTGAAAAATGTAAGTCCTGTTGGATAGAGTTTCTCTCGAGTTTTTAAGTTGTATTTTAATGTACAAAAAATCATTGAATTTAGTACCACTGACAAATTCCCATAGTTGTACTTTGGATTTGTTTTTAAGGGAATACCTTTAAGAAAATTATTAGGTTTTCATTATTCTTTTTGGGTTAAAGTGCCACACCTTATTAGGGTTAGGATTTACATATGGCCTAGCTTGGGTCGTTTTTGTAAGTTCCATAAGGGAAGCAGATTGTTTTAGTCATATCTTGATTTTGGATTATTACTGAATTTAAAGAACCTTTCTTCCGACACTATGAGTAAAAAACATTATACTTGAACTCTTATGTTGTAGGTTTGTTAGATTTCTATCCTATAGGATTATGATAGAATAATCAACACAGCCTCCCACCCATTTAGGCTATTCATTTCACCTTCAAGTTTAATTTTGTATATTCATTTATGGGTAATTTATATTCAATTATGGAAAAAAATTCTCTGCTAGATTCAACTCTTTAGGATTTTCTATATTATGCATAACTTGGTTTTGTATGCATATATATGGATGAAAGGCATATATGTGTGCACCATGAATCTTTATTTTAAATCAAGGCAACAAAGTTGTAAAATCTTAATTCATGTAGTTAGCTAGGTGGATTTCCAGCCATAGGGTGTTTTTTCAGAGTTTAAATAATGGCTAGATAATGTTTGCAAAGAATGCATTTAGATAGTTAATATGTAGGTTTCTTGGCCCAAGCCTAAACAATTAACTAACATTGTTCAAAGGAAAGAATACATTAGAAGTGGATAGCCAAATGACTTACCACTTTTTGTGTGAGAGATTTGACTATGGTAGATAGTCCCAAAATATAAGGAAGGATTTCTCCCTATCTATTAGTAGACTAAATTTAAATATAAAAAAATTTCTATTGTTTCAAATTCCCTCTAGTGGTATACAAAAACACCATATATGCACATCAATTCTACTCCATATTTCATACCTACTATTCCTCGGAGATGAGCCAATCAACTATGTGCATAGAAAAAATACAAGAGAAGCACATACTATATATGGAGACACTACATACAAGTACATATTTCATATTGGTTAGCATATCCACGTGATACTCGAAAAAATCTCACTTGTGATATATGTTTCACTGACATTTTTTTTTTTAATTTATTATATTCTTATCTATACTTTATCAGCAATTGTTACATTTCCTTTAGTGTATCTGATAGTGTTACATTTCCTTCCACTTAGAAAAGGTTGTATGAAAAATCCCCCACCCATGGAGTTTTTTAATACAGGCTTAGACATATGACCCCAAAGAATGACATAAGCTGTGATATTCTTCAGATCATTTAGCATATTTTTTTCTCATCTATGGTAATCTGGTTATTTTGCAAATATTTGTGTACTTCTTGACTGTTTTAAATATTTCCCATAAACATAACAAACAAGAAATTAAATGAAGGCTATGTTGCAACTATTTTACAATGTAGTTTCCCTTCCTTCCTTGAGAACAATTGCCTTGTTGCTTCTTTGCAAATTCTGTTTACATTTACCTATATTTGCATGGTCCTTATAGTAAACTTACTCCTCAAGTATTTAATCCTCAACATTTCTATATACAGTAAAAACACTCAACTCACATATTTATCTTACAATGCACTAATTAAAAATATTCATATCCATTTCCATCTTTTAATACATGTTTTCAAAACAACTATTCCTTTTATACTCCTTTCTCCTCCATATTGGTATTTTTATTTCAAAATTCCATTACAACTCAAAGAGCCATTGCTAATATACAATATACATTATTTATCCGTAAGTTTAATTTGTCATATATGTTATTAAGATGTATTAATGCAATAAATAATAATAATATAACAATAAAAATAATATTAATATCAATATCAATATCAAGGGCATCCGATTGCAAAATTTAATTTTTCCAGGGGTTTCAAAGCTAAGAATGTTGTCAAGCATAGCATCTCTATAGTGTAGGCTTTGTGGGCACTTGTTTCTGCAATTGTCATTTGAATATTGTACAATGAGCTTCGGAAGCCCCCTCACTCCATCTCCTCTTAACCTAGAGATTTCGAGAGTTTTTATTCAACATTACAATCAGTTATTTTGGTGAAAATTTGGACCATGGGTAGTGACAAGATGAAAAGTTTAGAGTTACAGGCCTTAGCCAATCAGGGTGAGGAAGGGGAGGCTGTCCACCGAAAATCATCGAAGAAGCAAAGAAATGAACCAGAAAACTGTGATTTGGAGTTGTAGAGGAAGTCAAAGGAGAAGAAAACCAGGAAAAAGGACTTGACCTGCAAAGAAAATGGCGTCGATAAGGTTATCGAGGAGAAAAATAAGAAAAAATAAATTGAAGATGCCATGGAAGTTGAAGTTCCTACAAGTAAGAAGAAGAAGAAGAAATGTGAAAAGAAAATCCTTTATTTGGATGAAAATCCATTGAACGTTGTTCAAAATTATCAAAGCTTCGAGGAAAAGGGCTATGTAGACTCTTTTGAAGGAGGATTTCATTATAGAAAACCTAATGAATCAGAGTCGTACTACAAAAACTCTAAAGGATCAGAGCTTTGCATTAGAAAATATCATAAATCAGTTATTTATTTCATAGACCCCAATGGACTGGGGTTTGATCATAGTAACCCTACACATGGGCAAGACGTTGGCCCTATTCAACCGAAGTTACACATGGATGTGTTTAGAAACCTCTCCTCTGTACATGCTAGTATTAGGGCATCTGCTGCATTAACTTTAGTTAAGGAGCTGCAGGAAGTCCAGAAGGTTTATGAGCAAAGCGGCACTAAGGGCAACGATTATGGATATTTAAAGCTAGAAGCTGCTAAAAATGCTTGTCTGAAAAATTGTGCTTCGACTATGAGATATTCCATTCGTCGGCTTATTCATGGGATTTCATGGTCTAGAGCCATAAGTTTTCTATCATCTAAGATGAATTTGGTGCCAAGGGGTTGTATTTGGCAACAAGTTTTCTATTATCCAAGTTAATTTGGATGCCAAAGGATAGTATGTGCATTGCCTGAAATATATTTCAATTTGATAAATAACTTCCACAAATAGGTGGTCAAGAGCGAATGCTAACTAGTGTAACAAAGATACAAGTCCCACATACTGAAATTGTACTGGCATCTCTGGAATAGTCTTCCTCAATCCAATGTTATTCATATTCTCAAGAATGAATGCTATAGTTTCAAGACATGAAAATATCTCATTATCATCCAAGAAAAGGGTGAAATATCAAAGATACAAGTCCCAAATACTAAAATGGTACTTGTATCTTTGGTCTAGTCTTCCTTGAGCTCATGTTATCGATATGTTGCATGACATCCATCCTAGAACAACAGCTACAGAGCGTGACTGCACCAATGTTGGATTCTCCAAAGAAGAAAGATGTTTCAAATTTAGCTTCAAGGTAAATCAATTCAATCATCACACCTCTTATCAAGGCTTATGTTGCACAAAAGGGTGAGGCTGAACAATATGAATACAAGTCAAAGGGAATCAGGGTGAAGAATCTTGTGCGACCCCAACAAAGAAAAATAGTATATTCCTTAATAAATATCATGGGAATCCTGGCTCAGAGAAGTTTAACAAAGGGAAATTAGCTAAGCAGTTGTCTATTTGCAAGCATGAGCAAGTTTCCCCTATAAAATATGGAACTGAACCTTCATCAGAAAAGGTGACAGGTTCATCAAAATTTAAGGTGAAGATAAACAATACTGCAACAATGAAATTGGATGGTGTGTCACTATCTACAGAGTTTCATTCAGAAAAAGAAAAGAAGCTTAGACAAGTGTAAGTCTTATATTCATTCAATTGCATTTAAAATTACAGTTTTCTACCTTTTGTTGTTATATTTAGATGCCCACTTATTAATGTTCATACTGTCCTTCCTTTGTTGTTCTTATCATTTTGACTTATGTTACAGGTATGATGCTACAAAACAAGTAAAATTAAGAACTATGTGAAATGATTCTGACATTGCTACCCTATCTACATCTATGAAGCATCTTATAGAATATATGAAGCATCTTATAGTAGTTACACAAGCTAAGAGAGAATAAGTACATTCTATAGCTCTGCCACATTATGTTTCAATTGAAGAAACTGAGAATTCTATTCATTTTATTTCCAGTCCTTCACCAATCTGAGGGAGTAGTTCACATCATAATTCACCACTCCAGCTTCACTTAGATGGTGAGGAAACTGAGGATACAAAGGTTGTCATTTCCCATACAGAATCAAGAAGTCCTAGAGTTAATGTGCAGCAGTGGGGTCTGGAAAATACGATGGATCTGGAATCAAGTGAAGAAGGTAAAATAAGCTCAGATCAAAAACCAGTTGGAGGGACACTTGGTGGGGATACATAAGAAGCAATTTCCAGGGACACTTTTGAAGGAATGCTAGAGACGTTGTTAAGGAAGAAGGAAAGTATTGGTAGAGCATGTCTCTAAGGACGCGGAATTTTCTTTAATCTTTTGTATGATTGGGTTACATTAGGCAGACTCCATAGTCTATTTCATAATCTTATGTAAACACTCTAATCACCTATATGTATGAAAATTGTAATAATGTAATAGAATATTTTTTAAGAGGTTAGAGAATGTATTTTATTGTTGAGAATTAAGAATTGTGCATTATGTTGTGATTTCTACATCAGAATTATGATGCATTACTTATTCTAATAATGCAATGGATACTTCTACTTATTTGGTTGTGTTCATGCTATATCTGGATGAGCTGTATGTTAATGTAATTGATATAATTTTTTAGTTGTATTAGTTTAACTAAATGTAATATAAGTATAAGTAAAATAATATAATCCCCACTAAATATTTAACACTTTGTAATTCCCACTATTGTGTCTAAGCCCATTTTAATGTTTCTCCCATATCTAGGGTTCCAAGCGAAGTGTTTGTCTTTGATATTGATATCGAATCTAAATACCATTTCCTTCCAGAATAGAGAACCTCCAAAATGTTAGTTGGGAGTGATGCAAATTCTATCTATTAATTGCATAGGACATATATATATGTCTAAGGGATACACTTTTGCCAAATTCCTTCTTTTTTTATGAGCTTCCAAACTCCCTTTTCTCCAAGTGCACTAGAAAAAAATGTGTAGATCCTTTATTCCCTAGCCCCCATCTATCTTTGGGTGTGAGATCATATCCCATTTTATAATAAATATGCAAGCATCCTCCTATATTCCTGACCATAGATAGTGTAGTCACAACTTATTAATGTTATTGAGCATCTTTTTTGTAATATTGGTCAGCACCATCCAATAAACTAAGATTGCCTCGATAACACTTTTTATGAGCACCAATTGTCCTGGCATTAAATCCAGAAATTTCCCCTTTGGCCAATCCTATTATATTTATTTAGCAGTCATATCCAATCAATGTACCTTTCATCATTGGCCTTTAGCCAGAAACCCAAATATTTGATAGCATCATCGATGCAGGCTTAGGTATATGGAATAAAATTGAGAATCGTAGTGTAGATAGCCATTGGAATATGGAGAAAAGAGATGTAGGACTTGCGTAAATTGATTTAGATTCCCGTCGAAGAGGATAAGAGTTTTATAATGTGTTCCATAAACTTTGATTCTCATATATTTTCATTCCAAAATAGAAATATACTGTTAACAAAAATAATTTGGGGTTTTTTGTGTTTAAACCCAAGCAATGGATGCAAGTTTGTGTGTTTTAGGTGGAAATTGCTTATGTGTAGCTCCAAGAGGATTACAAATGGCCCAAATTTGTCAGGTCCACAACTAGCCTATTTTTATCAATATGATGGCCCTTAAAAATTTTGAATCAGTAATTACAACTATTTTTCATTTGGCTAAGTGCATAAATATTTAAGAACATCTTACGAGATACGTTCATACTCTGGTACAACGTTCCCAAGGAATCATACATCTCTTGGGAAGTTTTCTTCACAGCGATACAAGGGATCAGGTGATCATTCACTGAATCCAATAGAATTCACTTTTCTACCATTTCCTTCTTATCATGTGTGGAAATTGAACCCAAGAGATAGAATAATTACACTCACAAAATTGCTAATCAAACATGCAAAATTAACACCAAAGGAGACTAAAATTGGAGCATAACACTAATCTATATTCAGTAAGTGTACAATATCAAACCCTATGAAGTAATAGGCTGTTGTAATATATAATTACATGAGTGGTTCGAATGCATAAGGATGCCATTAGAAATAGTAAAAAAGTGGGCTTACAAAATCTAGTCAAATCCCCAATAAGTGCATAAAGAAGTTTCCAAATCTATGAATATGCTCACGAATTTGCTAAGTCAAGTGGGAAAGCTAAATAGGTATGGAAAGAAAAATCATACATGCTTTTATTTGGATAAAAGGAAGGAGGATGACATGGGAAAAAAACAAGGACGTTACACCTAGACTAGCTTTTCCTTTTGCCTTAAATCAACTATAAAGCAAGGAAGCTTTTCATAAAAAATAGATATGCGCTTTAGAGAATATGGAATAAAGTAGACATGCTAAAACTGGTTTCCAGGATGTTTCCCAAGTGCTCCATGACTCATTTTTAGCAAGTGTTGACTTTTGGGACATGTAGAAGGAAACTAGCATAGAATGGAATCTAGGAATCTAGGCAATAAGACAAAAGAATTAAATTAATGTCTAATGTAGGTAACTATGGGTTGATTATTCTAACACCCCCCCTTAATCCTGACTTTATGAGTAAATATCAGAAAACTATAGGGCCTAACAACAAGTCTTAGTCACCCTTTACATACTGCTTGTCCATACAACCAAGGAAGGAGGCAAAAACCCAGTGGGAAAATCCTCCCTTAAACATGGACATGAAAAACAAAATTTGGAAATATTGTCATCAATCATGCTTCACAGCATGATCAATAATCCCCAACAGTGATTTGAGATTACTGAAGGTCTTCTCACAAAAAACTTTGGTGAATATGTCTGCTACTTGTTCTGAAGATGCACAGAAAAGTAGAACAATGGTACCATCATGCAAAAGTTGTCTCATGTAGTGCATATGGATCTCAATGTGCTTGGTTCATTGTTTCTAAACTGGATCATTGCATATTAGAATGGTGCTCTAATTATCACAGTAGATAATAGTTGAAAAATTTGATTCGAAGCCACATTCTCCAAGTATCCCCTGCAACAACAAACATTGATTTGATGCATTTACAACTCCTCTATACTCTGCTTCTGTAGATGAGATTCCTATGGCACTCGGCTTCTTGCTTGACCAGCTGATGGGTCCTTCTGCAAGCATGAACACATATCCTGATGTAGACTTTCGATCTGTGTTTTCACCTTCCCAATCACTATCAGTATTCCAATCAAATCAATATCATATTTTGCTTTGTAGAAGATCCCATGAGTTCTTATTCCTTGAACAAAGTTTAGGATCCTTTTGGCTGCTCTCCAGTGGATCTCATGAGGCTGATCCATGTATCTTGAATCCACACTAACTACATAACATAGATTAGGAAGAGTGTGTGTAAGATCAAGCAAACACCCAATCAACTTCCTATACAGTGTATTATTTACCATAGGAGAAGAAACTGCTTCTTCAAGCTTAACTCCTGAAAGGAAGGGATTCTTGCTTGGCTTGCAATATTTCATGTTGAACTTGATGAGAAAATATGAGTCATACTTGGACTGATTTACTTTAATTCCATGTTGGGATTGAGCAATTTTGAGACCCAAGAACTGGCTCAACAATCCCAAATCTGTTATAGAAAATGCATGGTTCATTGCATCCTTCAAGGAGACAATCTCTTTCTTTGAAATTCCCGTAATCAGTAGGTCATCCACATACAATAAAATAATCATTAAAGAACCATTAATCAGCTTCAAATATACATTAGGATCATGCTTGCATCGAACAAAACTTAGTGATAGAAAAAATATATAAATCTTGGCATACCAAGCCCTGGGGGATTGCTTGATCCCATACAATGATTTATTTAACCTGCACACTAAATATGGATTAGAAACAAACCATTCAGGTTTCTACATTTAAATATCCTCAGTGATATCTCAATTTAGGAAAGCACACTTCACATCCATGTGATGCACTTCCCACTGCTTCGAAGCTGCAATGGCTAGAGCTAGCCTTATGGAGTCCATCTTTGCCACTGGTGCAAAGGTTTCATTGTAGTCAATACCATGTACTTGTGAGTAGCCATTGGCTACCAATATTTAATTATATTTCAAAGGTGAACCATCAGCAGAAAACTTGGTATTGAAAACCCACTTACATTGAACTAGCTTCCTCCCTGGGGGAAGATCAACCAGTTCCCAAGTGTTGTTCTTCTGGAGCGAGCTGAATTCTTCTTTCATGGTTGTTTTTCATATTGGATCATGTGCTACATATTCATATGTCTATGGATCTGATTCAACCATTAGATAGCACTTCTCAGCAAATAGAGGATCTTTCACACAAAGGGAACTCTCAAATTGAGATCTAGTCCTCCTAGTGTCATTAGGATTTACAGCTAGTTCCCCAGCTGCATGAATGGTATTTGCTGCCCATTTTGGTCTTGTAGGAATGTTAGGATCTGAAATCAAATTATAATTATAATACATATCATAATTATCAAACTAATTAGCCTCTTCAGTTACAATCAATGCTTCTGGTGGTGAAGAGGACTCTCCAATTTCAACTACTGCTAAAGGCTCTTCTTGGAACTGGATACTTCTTTCAATGATATATTTGTTAGTGATAAATTTGATCTACTTGTACCCTTTTGAATCTTTAGAATACCCAACAAATAGGAACTCTTGGCTTTGGGGTTGCAAATCCTTCCTCTTTTCAGTCGGAATTCTAGCCCAAGCCTTTGAGCCAAAAATCCTGAAATGGGTCACATATGGCTTGTGCCCACTCCAAGCTTTGAAAGGAGTCATACCATCAATATGCTTATGAGGCACCCTGTTCTAGATGTAGGATGCACATTTTATATCTTTGGCCCAAAAATTTGGTGGCAAAGTCTTAGCCTCCATCATGCAGGTTGCAATCTCCTTCAGTGATCTGTTCTTTCTCTCAGCAACACCATTTTGTTGTGGTGTGTAAGGGATCAAATGATACATCTGAATACATGCATCTTTGCAATAATAACTGAACTCAAACTTGACATACTCACCACCATTATCAGATCCAGGGATCTTGAGTTTCCTCCCAGACTAGTTTTCAACCAAGGATCTAAAGACTTTGAATAGGTCAAAAACTTCATACTTATGCTTTACGAAGTGAACCCAACAATACCTGGAAAATTCATCTACGAAGGTCAGTGCATATTTGGCTTAACTCGTGGACATATTAGGGTTTGGACTAGAAATGTCACTATGTATCAACTCAAGAGGTGCAAAGGTTCTCTCATGACTAGCATTCTCATACTTCTGCTCTGGGTGTGTTCCTAGGATACAACCTTCATAGAATCCCTTAGAAAAATTGATCTTTGGTAACCCTATGACCATATATTTTTCACTCAAATAAGAAAGATACTTGTAGTTAAGATGGCCAAATATTTCATACCAAAGCTTGATTGATTCATTATGATGAATCAGAAGAGCAGAGGGGTTTGAGTAGGGTAGAAATTGGGAAAACCTGTATACCTTCGAAGTGTTATCAACAACACCTTGTGCTATGAATTTACCATTCAAAATCTCAGTGATTTCAACATCATGAGGGGAGAATATGACGGTCTTTGGAGACCCGGTATGAGTCATATGATACACTGAGAAGATATTAGAGGCAAGACCTAGAACATACAACACATTATTGAAACTACCCTGGTCAATATCAATCCTACCCTTCCCCAAACTGTCAGTGAGAGTGTCATCTCCCAAAACTATTGGTGGGAATTTTGACATGTCAAGAGAGGAATATGTCTCCTTTGTCAAAACCATATGTCTAGAAGCTCTAGAATCTATGATTAAGCTAGGTGAGGTTGATGTGCTAGAAACTAAGGCATGTCCTCTCTCACTGTCTTCTGAATTTGATCCTCCTTCCTTCTTCTTTGAGCAATCAGGAAGGGAGATTTTATTCTTCTCCAAGAGTTGGGTCAACATGTCAATTTGCTTCTTCATACAAGAGCTCTCAGGATGATATTTCTTATTGCACTATGTGCACTTTCTCATTTCTCCTTTATTCTTCTTCTTCTGGGAATTATTCTTGGAACCTTGGGGCTCCTCTTGAGACTTAGACTTGTCTCTTTTTTGCTTAGGTGTATTTTTAGCTTTTTTCTTGATTTTTGAATCCACCCTTGAATCTCCAGCAACCAAAGCTTGGTATTTGGAAGGTTTGATGTTGCCCATCATCACCAACTTATCTTGCTCTTGTGTGAGGGATTCCATGAACTCTACAAGCTTAGGCATCTTCTAGGCTTGAGCTGTCAACTTGGTGGCATGGAAGGTCGAAACAAACATAGAATAGTTAGGACCAAGCTTAGATACTATGTCCAGGACTAGTTTCTCTTCCTTCTTTTCGATCCCACACTGTTTTAGCTACAAAACAAGGGCCTTAAACTTGGAAAAGTAGAGCTGCAATGATTCGAAGATACTGGGACTGAAGGAGATCATCTCATTCTCGATTTCATGTCCTCTCATCTCATCTGTCTTTACAAAACACTCTTCAATATTCTCCCACGCTTCATTAAGTGATGTCAATCCATCAAAATGGAAAACAAGGTCTCTTGAAATGCTCATATACAAAAGACCATAGGCCTCATCCCTCCTATTGTGCCATTTAATTTTCTTTGTAGCTGCATTGGTCTCTTCCTCACTTGCCATAGTCACCCTATAGAGACCTTTATCTCTCAACAATATCTCCATCTCAGCTTTCCACTCAAAGAAATTGAATGGAGTCAAGATGATCTTCTAAGATTGGTCCATAACTCAGTAGGTGTGCCCTCCAGTCAGCAGAATATGCTCCCAGTCAATGATGTCGAACCTGCAATAACAATTTGGAAGGAGAGAAATAAATCTAAAAAGGCTCTGATACCATGTGGAAATTTAACCCAAGAGATAGAACAATTACACTCACAAAATTGCTAACCAAACATGCAAAATTAACACCAAAGGAGACTGAAATTGGAGCATAACAATAATATGTATTGAGTAAGTGTACAATAGCCAACCTTATGAAGTAATAGGATGATGTAATATATAATTACATAAGAGGTTCTAATGCATAAGGATGCCATTAGAAATAGTAAAAAAGCAGGCTTACTAAATCTAGTCAAATCCACCATAGGTGCATAAAGCAATTTCCAAATCTATGAAGATGCTCACGAATTTGCTAAGTCAAGTGGTAAAGTTAAAGAGGGATGGAAAGACAAATCATACATGCTTTTATTTGGAGATAAGGAGGGAGGATGATGTGGGGAAAAAAAAAGGCATTTACACCTAGACTAGCTTTTCCTTTTGCCTTAAATCAGTATAAAGCAAGGCATATTTTCAGAAAAAGCAGATATGCGCTTTAGAGAATCTAGAATAAAGAAGACATGCTGAAATTTGTTTCTAGGATGTTTCCCAAGCGCTCCATGACTCAGGTTTAGCAACTGTTGACTTCTAGGACATGTAGAAGGTGTTGGAGGATCTAGTCGATGAGCTGTTTAGTCAAATAACCGACTAATTAGAGATTAGGTCGGCCGCTTAAGGTCGTGTCGGTTGACCGAACCGAAAGGTAGTTATATGTAACTGTTTGTAAATCATATATATTAGGCTATTGATCTAGTTGAGAACTCGATTCAGTTATGTGTTTGTATGGACCCTCATGATATAATATAATCTGTTATTCTACATCTATGTTCTTGTCTCTTTTATGTTATGTCTGTACAACTCAATGTGTATTATTGGTAACCCTCTGTGATCTATGAGATTACAACATTGGTTCCATTGCTGGTAGTACATATCTGAGATGACTATAAGCAGTTGATATCAGAACAGGAGATTAAGAACTGGTGGAAGCATAAGATAGCAAATTATTTACAGAATTACACGAGGATAAATAGATTAACCATTGCTTAGGCGAAGGAGAAATTCTTCACTGAAACTCATGAGAAGTTTGTAGAATCGGTACCCTGGCTATTGAAAAATATTTTGGATGAAAAATCTAGAAGCATCTAAAGACCAAGAGTTGCTAAAGAAACTAATTCAAGGGGGAAGAACAAACTTGTCAGAGTGGTTTGAGAAGATCACCGACGAATTCTGCGAGGAGCAAGCCATAGAAGAAAGAACTTCGGTAGAAACCATTCAAAAAAATTTCTATATAGACCTTACCAAGCATTTCCTATGCTCCCTAGTGACTCTACTATTCAAATTCCTGATAGAAAAAGGAGTGGGTCATATTGTAGAACCTCATCCGTCACTGCATGAACTGCCACCAAATTCTAGCTGGGCAGAGAAACAGAAAAAGTGGGAACAATTCATTGCAAAAAGGGAGTGGGAATATTTCCTAAGCAAGTAAACAAAACTATCCAAGATTTCTAAAGATTCAGGTAGGCTATGGGGGGGTAGATGGTCATATTTTGGGGTAAAGTGAAGAGGATTCTAGTCGACTAAAAGGAGATACCATCACCAACGATTAAAATTCAACCTAAAAAGGAAATCGAATGAACAATGACACACAAAAGTACAACGGATTTATGGAGAATAGAGAGAGAGAAGAGGGTGAAAAGAAGGGAAGAAAGAAGAGAAAGGTCTATAGCACTACAAAGAGGAATGAATACTAGGGTAATAGACCAGGAAAGAAATCAGCCAGAGTCAGGTCATGACCAACAGGAAGAAGGCGTGGATGAAGAAGCATCACCCATGGAAGAATATTTGTTGATATAGCAGCGTGAACCTCTCCAAATAGAATTTTCCCAAGATATAAGACCTCTGTCCCAAGCGAATCTGAGTACCAGGATGCAAGCCATTTTCAAATAAGACCTAAGACTAAGAGCTGGTGAGTTTGGTATATGGAGCCAACTAGATGACGAGGTAAATGATGATAATCATCTAGTGATCCATCGACCAAAGGAAGGAAAATGGGTTACGCTTTAGGCATACTCTTCCAACCGAAGTATCTACTTACTTTACCCGACACATCAAGGAGCACCTCCCCTGCTAAATATAGCTTTGGAAAATACAAAACAGTTTGACCTGCAGACAAATAACTGCAGTTGGACATTGACAGGAGAAGTCGACCTGAACCAATTTCTTGTCGAAGAAGAAATGACAAACAAAATGATCGACGAGAATGAAAGTTCCATCGAAAATAGTTTTGCACAATGAAACAAGAAAAACATCCCACTACCCCCACCTCCACCCCCACCATTGCCACCTCCTGGAGGAGATAGCAACAGCGATTTCGACATGGGTCACAAGTCAGTGCATATCCCTCTATACGAGGGTGACGAAGATCCTAGACAACATTGGTTTGTCTGTGAGTCGATATGGGAGGAAAACTAGGTCACATTTGAAGATCGACAAATGGCACAGTTCGTCGGTGCCTTGAGGAAAAGAGAACTAACGTGGTACATGACCTATATTGAGAGAACCCCTCAAGCATCTAAAGTATAAATTAAAGCACAATTCTTGTCCTTCTTTAAAAATCCAAATGCAAAACATATGGCTGCCAAAAAGTTGAAAACAACATCGCAAAAGCTTGTAGAGTTTGTCTGAGAGTATGACAAATGATGGAAAGACCTCCTCAGCCAATTGGACTACATAATTGATGAACAACTTGTTGCAGCTGCAACCTTTTCCCAAATTTTAAAAAAAAAAATGGACCCTCCCTTTATTTTAATCTAGCCTAAGATTGTTTGGTTTCCTGAAATCTGTCATTCCTCTATTGTAAACTTTGATATTTTGAATTCAGAAGTAAGGTCAACTGTTTTTCCTTCGTTTCAGGATTTGAATGATCTAGCACTGCCATTTGTCTAGCCAATGCATAAATGACTGTGGAGTTTTATTTTATTTTTTAGAGCTTAACATTTGATTCTCGATGATTTTTATCACTGTGGGGAGTTTGTTGAAGATTGAGATGGGGCATTAGTCCTCTATGTCGTCGACGTTTTGGAAGGGACACGGCGAACGTCCCGATGGACAATTCTGTTCTCGCTGATACGTGAATTTTACCTCATTTGTTTTGTTGTTTAAACATTTTGACTGTAAATGACTTGTTTTTTATCGCTATCGGAAAAATTTTCAAGATTGAATTGGAGGGCTTGTCCTTTATGCCACCGACGTTTTGGAACGAAATTGATAAGAAGCCTAAAAGATAGTGTTTCTGATCTCCAATGCCCTAGTGGTTAATGGTTCTGATCTCCAGTATATAAACATCACGATGATAGTGCTCGTCATCGCTGACACTGCCACAACACTTAGGTTTGAATCGTCGACAAGTTTATGTTGTCGCGGATCCATAGTAGTCTGTAAGACCGTCATTGTGGCTGTCAACAGGACTATGCTCCTGACGTCTAGTGTTTTCAACTACCAAAAAGTTGAAAATAACATCGCAAAATCCAGCAGAGTTTGAACGATAGTATGACAAATGATGGAAAGACCTCCTCAGCCAACTGGACTACATAATTCATGAACAACTTGTTGCAGCTGCAACCTTTTCCCAAATTTTAAAAAAAAATTTGGACCCTCCCTTTATTTTTATTTAGCCTGGGATTGTTTGGTTTCCTGAAATCTGTCATTCCTCTGCTGTAAATTTTGATCTTTTGAAGTCAGAAGTAAGGTCAACTATTTTTCCTTCGTTTTAGGATTTGAATGATCTAGCACTGCCATTTGTCTAGCCAATGCATAAATGACTGTGGAGTTTTTTTTAATTTTTTAGAGCTTAACATTTGATTCTTGATGATTTTTATCACTGTCAGGAGTTTGTTGAAGATTGAGCTGAGGCATTAGTCCTCTATGCCGTCGACATTTTGGAAGGGACACGATGAATGTCCCGATGGACAATTATGTTCTTGCCGATCCGTGACTTTTACCTCTTTTGTTTTATTGTTTAAACCTTTTGACTGTAAATGACTTGTTTTTTATCGCTATCAGAACGATTTTCAAGATCGAATTGGAGGGCTTGTCCTTTATGCCATCGACGTTTCGGAAGGAAATTGATAAGAAGCCTAAAATATAGTGTTTCCGATCTTCGATGCCTTAGTGGTTAATGGTTCCGATCTTCGGTATATAAACATCACGATGATAATGCTCGGCATCACTGACATTGCAACAACACTTAGGTTTGAATCACCAATAGGTTTATGTTGTCATGGATCCGGAGTAGTCTGTAAGACCATCGTTGCAGCTGTCAACAGGACTATCCTCCCAACGTCTAGTGTTTTCAACTTCTGACCTTTAGCTTTTAGTACTTGGTATCGACGACAATGCAGAAGTGCTTAGGTTTGAAGCTCCGACACTTAGCATTAAGAGTCTCTGGTGCCGATAGACTTAGTAGTTTCATGGGACCCCTAGTCTGTTTGTAGCCCACCATTGCAGCTGTTAATAGGACTATTCTCCTGATGTTTAGAGCTTCTGACCGCCAATCAGGGTTTTTTTTTCCCGCCGATTATTTTACCGAGGGTTATATATAGAGGTGGAGCATTTTTTTACTATTATCCTTGTTGAAAATTGTGTCTGCTCAAGTCCGTGTCGATTAAGTTGTCTCACATGCCTAGCTGTCTAGATTTCACTCATTGGTGTGCTACCGTGGAGGTTTTGGGTCATCCCACCAACTGCACTGCATTTTTTTCTAAGTAGGTAGACTACGGCCTTGTTGTTTGATGTTTATTGGTTGATTGAAACTATGGTTTTTCCTGGGTAGGTTTTTCCCGCTTAGTTTTTTTTGCGCGACTTTTCCCACTTAAATTTGTTTCCTCGTTGTATGCGTGCAATAACGTTTTAAGGCCGAGGAATGTTAAGAACATAGTTTTCTTGAGTGATTTTTCTTTTGAGCCTACATGATTGAGCTGTTATGTTTACTTTCCTCCTACCCGAAAGATTTAGTGGTTGGTGTAGACAACCGTTACGCTGTCTGCACCACCCATTATTTTGTTATTCATGGTCGTTCAGGGGGGTTTTAAACAATTGTAGATGCTTACCCTATTTTTGTGCGACAACAGACGTTTTCAAGGTTTTGATCTAGTTAGGGTTTTTTTCTAGATAAAGAACCACCATGAAAGGTCTATCATTTTGAGGTTTAGCAGTAGCAGCAATGCGATCCACGTTTTATTGAGAAGTTAGATTATTTCGAAGGAACCCTGGATTAAAATAAAGAGTCTATTTTACCAGGGCTGTGTTTTTAGTTACAGACAGTGGACCTAGAGGATTTTAAGACACACCTCTAGGATTCTTTTTTTTTCCTTGTCATGTTTCTTTTCATGCATTAATACTGTGTATATTTCATTTTCAGAATGTATATGGAAGAGGTAAATAGATTGGTACAGTTTGTTATTATTTTTTCACTTGGTCAAAGCTAAATGGTCTAAGAACATGCTATGTTTATGACAGGGTGATTGCTGCAAAGAAGATATGTTTAAAAGACAAAAGAAAAAGGCTCCAGTTGCCGAAGGAGAGCCAGAGGTTGAAATCATCACCAAGGTTGAATACATATATGAAGATACCAAAGCTACCACCAGGGTCAAACTAGATTATAAATGGGGTGAGATATACATGATGATTGCAAATCAGAATGTTCCTGATGCAGGATTTGAAGAACTGACTATATATGAAAACATAGAGAAATCGACTCTTATGAAAGTAGCCACAAGAACTGAGTTGTTCCCATGCTCAGAGGTGATCGGTTGGATTCTTCCTAGGGAAGATGTAACTATGATGATCTTGGAAAATACTACTAAACAGGGTTACACTGTATACATCCTTGCTTATGTCTCCATGGAATATCATCTTCCTCCTACTCAGATTTATCTAACAGAAAGCTGGTTGAAAGAGGTAGATATGGACCTAGTAGAAACAGTAAAAAGAATGATGATACCAGGGAAGAAATTTTGAACCAGGCCATCAAGAGAATATAATACATCCACTCTCCAGACTCCCTATGTTGATGTATATGTAACTTCGGAATGTATTCTTCTATGTATCTTATATATTGTAACCCGATGTTTATTCTGGGATGTCTCTATTATGTATTTGAGTCATGTGGTCATGCCCCGATGTTTCGATCAGGAGGATTAATAATGTAATCAAGTCATATCAAGTCATTAGGTAAGTTCCCATAGTTTCGGGGCACTTGAGTTATTATACACTAATTAAGGTGTAGGCTCGAGTAGTAATTATTAGGTTAAGCCTACGTGTGAAAAGGCAATTCAAGTGAACGGATGAATATAAATAGAGAGTGAGAATATCTCTATTTATCACTTGTGAAATACATCACTTTCTCTCCCAAGTGTGGTGCACTACTGGAGAAGGAAATTTTGGGACTAGACAGAAGACAGAAGACTACTGCTGTTTTGGGAGATCTCGTACTGTTTTGGTGTTGATTCTATCTTAGAGGAAGTTGTGGGGTTTTCTCCTTTATGGTTTCCCCAAGGAAAACTCTTTGTGTCTCTTGTTTCTTGTGATGTGCTTGTGTTTTATTGATGTGCTTGTTATTCTCTCAGTGAAAAGATCCTAAGATCATAATGCTAGCTTAAATGTGATGAAAAACTAACATGGTATTAGAGCTAAAATAAGAAGAAGACATTGTGCAGCTACAGGAACTAGCTCTTCCTATTTTTTGGATCTTCCTCCACATATTTTCAGCAAAATTATGCTAGGATGACTCTCCATTGAAGGGTGTATCTTTCTGTCGATGCAGAATTCAATTTCA
Source organism: Pseudotsuga menziesii (assembly GCA_001517045.1). NCBI lineage: Eukaryota > Viridiplantae > Streptophyta > Pinopsida > Pinales > Pinaceae > Pseudotsuga > Pseudotsuga menziesii. The sequence goes on from LPNX010613837.1 coordinate 124,448, forward strand.
AGCATTTTCAGTTTCGATGTGGAAATTAGGGCTTTCTACAGAAGAGGAATTTTTGAGTGAGACCAGCATAGGATTGTTCTCCTCATCAAAAATGAAGTTTAGAGACCTGGATCAAGAAATTTGGTTGGGTCAAACTCCAGGAAAGTCAAACCCTAGTTTGACCCTCAGCTAGGAGAAACCCTAAATACTAAAACTGCTAAGTTTTGGTACAGTCGCTATATTCCGATATTGGAGAAGTCTCAGAAGCGGAAAATTTCAGGGACCAAATATGAAATTCTTATGAATCCTGTATCCCAAAATCAGACTCAGATTCACTGTACTCCAAGAGATATGATCTCTCCAAGTTAGGGTTCTAGCCTCTTCCAGAATTCATCATTGAACAGGACATCTGGGGAGATATGCAATATATTGAGCTACAGAGGTCCAAATGGAATTCGTGAAGATTTTCCAGAAAGGGCGCGGACTTTACTTTCAGTGGTATAAATATCAGACTCATAAGATGAACCAGTGACACGTGGCATGCCTTACAACTTCACTGTTCTGAACAGTCCTGTAATAGGTCACCTTGGGAAAAGGATAATAAATCCCAAATGGTGAAACCAATTCTAATGAAACCTATGGTGTTGGATCAGGGACATGTGAGGTTACCTCAGTGTGAAATTTTAGACACAGAGGATCAGTAATTTCGGATATATCATAGAAACAGTAACAGGAATTTCTGCGGAAGAAATCAGTAAATTAGGGCTTCCTGTTTCAGGAGCTTCCCTCCACTATTTTCAGAAAAGGAGTACATTGGACAGCTCCATTTGAAAAGATATATTTGTTTGTCCAATAATATCTGAAAGTTTCCAAATTTTGAAAATTAGGGTTTCTGCGACAAACCCTAGATCAGCGAACTCCGGGACAACGATGGACACCTCAAATCGGTAAGATCTAATCTTTTGTATTTCCATTTGAGGTTCTCATTTCAATATGATCTATCACAATAGCTTGATGCTAAGCTTGGTGAAGTTGACAACATCCAAGCATATTAGTATTTGATCTCTCTAAAGAAACTGGATTGGACATCTACATGAGTATAGAGGTTCCAGTTTCAGAGGGAGACGAGGCCAAAGAAGACATCATGCTCATGTTGCAGAGGATGATGAACCATCCAGGAAGAGATCCATATATGAAAGTGAAGATTATTCAAGCGAGGATGAATATGTTCTGATATCAGCTCTCACAGGTAACATTACTCATGGAAATGATGATTGGCTT
>LPNX010613837.1:125788-158989 GCA_001517045.1 Pseudotsuga menziesii
ATTTCCTAGTAGCAAAAGAAAATCCAAAGGCATTCTAGAAATCATCCACTCCGATGTATGCGGTCCAATGTCATCAAACTCATTAAGCAGGTATGCATACTATGTTTCTTTTATTGATGATTTTTCTAGAAAGACATGGATTTACTTTATGAAAAACAAAGCCTTGATAAAGAACCATACTGAAAAGAAGATCAAGACCATTCGATCAGATAATGGTGGAGAAGTCACTTCGAATGAATTCAAAGAGCTATGCAAAGAAGCAGGGATTAAGAGGGAGTTGTCAACTCCTTATAATCCACAATAGAATGGGGTTGCAGAATGGAATTTCAAGCTATTTGAAGGGAAGAACAAAAATCAGAATATGACCTAAAGAATCCAGTTGAAGAATCTGAAGATCTAGATTGCAAAGACCATGCAGTCATAAGAGTCTCTCAAATCAAGAACAACTTGAAGCGGTAAAAGAAGAGAAGAGAAGAGGGGTGCAATTGAAGATCAAGATATCGCCATCCAAAAGAAGATCCCTCAATCAATGAGGAATATGAAGAACTCAACTCTTGAAGAACTTCTTATCCACCTTAGCTTTTGGATAAGAAACGATGCTATTATGAATGAAGAAGACGATGAAGCTGAAGGCTCAAGAAGGAGTCTACCCTCAAAACAAATAAAGATAAGTATTCAATTGTCATTTCATTATATTATTTGGTTATGCATTTGTTCATATTCAGTTATTGTATTATGCATGATAGGATGTTTGCATTAATGACAGAATACTACTAATATGCATGTGATGGGTAAGTAGCTCATGGGGCTATACAAATTCTCCATTACTACTTATCTAGAATGAAACCTCTTTGCTAACATATTGGATTAGTGCACAATCTCAATGTTGTCCTGGTAGAGATGGAAGGCATCTAGAAAGTTTCAATGAGATATGGATGAATGTTGTATTGGCTAAAGTAGTTGCATGATCATATATTTATGCATAAGTGTTTTCCAGTATAAATATTCCTTATGAAATGTTTCTAACCATACAATTGCATTTGACTTGTAGGAAATATCGCATACATAATCGCCTACAAGCAAAGAAGAATGAAGACTTGTTCCAAAGAACAAATGATGACAGTTCAAAGATAAAGAATAATATGATGAGTGCAGTGACATCATTGATGCAGAACCTTCCAGCCACCAAGAAGAAAGGGAAGATCAGTTCAAGAAGAATGATGTCTGGGCGTAGTATCGAGACCTGAAGAGAAGTTCATAGTTCCATCATGCAGTAGATGGAAACATCGTGGGATACAAAGCAATATTCGTAGCATGAGGCTTCTCATGAAGAGAAGGCATAGTCTACAAAGAAACATTTACAGCTAATAGAAGTGAAGTCACATGACATGCATAATCATGTGTGCAAATGAAAGAAGGCCTTGTACGAGTTCAGAAGACACCCATGGGATAGCACATACATGATGAGCTTGATGAATATCTTAACCTTTGCTACAAGGTTGATAGAGTATGACAAGCTCACAGATGGGTGCAAGATGAACTTTTGAAGAAGTTCAAGATAGAGGATCTTAGTATCCAGTGATCCTAGATGGATACTACTTGTCACTCCAGTACAGAATGTTTCAATGCATAGAGTATGGAAGACAGAGGGAGTATGATGCTCCGCTTCAGAGGGAGTGATTGCAAAAGATCCTGAGGTTCGACATGGTACTACAGGATGGGCAGATTACTGATGATTCTAGGCTTTACTAAGAGTGAAGCGGATTCCAACCTTTGATCGAAGGTTGAAGGTGGAAGACCAGTGATGCTCCTGTTATGTGTCGATGCACTACTGTTCTAGGTATGGAGGTGTGGCAGAGTACAGATGGGATCTTCCTTGGACAAGGGAAGTATGCAGTAGAGATCCTGAAGAGGTTCGGGATGATGGACTGCAAGGCGATGGCCACACCTATGGCATCGAACCTAAAGCTATTGAGTGATGCTTTGTCAAGAGTCGGTTGATGCTATGATGTATCGTCAAATGATTGGGTCATTGATGTACCTGACGAACAAGAGACCAGACATTTGCTTTGCTGTGAACACCTTGAGCCAGTACTTGACAGATCTGAGGAGTGTTCATTTGACAGCTGCAAAGCATATTCTGAGGTACCTAAAGGGTACAATTGATTATGGGCTCAAGTACGATGCGAATCAGAAGATTAACCTGGAAGGTTATGTTGATTCAGATTGGGCAGGTAGTGCCATCAACAGGAAGAGTACTTCGGGATGTTGCTTCAATATGGGATCAGGTGTGATCTCTTGGTTTAGCAGGAAGCAATCCTATGTGGCAATGAGTACAGTTGAAACAGAGTATGTCGCAGCTTGTTCAGCTAGTTGTGAGGCAGTATGGCTGCGGAAGCTACTGTCTGATATATTTGATCTCCAATTAGATGCTACTTGTATACATTGTGACAACCAGAGTTGCGTGAAGTTGTCAGAGAATCCAGTGTTTCATGACAAGTCGAAGCATATCGAGATCAAGTATCACTATATCAGGGATATGGTGCAGAGAGGAGCAGTGAAGCTCCTGTATGTTGCGACGGAGGAATAGATAGCTGATGTATTGACGAATCCATTGGCTAGGATGAAGTTCGAGTACTTTAGAGAGAGACTTGGTGTTCTCCAGATCGAGGCTTCCTCCTAGAGAAAGTGATGAGACCCATAGCCATTCTGACATGGTGAGAGGATTGGTTCCTTCCATGGTCAGATGTAAGGGCTGAGCCATTCTGTCATGGTGGTAGGGTTGCTCCCTTCCATGTCAGATATGAGTGCTGGCCATTCTGTCGAGTAGGACAGATGTAACAGCAATAACCATTCTAGGAATGGAGGCACCTATTCAGTTACCAGGAACACTCAGTGTAAGAACTGAGTAGCCATTCTGATGTGATAGAGGGATGTGTTCCCACTTGATCAGATGTAAGGGATGAACCATTCTGTTCATGGCTAAAGGATTAAGTTCCTTCCATGTCAGATGTGAGTGTTGGCCATTCCGACGAGCAGGTCAGATGTAAGGGCAACTGCCATTCTCTAAGAAAATGGAGACGCCTGGTCAGCTACCAGGTAGCTCAGTCGAGGAGGACTGGGGGCCATTCTGATATGATTGCTAGGATGTGTTCCCCTCATGATCAGATATGAGTGCATGCCCTTCCATCATTGTGAGTAGGATGTGTTCCCGCCTGGATGGATGTAAGTGCTGAGCCTTGTCACAAATGATATTAGGTGTGTCCTATCATGCTGGTGACTATAAGTGATGTTCCATTTCACAGATGATAGTAGGTGTGTCTTATCATGTTGGTGACTGTAATTGCAGTGCCTTTTCACAGATGGTAGTAGGTGTGTCCTTCCATGCTGGTGATTGTAAGTGTAGAGCCTTTTCACAGATGGTAGTAGGTGTGTCCTACCATGCTGGTGATTATAAGTGCTGAGCCTTTCCACAGATGGTAGTAGGTGTGTCCTACCATGCTGGTGGATGTGAGCGCTGTGCCTTTCCATAGATGATAGTAGGTGTGTCCTATCATGCTGGTCGTTGTAAGTGTTGAGCCATTTCACGAATGATAGTAGATGTGTCCTATCATGCTGGTGAATGTGAGTGCTGGGCCATTCTGATGGGATTGTAGTTTACTACATGATTAGATGTGAGTGCTGGGCATGCCTTTCTGACGAGCAGGTCAGATATAAGTGCTGGGAAAATACCTACATGAGGGTAGGCATACAACCAGCATGAAAAAGGGATGGATTTGTAGAACTTCCTATGACGAGAAGAATCATGAGATAGCACCAGTGTTGATCCAGATCGAGTGATGATCCAGATCGAGTGATGATCCAGATCCAGTAATGATGATCCAGCAGTAATGATCCAGATCAAGTGATGATCTAGATCCAGTCTAGTGATGATGATCCAGATCGAGAGATGATCCAGATCCAATGATGACTTGAAGATGAAGATGACTTGAAGACGAGATGATCCAGTTGATACAGAGAAGAAGACCAGTGCTGAAAATTGTGTCAAAAGAATACCTTCCTAGTTAAGAGGGAGTGTTGATGTATATGTAACTTCGGAATGTATTCTTCTATGTATCTTATATATTGTAACCCGATGTTTATTCAATGGATGTCTCTATTATGTATTTGAGTCATGTGGTCATGCCCCGATGTTCCGATCGGGAGGATTAATAATGTAATCAAGTCATATCAAGTCATTAGGTAAGTCCCCACAGTTTCAGGGCACTTGAGTTATTATACACTAATTAAGGTGTAGGCTTCAGTAGTAATTATTAGGTTGATCCTATGTGTGAAAAGGCAATTCAAGTGAACGGATGAATATAAATAGAGAGTGAGAGTATCTCTATTTATCACTTGTGAAATACATCACTTGCTCTCCCAAGTGTGGCGCACTACTGGAGAAGGAAATTTTGGGACTAGACAGAAGACAGAAGACTACTACTGTTTTGGGAGATCTCTTACTATTTTGGTGTTGATTCTATCTTAGAGGAAGTTGCGGGGTTTTCTCCTTTATGGTTTCCCCAAGGAAAACTCTTTGTGTCTCTTGTCTCTTGTGATGTGCTTGTGTTTTATTGATGTGCTTTTTATTCTCTCAGTGAAAAGATCCTAAGATCATAATGCTAGCTTAAATGTGATGAAAAAATAACACCCTATAGATTTATTGCACTGATGCTAAATAGAATTTTTGGTAGAGCTCATGGAAAAATATTCAAGTTAGGATGGATACCAATTATTTTCTATATGGCCACTCAAGGAACCATATTCAATTCAGCAAACATAGTGTCCAATAGCCTCTCAGCATGTATATCTTTATCCATGGGAGGAGTGTCACAGAAGAAGTCAGAGTTCTACATGAGCTCTATCCTAGTTGACTGTATACTATGTACCCAGTCTTTTCCAACCTTGAGGTGTAATTGGGATAGGGACAGGACCCTAGTATACACTACATATAAATTATTTTGGGAACGCAAATACTATAGCTACTACAGAGAAATATGTGAACATTTCATCATGCCTTTGTACACTCTAATTTTCCTGACTGAATGCAACTGCATGTCCGAATAAGAGTTCAAAGTCATTGAAGAATATGGAGACTATTATTTAAGTGAGGAAGGAATGTATATCAGAATGTATGGTGGTTCCAGGGCACCCTCTCTACTCCCTAAATATGCCACTGATTATGTGCTACATAAAGAGGTAGTTAGGCAGGTATATCTTCATGGTGTGGGGAGTTTCTTGTTCGAGCATAAAAAGGCAGCATATCCTGCCATACCTTTCTGGCTAGGGAGTTATAAGTTTTCAAAGGTAAAACAGACTACAGAATTTGTGCAAGAGATGGAGCACTTCCGTTTTGGTGAGATGAACTTTCACAGGAATGACTCCCGAAATAAGGTAGCAGAACATTGCAAAGAGGAAAGCATTCATTTTGAGTATACAAATTTCTGGGACAAGGATGAGGAAACATTCAGGAGTGCAAAGAACATGAATTCCCTAAAGAAGAGATTTAAACAAAAAATCACTACTGTGGGAAAAAAATGAAAACCTACACAGAAGACCAAGAAAGCGGAAGAAGAAGAGGCCAAAAAGAGGGAAGAAGATGCTAGAATACTAGCACAAGAGGCAGAGAGTTGGATAAAGAATGAAGATGAAGAAAGAAAGAGAGTTGCAGAGGAAGCAGCAATGAAGGAAGAGGAGGTGAGAAAAAGGAAGGAAGAAGCAGAGATAAAGAAAAAACAAGAAGAAAGTGAAGGTCTGAGATTAACAGGATCTCAAAAATCCCAACAGAATACTGAACAGTTGGATATACAGGAGGGACATGGTCATATAGATCAAGGGCATGGATAAGATAATTCTGATCCCCAGGAGCCTACCACAGCTTCTAGCAGCACTCAAGGGAAAATTGTGTTTTCTGGAATGAATTTGATCCCTTTCATGCAAAAAGAAGGGGAGGAGGTAACTGACTTCAGTACTATTTTCTATGACAAGGAGAAGAAAAGCATTGTTAAAAGAACCAAGAAAAAGGTTGAAACTATAGGAAAATCCAGAAAAATGATAACTGATAATAATTTGGTGTATGGAACAGATGCAAATCCGAGATTGACAGCAAGAGTTGGGTTGGCATTAACCCAAGCTATTGAAGATAATGTAGATAGGCTGATGATGGATATTGAGAAGTCAAGAAAGAATGCAGCTCAATTAAAAGAAACACTGAAGAAAGAGAGGGATGAAGGTCATAAGTTGAAGAGGAAATATGAGGACATGCAGAATGAAGTGAGGACTTCAAAGATAGAACTCCAGACTATGCAAGTAAATAAGGTGGCTTTAGAAGTTTCTGTAGAGAAAACGGAAAAGGATGCTCAGAACAGCTTAGCAGAATTACAGAGGCTAAAGTTAGAGCATCAAGTGTTGAAGACTGAGAAAGATGACATCCAGGTGTCCTATGAAATTCTGAGTGCAGAAAAGGACCAGATACAAAGCAGAATTGTTGAGCTAGAGGCGGAGAAGGCCACCACGGAAGAAAGAGAAAAGAAATATCAAATACAGGTGGCAGCCTTGGAAGAACAGAATACTTCATTGATAGCATCACTGAAGGATGCTATAGAATAGAATACCGACTTCCAGCCTCTAAAAGAAAATGTTCTCACTCAGAGAAGGAAAAATCACCATTTGCAAATGTGTGTTGAAGAAGAAATATGTAAGATTTTACAAATAGATAACAGATTAGAAGAGATTTTGGACACTACATGTTATTTTTTGGACAGATCTCAAGAGATTCTGGAGATTCTGATGGGAAGAATAGTGTGGATAGAAACAAATGAGGAACCTCCTGTGGAGCTACTAGTTAAAGATCCGCAGATTTTAAAGCAGGATTATGATTTATCAGAGTTTGCAATCAATATTTCTTAAGAATTCAAGAAAACTGTAAACAAAATGAAAGGAGCATGTGTCGAATACTGCAGAAGGGTGCTTTCTACCTACAATAGATGCCATATTTCAACAGAGAGGATATTGGACACAATTCCAGAGCATAAATTGTTTATAGAGCATCTACAGAATAGATTTTAGGAAGACGAGCAAGAGATCCAACAAGTAAAGGATATAGATGAAAAGATCTTAAATAATGCAGTCACACATGCAGTTGTAAGTATACACCTCCTGGAGGATCAGATGTGCCTCAGTATTTCCAGAATAGAAGGGGTAAGGAACCAGGAAGCCAAATATGAGATAAATATTCATTTCCTCAAACCCTCCGTATTTGAAGGTATAGCAGCAGAGGCTCAAGCATTGAAAAATTTCATCAACAACCAAGTGGGCCCCTCTTCATATCAATGTTTTAAAAGATTTTTTTTTGAAATGTAACATATTGTATAAAATTATGAGCACTTACTACAAGACAAAATTTTGGGATTGAGAGGTTGGGGAAGCCCAAAAGTCATTGAAAGGCAGCCCAAAGGTTTTTCTTTTTGTATAAATATAGGAGAGTTTAGAGGTAGAAGGGACTTCTTTCCCAAGCAACTTTTGAGAGTATATTGTAAGAAGAACTACTTCCTTTTACAATAAAGAATTACAAGTTTTTGCTGGAGAAAGTTTGGTGGAATGTTTCAAATGCTTTGCTATGGATCAGTTGAATGTGAACTATTTTGTTTTCAACTTATTTCCATTAACTGTGAGATCGTTCTAACTCATTGAATTTATATTCATGTTATGAATGTCTTCTAGTTTATTTCGTGAAATTTCCACTATGAGTAATGAAGGTTGTCATAAACAATAAGCTATCTTGTTGTTCATATTTCTATTAATGTCATGTGTTCTGAAATAAGTAACAGCTATCTGTAATTTTTCTTAATACATCCACAGAAATACATTACTCATTCATAACTGATAATATTGCTCCCTGGGGATAGGTTAGTTAGTCGTAGTTATTTTTTGGTTGTTTGTGATTTAGATGCAAGAGAGGTAAGACGAGAGGTAAGAACCTGAGCATCACATTGTGACACTCCTCGTTATCTCTATCATTTTGCATTTCTAGATAGGCACTTGCACATCATAACTTAATCACAAAAAAATAAAAATATCCACGGTGGACAGAGCCGTAACCTGTAAGACATTTAATTTGTTACTTGAACTATGGTAGCCGGACCGTAAACCGGACGGATTCCCCATACCAAATAGTAACAGGCTAGTTGGGAACATTTATTGGGGAGAATCCCTAACTGTTGTTTCCTACAATTTTCTAGGCCTCAACAATTTTTGGCGCTAGAAGGAGGGCCACCAGTGCATGGCTAGTCGAGGAAGCTCACTTCCTCGAAATCACTCCACCGGTGACAGTTCTAAAAGTAGTTTGTTTCACAAATCCACTCCTGAAGATAAAGAAAAAGGGTATATGTATCCTATAGATAACAAAGTGGTTGATGATTTAAGAAGAATCACTAGGGCATATGCGAAAAATATTGGAGGATTACCTATCATTTCGTTCTTACCTAGAAGAGAGTATCAGAAAGAAGGATCGCCCTCAATTAGAAGACTTAGTGTTGGTAGAAGTACTTAAAGAACTGGTAGAAGCATCCTTACAAGAAGTTGACCAACCTTTGAATCAATTGGACCCAGATTCACCTTACTGTTCACCTTGTCAAACCCTTGTTCAGTCACAACCTCATTCCCCACTCAGAATCATGGCTAATGTAAATTCCAACCAACCACCTCGACCGCCTGCTTGGAGAGCTAGGTCACCTTTAAACTTGACACCTCCCTTGTATGATTTGCCTCAAGCTTTTGACAAGATGTTACCCAAGTTTGAACCAGGTGAAGGAGTTTTGGTAGATGATCATTTAAAAAAAAATTACCTGGCTATAGAAGGATTACGAGCTGGGGAGAATGAAGATGTAGTGTGTAGATTGTTTCCCCACACTCTAAAAGGAAAATCAGCCTCATGGTATTTTTCACTGCCTGCAAATTCAATCATGGATTGGAACACATTTGAGAGAATGTTTAGAAGTAAATATGTGGTTCAGAAAACTCATGAAGCCTTAATGAAGGGGTTATGTGCTATAAAGAAAGAGAGAAAAGAAAAAGTACATGATTTCACTCAAATATTTACAGCTTACCTAAACGATTTTACTGCAGTAAATAATCCATCTGAAACTGCCCTGATAGAATACTATACCTCAGCCCTTGGGCCTGATCTAGACATGTTTTCCAAGAGATCGGTGATACCTACATTAGCATAACGTTATGAAGAAGTTGAGAAGGTGGAGGATGAGATGGAAAGCATATAAAATTATCCCATGCAGTTGAAAGAAAAGACTTTTGGAAGCAAGAAACCTTTATTACTGACTAAGCCTAAGGATGAGCGGTCACATGATTTTGAAGGGATGTTGAAGATGATGCAAAAGTTATCTAACAGAGTGATAGATTTAGAGAAAGAGAAAGAAGCTCATAAATCATATAAGCCTTATTATAAGAAAAGGGAAGAAAACAGTCAACCTAAGGCTCCTCCACACAGTCCTGCAACAATGAATTTAACTGATGTAGGAATGGATAATTTTTGTACTTTTCATCAATAGCCTCATTCTGAGAAGAATTCGCCCCAATGCATAAATTCTATGACACTGGTAATGATTCAATTATTGGATTCCAAACTGACAGAAACTGGTAAAGAGGAAGAAAAATATAATCAATCTACAGAAAAAAAAGAGGAAGATACTTTGGTTTTATGGGATTGTGTCTCAATGTTTGATACAGAAGAAGAAGATTCTTTGAAACTAGAGGAAACATCAGAAACCAATGCGACAACAAGAAGTCAGAGTTTGTTAAAAGAAGACAAGTCAATACTTCCTAAGATCAAGAAACTTCAATAAAATATAAAAAAATTACAAAAGAACACTTCAACTGTTAAAATACCTGAATTTACCATTTCAACTCAAGATCCGAAGAAAATTAACATACCTCTAAAGCCTATTGAAGATAAGATTGATAATGTCAAGAAGAATATCAAAGAACATGAAATCGGGTATGATATTGTGGAAGACATTAAAAAAGATAAGTAAAATATCTCATTTTTTGAAATGTGTAATGTACCTCAGCAAAAAGAGAAACTATTAAAAGCACTTTAGGTACCAGAAGAAGAGCTTCCCACTGACAACCAACCTAAAGAAGAAATTGGTGAAGCAAGTGTGGGAGGGAAGTCTAAGTATAAAACCCCATCATTTCTCCTAACTTTTGATATTTTCAACTATAATGTCCACAACTGTTTAGTAGATTCAAGAGCATCATTCAATGTTATGCCACTTTCAGTCTATAAGAAAATCAATGAACAACCTAAACCATCTACTTGGCAGGTTCTTCAGTTAGACAGGACAGCTGTGAAAGTAATAGGGGAAATGGAATATGTTCTCATTCGCTTATCTATAGATGAGAGGGTATATCAGTACATCGACATTGTAGTAGCAGACATCCCTGATTCTTATGGACCAGTTTGGAGTCGAGACTGGTTGGCAAGGCTAGATGGATACTTCGCATCATATTGGTACCATTTATGGTTGCCTCATAAGGGAAGTCCCAATTAGATAAAATTCTTAAGAGAGCCTTAAATAAAATACAATGTTACTCAGCTAGAAGGAAAGAATGAGCCAATAAAATCTGTGTTGGGAAATTACTTCATTGAATTGGAACCAAGAAATTACCAAGATGAAGCCAGCAGTACACCTGACACCCAGCCCGATCTCTTTCGATTTTCACGGGGCTGATGAGATTGACTGTAAAATAGTATATTTAGTTTCAGATGTAGTTTTTAATTCAAGTTCAGTAGAAGTAGATAGTTTTCGGGCCCTTTATTTTGATGGATCTAAGACACTGGAAGGATCGGGAGATGGCTTTGTCCTGATTGATCCAAGAAAAAATAAACATTTTCTTTCTTGTAGATTAGAATTCGAATGTACAAATAATACAGCCGAGTATGAAGCACTATTTCAAGGACTTAAAAAGGTAAGAAAAATCTGAAAGTGTATGGAGACTCTGAAATTGTTGTTAAGCAAATTCAAAATAAGATACACTGTATTTCATCACATTTAAAAGCCTATCAAAATGAGGTTTGGGATTTGCTTATAAACTTTCATGCATTCAATATTGTATCCATTCCTAGATTAAAGAATGCAGCAGATGATTTACTAGCTACCTCAGCTGCAAGGCTAGTACCTTATAATAATAGATTCTCTATTGAATTAATTTTCAGGCCTTCTGTTCTGGATATGATCATAAATCTATGGGTTTTTGACGATGATCAACAAATTTTGGAATGCTTGATGAATGATGAGACTTTTAAGGGAGCAATAATAGATGATGATGAACATCAAGCAGAATTAAAATTTGGGAACTTTATTCCTAAGGGAGTTAGGACCTTGGGACGAATGTTTGACTTAAACAACAAGCTCAGGAAGCCAGCGAATGTCAAGACTCATAGCTCATCCTTGCAATTTGAGCTAATAAATTTGGGAACTGAAGATGAACCCAGATATGTAAATTTGGGAAAGTGTTGTTCTTCAGGTGAAAGAAGTAAATTCATTAGTCTTTTCAAACAGTACAAAGATGTGTTTTCCTAGACATATGAAGAGATTAAAACTTATGACACAAAGATTATACAACATGTCATCCCGATTAAAGCTGGAGTCAAGCCTTACCAACAGCCTTTGAGGAAAATGCATCCAAAGCTAGAACCTTTAATTCAAAGTGAAGTGAAAAAATTGTTGGATGCTAAAATTATATTCAAAGTCGGACATTCAGAATGGGTTTCGAATTTGGTGCCAGTAAGAAAAAAGTCAGGAGAAATCAGGCTTTGTGTAGATTTCAGAGACCTCAATTGTGCGTCAGATAAAGATAACTATCCTGTCCCACCCATTGAATAAATACTGCAGATGGTTTCAGGTTTTGAATTATTTTCATTATTAATGGATTCTCTAGCTATAATCAAGTATTAGTAGATGAAGAGGATAGGCTTAAAACCACATTCATAACCAAGTGGGGAACTTTTTCTTACAGGAGAATGCCCTTTGGACTCATAAATGCTAGAGATACTTTCCAGAGGGCCATGGATATAGCTTCCCGCAGTTTGATTGGCCGTACTGTTGTGGTATATCGCAATTATGTCACAATAATTTCAAAAAAGACAGAGGAACATGCATTCCATCTGAAACAAATATTCGAGCATTGTCGAAAATATGGTATTTCACTGAATCCTAATAAATGTGTGTTTGCGGTCATAGAAGGAAAGCTACTGGGTCATGTTTTTTCTAAGAAAGGGATCTCCATAGACCCAGAAAGGATTAAAGCCATAAAATAGATCCCTTTACCCCATAACAAAAAGGGTATGCAATCATTCATGGGTACAATTAATTTTGTGCAAAGGTTTATGCCAAATTTTGCTCAAATTGTCAAACCTTTGCAGCAGATGGTTAAACAAAGTGTACAATTTAAATGGACTGATGTGGAAAAGAATGCATTCAGTAAGATAAAAACATCTATTGCTCATGCACCATCACTCAAAAGTTCGAATTTCAGAAAATATTTTATTCTATGCACTTTTACATCTGATGATTCATTAGCATCGGTGCTTACACAGAAGGAAGATGAGGGAGATGAGTACCCCATATCATTTATGAGCACTGGTCTGCAGGGAGCTGAATTGAATTATCCAGATGTTGATAAACAAGCTTATGTATTTTGTAAAGTGGTAAAGCAATTCAGGCCATACATACTTAAGAACCATACTAAGGTAATAGTTCCACACCCAGCTGTAAGATCTCTTCTTGTACAAAAGGAATTAGGAGAAAGAAGAGGCAACTAGGTAACAGCCTTACAAGAATATGGTCTTGAGTTCAAACCAGCATCCATAGTAAAAGGGAAAGGATTGTGTAAACTAATGGCTGAAGGTAAAGAGAATGAAGAAAATAGTTCGGATAATGAAGCTGAGTTACATATGGTGGATGTATGTCCTCTATTCACAACTCCAGATTCCTGGTACCGAGACCTATTTCATTACCTTCAAGAAGGATATTTTCCAGAACATTGGAATTCCAAACAACGAAGAGCATTATGCCTTAAATCAGCTTCATATAAGATAATTGATGGAGTATTATTCAAAAAGAATTATGATGGAGTTTTTCTCAGATTCTTAGAACAAGAAGATGCAAAGAAGGTCATAACATAATTGCATGATGGGCCTGTAGGAGGTCATTTTTCCGGAGATACAACAGCCCATAAGATTCTCAGAGACAGATATTACTGGCCTACACTGTTTAAGGATGCTCATGCTCATGTCAGAAAGTGTGATGCTTGTCAAAGAGGTGGTGGAAGACAAGCTAAAGCACTAGGGCCTTTAAAACCAGTGATGATAAAAAAACCATTCTAACAATGGGGGATCGATATCATTGGAGAGATAAACCCAAATTATTCCTTGAAACACAAGTACATTTTGATGGCAACTGACTACTTCACTAGATGGGTCGAGGCCATTCCATTATGCAAAGTGAATGAAGATGCAGTCATGGATTTCTTACAAGATCACATTATGATCGGGTTTGGGGTTCCAATTTCCCTGGTTTTTTATAATGCTACTCACTTTTCTTCTATTAGATTAACTAAATTTGCTAATGAAAGAGGAATTAGTTTGCATTATTCTGCAAACTATTACCCACAAGGAAATGGTTTGGCAAAATATACACATAAGAATTTGATTAGAATTCTAAAGAAAACCGTAATAGAAAATCTGTCACATGCCCCAATTTTGTAAAATAATGTTATCTTATTTTGATTTTATTCTAAGACATTATTTTAAATTTAATGCTAAGTTGAAACTGATGACTCAGCAGAGTCAGGATGTGGAATGTAATTCTGAATATTTAATTTTAAATAAATAAAAGTGGAGACAACATCTTGGGAGAGCTATTAAAAAGAGTGTTACTGGTCAAGTTGGTGGAGGAGACTAGGTGGAGATCAAAAGACAAGTGGCAGCATCCACAAACACTTCCTATGTTGCAAGTGGCAACCTCCCTACATTTGGGGTCATGATCCCCCAAGAAAGTGGGATCAGAGCAGGTGGCTCAATTAATGACAACTAACCCAAAAATACCTAAGAAATCTTAATAAAAAGTACCCAATGTAGAGAGCTAAGTCTGCTCATTCTAGGAGAAGAATCATTCAGGTGAATGCACTTCAAAGAATTCATTGGGAAAGGGAAATTTGAAGGAAGGTGTTTGAGGGGTAAACTGCAGGAATTTGATCTAGTACAGCTTTGTAGTTGAAAGATCTTACTGCAGTATGCAGAGTTGGTATTGAGGCTCAGGACTAGTACTTTGTTGATTGCTCCACCTAGTTCTAGCCAAGGAGACTAAAACAGGCTCAGGGGTCCTGAGAAGTTGTTGTTTTAGCGCTCTCCAGGAGTTGGTAGGGAGGAACGGCCTCCGGTTACTGTTGTCATCCAGCTTTAAGAACAGGTTCTACTATATTTTAATTTATGTGTTAAATTTTATATCTGTGTGTGAATAAATCATGAATGTTTATAGCTTATGATGTAAACTATTGAGTGTAAAATTTTATAGTTGTTTAATGTTGAATCTATTCTTTGATGAAAAATAAATCCTACTTGTGTTTTTCCCCATCTGGAGTAATCCAGATCGTACTCTAGCATAGGTAGTGTATTTAAATGAATAAAGTATGATGTAAATATAAAACGAAATGTTTGTCTTGAATATTGAAATGTTTTGTTTCATTAGATAGTTGTTTTCCAGAAGAAATATTAATTTGTTCATAGAGTAGTTGTTAGATCTAGACTGTGTATGTTAGAATATCAGAAAAGGAAAAAGAAATCATATTATTTTACTAACAGTAGTATGTTCTAGTATGTGAATCATTCTTCTACACAGTACTTACTTCTCTAAACATTATATCTATATTGAAATAGAAGGAAAAGAAAATAGCAGTTGAATGCTTAATATTTAGGTTAAGTAAAAATGCCATTACAACTCTGTAGTTCATTTCTTTTCCTATTAATGACAACTATTTTATTTGCAACAATCTAAACTGTAAGTAAGGATAGATAATCATGATTTAATTCTAATGATAAAGCTAATTGATTTAAGAATGTTAGCTAGGTTTATTTCATTTAAGTTGATAATATAAACAATTTATTTATTTTATTCAAACTGTACTTTTGCAATTCTGAAGTTACTAACCTGTCACCTAAGAAAAGATTCAATTTAAACAAATACTCTTATTTCTGTGAAGAAAAGGAACTAAGTTATTTGTTCTTACAGAGTTATTTTATTATCCTTATTGCTTAACAATTTCTACTAATGTTCATATTTAAAAAGGGTAATATTGGTACAGTATGTTTCTTTATAAATTAATTAGCTATAGCAATCATAATAGTATAACAATAAGATATTACCAGAATCTCATCTGTACACTTTACAAAACAGACTAAGTGCAAGGTTAAAATAATATTTACTAAAATAATAATTATTTATGAACAAACTAGATTCAATTGAACTAAACAAAAACATTTATAAAAAATAATTAACAAGGTTGAAACCCTCATAAGATTAAACAGTATAAAATATAGTATTACATTACAATGTCATATCTGATAGCATAAACTGTGTACTTCAAAAGTATAATAATATAATTAAATAACTACAAATCCAAAGAATTGGATTACTTAATTTTCTGAAGATATCAATTATAAAATAATTATTACAATCCTATGAGGATAGAGAAAAATATTAAGGAAAGTATAAATATTCCTACTTATAATATATAGTTATTTAACATGTATTATTAAATTAACTTATAGAATAAATTAAAATTGTAATTGCTATAGGGTTATTAACAGAACATAAACATGCTCGATTAACCAAGCTTAATAACAAATATTACAATACAAGAAATAGCAGAAAAGACAAGAGTAATATATATATTTGAAAAGAAAAAAGATAATTTAAAAACAGTAGATATATCTTTACACAATCGAGTTAGGGTGAAACCCTAATGTACCAAAAATTACATTTCAAGTATCAAAATAATCAAGTCTAAGCTCTGGACAGATTCATCTTTTTACTTAAGCCAACAGAGAACAGCTCAACATGCCTTATACTATTCTTTACATAGCTTGTACAAAATTAGTAATCAAAGATTTACAAGTCACGACCTAAGCTGGAAAACCATGCAATTAGCAAGGGTTTGTAAACAAACTAAACAACGAAGCGATTTAACCAAGAAAGCATTAACCACGAGGGTCTTTTGTAGGACATGGTGACTAACCAAAAACATTCCATAAGGAACTGCACAAGGATGAACTGCCACGGGATCACCACGGCTTACCCATGAGCAGGAATTCGACCAAGCTTTGCACCAGCTGCAAAGGAAGACATTACTGTCACCTGTGAGGAAACCCACAATGTTATTACTTTTATTTATGACACAACAGAGCTAAAAACAAATTTTAGAAACTTTTAAGCAAGTTAATTTACCTGGTTTTAAAAGTAATGTAGCCACCCACGAACAGGAGTGCCACCACCAACATAAAGATTAGCAAACCCTTCATCCTTTTCGTGACAGAGGCAGGCTAAACAAGTGCAACCACAGCCAGTAGTAGTCAAAGAATGGGAGCGATGGCCAAGCAGACAGTAAAGCATGCACTATCACCACCTTTTGAACTTGAGAACTCGCTTTGCCAAAAACCCTAAGACAGAACAGGCTGCAGGTTTAGTATTCATGGCTCTCATTGCCTTGATGCGAGGATAAAAATTATAGTCTGATAACCTTTCCAACAAGCGAGCCATGGAGGAATAATCCTGAGGAAAAACAACTACACATAGTTTAAGCAGTGAGTATTTCATCACAACTCTCCTCCCATCGTTGCAGCATAAGCTTACGGTACACAGGAGACAAGAACAATGAAGGAAGGCTGAACACATAACCAGACACAGATTTTACATGGCAGCCAAGACACAGCAGCAAAGCAGCCAGAGGCCCGAAAACGATAGAGGTAAATGACAAAGGTTGGGGTTCACAATCCCTTTTTATTGTCTCAACACTTGGCCAAGCTGAATCCACGTGTTCATGCAAATAATTTACCATGCAGTGGGTAACTTACATAGTCCCTGCTTGCAATCAAATAAATGATTTTCGCTCAATCATAAGGTTGACAAATCGTTCTACAAGGTTCTACGTTCCCGGAGTCAACCAAATGGTGCATGCTGAAAACTATTGAAAGCCCATAATATAATAAGGGGTATAGTTAGTATATTCAACACTATCAATAGTTCATCGTGGATGTGGACTAATGCCACGACCTCCCACCATTCTAAAGTATAGATTACACATTGAAAACCATTATAATTCTATCAATTTTATGTCAACGAGGAGATTATCGAACCCCATAAACTATATTCACGCCAAGTAAATACTCATATTAGAACATATCCATGATATGTCTCATGAATACTTTTCGAACTATTTATGTTTGAAAACTATAGTTATAAATTATATAGTTTTATATTATTTCAATTAGGCTTGTTAATAATATTTTAATGGTCGTAATATCATAAATTGAAAGTTTTGTCCCAAGCATGTTATGTATGAAAAACTTTAGTTCTTCGCTAATGATTAGACCATTTGGTAATATTGTACTAGTATAGTTACAACTGTCATTAAGCCTCAAGCTATAGAAGCTAGGTTAATAACATAAAGTCGTATTAATAACTATGCATAGCTAATTACAATGTCACCAACATTTATGTTGTGACATGAATTTGTTTAAGGATGTAGTTTTGGTTGAAACCATAAACTTATAACCCTAGCTGTCTTTAAACCAGAACTACTGGTAAGTTTAAAGGCTTTATAAACATGATGAATTGCGTAGGTATCATTTAATATCATAGAAGTCAGATTAGTGAGTGACAAATACTCAGACGATGTCTATAAATCCTATACATAGTTAGTTCAACAAAGTTAATGTCTTTTTGGCCGTTTACTAAATATATGAAGTACTTAAGCTATTTCATGTTTGATTAATAATACAATCTTTTGATACTGTATAAGTACTTACAGAAAATGAGTAACCAGTAATCACTTATACCAATCTTATTAAGTCGATAATGTATTATACTGTTAAAGAAAACATTACAATAGTATAGGTTATGCACTCTAGGTGAAGTTATTTTACAACAAAAATTATAGATTATAAACCAAATAAATAATAACTGTTGCTAATTACAGTCAGGACAGAATCTCTTCTTTATATGTATCTTTGGCATTTTAGATAAAAGAAACAAACTGTTTGTTTTACCTCATAGAAGCAAATGAATTTGGAACAACATATTCTTTTTACCGAGCTATTATTTTGCAACGAAAAGTATATATGCATTCTTTATGAATATTGATAGGCAATATTGGATCATTCTTACTTGTGAACCTATGAGGACAAGTAAACTTTCTGCATTAGCTCAAAAGCTAAGTAAACCCTAGAATCCCAGACAGTTCCACCTACTTGTCACAAATTAAAACTCATCAGCAAACTGAAAAAGAAATTATTCTATAAGTTGAACTTAACCATGTAATTAATTCAGATTATGTATTAACTAATCTATTAACCAAATAAATTATAAATAATTGTAGTTGTTAGCAGACTAGATTATCATTAATTTTATGTATATTCAAAATTTTAAATTTTTTGGAAAATTTGGGTTTTTGACATGTGGTATCAGAGCACAAGGTTCAAACACTAGGCCTTGATGCCGCCCAACTAGATTTCATAAAACAGTAAATTAAATTAGTATGCTAACATATTTTATTTTTTAAAATGTTATTCAACAGAGAATTGTCTTTTTCTAAAGTTTAACAAGTAGGTATGGAAAGGCTGGAAGAGTATGCACAGGAGGAGTCTCCAGCTACAGAAACAGGAAATCTACCTAGAGATCCTATACCAAAGAATGTAACTACAAATTCCTCAGAGCTGTTACAGACTGTAAAAGATTTGAAAACTGAAATGGAGTCTGTAAAGAGAGAGAATGAAAGGATTCTGAGGGCTCAAGAAGAGCTTAATCAGATCCTAATGGAAAAGTTTCAAACTGAAGGTAGGGGTAGAAAGGCAGAATATGAAGATGCCAGTCATCAATGAAAATTTAAAAAGATGAAGCGTACAAAAACTAGAAGTAGTTTGTCGTCTGAAGTGTTTGGTGAATGACAAAGTTATCATATTACTAGTGATAGTAGTGATGATGATCTGTATGTCAAGAAGAGAAAATACAAACCTTATGAGGAAATTTCAGGGGAATTCAAAAAGATAAAACCACCAACTTATAATGGAGAGACTGAGAAGGGGGAGAAAGTTGAGTCCTGGTTGTCTGGGATGAAGAAGTATTTCCAAATATATAATTATTCTAACCAGTTAAAGGCTAGGATGGCTATATATAACCTCTCAAGAATAGTTGATATTTGGTGGCAGGACTTGAAGAGAGGTAAGGGTATAAAAGAGAAAGAAGTTAACCAGAGTACCTTTAAGCGGTATTTTAAAAATAAATTCCTGTTTGAGCAGTATTACGAGGAAATAACTAAGGAGTTTTATGAACTAAAATTAGGCTCGATGACAATGAAGGATCTGAACAGCAAGTTCTTAAGTCTACTTAGGTATGTACCCTACCTTGTAGATGAAAAACAAAAAGTACAGCGATTCCTTAGCTGTCTACCGTATCATATTAAAGATAAAATTGAATATGATAACCCAAAGACCTTGGAGGAAGTTATGAGGAAGGCTAACTTTTGTTTTGAGCAAAATCAGAAGAAAGAATGCTTGGCCAACTGGAAGGCTAAGAAAAATAACAATCAGTTTGAATCTAAGAAGAAGGATTTTGTGCCTAACATAAATTTTAAGAACAATACGGCCAAAAACTATTCCAATAACAAGAATTTCCAAGGAAATAGGAATAGTACACCCAACAATTAGAACAATTCTAAAGGTAAGGAAACTGCAAATAAACATGGAAACTTTACCAAGAATTTTGAGCGTAAAGAGCCTGTCAAGTGATGGGAATGTAATGGCCCACACTATGCTTCAGTCTGTCCAAACTGGAAGAAGACTATTAGCAACATTCATACTATACAGGAAGAGATGAGCGTTGGGGAACTAGCAAGGAGCATGCCCAGAATTAACGCAGCCTCAGAGAACTGACAAGCTGAATATCAAACTTCCATGGTGGAAGTAGAAGGTATGATTAATCAGACCCCTGTAACTATTTTAATTGATCCAGGAGCTAGTCTCAGTTATATTGCACCTCAGATAGTGGAAAAATGTAAGTTATATGTCGATAAGTTTGAGAATTCATGGTTAGTTCAGTTAGACAATGGGGATAAAAGAAAAGTAACTTGTTTTGTGAAAGAATGTGCTTTACTTATGGATAAATTTGAAACTGTTGTTAAACTTAATGTTTTGCCACTTGGCTCATATGATTTGCTGATTGGTATGGACTGGTTAGAATAGCATAAAGTAATTTTAAACTGTTACGATAAAACTTTCACATGCTTAAACGATGATGAACAACCAGTAAATGTTAAGGGTATTCCTAGAAAAACTACGGCGAGGAATATTTCTACTTTACAACTTAAAAGAGCTGTTAGAAAAGGATCTAAATCTTACGCAGTAACAATTATAGATGAGGAAAGTAAAATTAAAATATATAAGTTAAAAGTAGAAGACATCCCAGTTTTAAAAGAATATGTTGATGTATTCCCAGAATAAATTTCAGGATTACCTCCGAAAATGGAATTGGATTTCATCATTGAGCTGATAATGGGTGCAGTACCTAGCTCAAAGGCCCTTTATTGAATGAACATATTGGAATTTAATGAATTAAAATCACAATTAAAGGAGTTAATTGATAAAAAGTATATTCGACCAAGTGTGTCTCCCTGGGGGGAACCTATCATCTTCGTCAAGATGAAGGACGGAACTATGCGACTTTGCATAAATTACTTTCAGCTAAACAAGGTGACTATCAAAAATCGATATCCGTTGCCCCGCATAGATGATCTGTTTGATCAACTACTTGGAGCCACGGTGTTTTCAAAATTAGATTTAAGGTCTGGATATCATCAACTGAGATTTAGAGATGAAGACATCTTCAAGATAGCCTTTAGAACAAGATATGGTCATTATGAATTTGTCGTAATTCCATTCGGGCTTACTAATGCCCCAGCTGTCTTTATGTGTTTAATGAACAACATAATGCATAAATATTTAGATAAGTTTGTAGTCATGTTTATCAATGACATTCTAATCTATTCAAAATCTGAAGAAGAACATAAAGAACACCTAAGAATTGTTTTGCAAGAGTTGTGAGAACATCAACTCTTCGCAAAGTTTAGTAAGTGTGACTTCTTCAAGGATAAGATTCATTATTTAGGTCACGTAGTGACCAAGGAAGGAATTTTCGTAGATTCTGAAAAGATACGGGAAATCGAAGATTGGCCGGTTCCTAAAGATGTGATGGATGTTAGATATTTTATGGGCATTACTGGTTACTACTGGAGGTTTATTGAAGGTTTCTCAAGCATAGCAAATCTGATAACTTCCTTGCAGAAGAAAGGAAAGAAGTTTGACTAAAATCAGAAATGTGAAGAAAGCTTTAAGAAGTTAAAAACGTTATTAACCAGCGCACCTATTTTAAGAATAGTAGATCCTAATAAAGAGTTTGTAGTATGTACTGATGCTTGTAATGAAGGCTTAGGCGGTGTTCTGACTCAAGAAGGGCATGTTATTGCCTATGAGTCTAGAAAGTTAAAAGTTCACAAAAATAATTACGCAACATATGATCTAGAACTAGCAGTTGTAATACACGCCTTAAAGAAGTGGTGACATCACCTAATTGGCAGAAATTTTGTTTTAATGACTGATAATAAAGGATTGAAATATCTTTTAGATCAGCCTAATTTAAATGCTAGACAAGCTAGATGGTTAGCTTTCTTAAGCGAGTATGATTTTGAAATCTAGCATATAAAAGGTAAGGAAAATAAAGTTGCTGACGCATTAAGTAGGAATTCAAGGCTGAATTTTGCAATAGCAATCAACACTTATGTTTCAGACTCATATGGACAGCTTAAAGAAGGAATAAAACAAGTTGAATTTTACCAGAAATTGCAAGCTAAAGCTAAGGAAAACCCCACAGAAAACTTAATAAAAGGTTACAGTTTAAATCAAAAAGAATTTTTACTATATAAAGATAAATTGTATGTACCTAACATACCTAAGGTCAAGCTGTTAATTCTGGATGAAGTCCATAAAACACCATATTCAGGTCATCCAGGTTATCAAAAGACTATAACCATGCTAAGAAAAGAGTATTTTTGGCCAAATATGAAAACTAAAGTAGCTGAATATATTGCAAGGTGTTTAGAATGTCAACATGTAAAAACGGAACACCAACACCTAGCTGGTTTGCTACAGCCTTTACCTATCCCTAGCTGGAAACGGGAAGTGATTAGTCTATATTTTATTACTAGACTGCCTAGAAATCAAAATCAGAATGACTCTATTATGGTAGTGGTTGATAAGTTAAGCAAGGAAACTCATTTTATACATGTTAAAACTACTTACAAGGCTGCCAATATAGCTGATATTTTTCTAAAGAAAATTTTTCGATTACATGGATTACCAAAAGTCATAATCTCAGACAGAGATCCTAAGTTTACAGGAAAATTTTGGAAGTCCTTGTTTAAAGGATTAAATACAACATTGAATTTCAGTACTTCTTTCCATCCTCAAACAGATGGACAAACTGAAAGGGTAAACCAGGTACTGGAAGATTGATTGAGAATGTATGTGAAAGATCAGCCAAGTAAGTGGGAGGACTATTTACATCCAGTAGAATTTGCGTATAATAATAATTATCATACATCATCTAGATTTAGTCCATTTGAAATTTTATATGGACGAATATGTAATACTCCTATCTCTTGGAGTAATCTAGTAGATAGATTGGTATTAGGTCTAGAATTGTTGAAAGAAATGGAAGAAATTGATAAACAAGTGCAGGGAAATCTGAGAGTGGCACAAGATCAGCAGAAAAGTAAACCAGACTTGAAAAGAACTCCAAAGGAGTTTCAGGTAGCTGAACATGTGTTCATCAAGGTAAGGCCCAAAAAGATCTCTCTAAGACTAGGGAGTTGTGCAAAATTGGCACCTCATTACTGTGGTTCATTTGAAATTCTGTCTAGGATTGGTCAAGTAGCTTATCAATTAGCATTACCACCTAACTTAAGAGTACATAATGTTTTTCACATTTCTGTTTTAAATAAATATGTTCATGATGCTACTCATGTTGTTAACTGGAATGTTGTACAGGTGGAACCAGAAGGATAATTTCTAGTGGAACCGGATTGTATTCTCAGGAGGAGGGAAATTACACTTCAGAACCACACCATTGGACAAGTGAAGGTGCAATTGAAGCACCTTAGTCCCGAGGAATCCACCTAGGAATTGGAAAGTAAAATGAAAGATGCATATCCAATTCTGTTCCAGGGGACTTTGGAAGATGAAGAATAAATAACATTGACGACGATGTTATATTCTAAGAGGGTGTGTATGTCACATGCCCCAATTTTGTAAAATAATGTTATCTTATTTTGATTTTATTCTAAGACATTATGTTAAATTTAATGCTAAGTTGAAACTGTTGACTCAGCAGAGTCAAGGATGTGGAATGTAATTATGAATATTTAATTCTAAATAAATAAAAGTGGAGACAACAGCTTGGGAGAGCTATTAAAAAGAGTGTTATTGGTCAAGTTGGTGGAGAGCAAAAGACAAGTGGCAGCATCCTCAAACACTTCCTATGTTGCAGGTGGAAACCTCCCTACATTTGGGGTCATGATCCCCCACGAAGTGGGATCAGAGAAGGTGGCTCAATTAATGACAACTAACCCAAAAATACCTAGGAAATATTAATAAAAAGTACCCAATGTAGAGAGCTAAGGCTGCTCATTCTAGGAGAAGAATCATTCAGGTGAATGCACTTCAAGGAATTCATTGGGAAAGGGAAATTTGAAGGAAGGTGTTTGAGGGGTAAGCTGCAGGAAGTTGATCTAGTACAGCTTTGCAGCTGAAAAATCTTACTGCAGTATGCAGAGTTCGTATTGAGTCTCAGGACTAGTACTTTGTTGATTGCTCCACCTAGCTCTAGCCAAGGAGACCAGAATAGGCTCAGGGGTCCTAAGAATTCGTTGTTTGAGTGCTCTCCAAGAGTTGGTAGGGAGGAACGGCCTCCCATTGCTGTTGTCATCCAGCTTTAAGAACAGGTTCTACTATCTTTTAATTTCTGTGTGAAAGTTTATATCTATGTGTGAACAAATGATGAATGTTTATAGATTATGATGTAAACTGTTGAGTGTAAAATATTTTAGTTGTTTAATGTTGAATCTATTCTTTGATGAAAAATAAATCCTACTTATGTTTTTCCCCATCTGGAGTAATCCAGATCGTACTCTAGCACAGGTAGTGTATTTAAATGAATGAAGTATGATGTAAATATAAAACGAAATGTTTGTTTTGAATATTGAAATGTTTTCTTTCATTAGATAGTTGTTTTCCATAAGAAATATTAATCTGTTTATAGAGTAGTTTTTAGATCTAGACTGTGTATGTTAGAATATCAGAAAAGGAAAAAGAAATCATATTATTTTACTAACAGTAGTATGTTCTAGTATTTGAATCATTCTTCTACACAGTACTTACTTCTGTAAACATTATATCTATATTGAAGCAAAATGAAAAAAAATAGCAGTTGAATGCTTAATATTTAGGTTAAGTAAAAATGCCATTACAGCTCTGTAGTTCATTTCTTTTCCTATTAATGACAACTATTTTATTTGCAACAATCTAAACTGTAAGTAAGGATAGATAATCCTGATTTAATTCTAATGATAAAGCTAATTAATTTAAGAATTTTAGCTAGGTTTATTTCATTTAAGTTGATAATGTAAACAATTTATTTATTTTATTCAAACTATACTTTTGCAATTCTGAAGTTACTAACCTGTCACCTAAGAAAAGATTCAATTTAAACAAATACTCTTATTTCTGTGAAGAAAAGGAACTAAGTTATTTGTTCTTACAGAGTTATTTTATTATCCTTATTGCTTAACAATTTATGCTAATGTTCATATTTAAATAGGGTAATATTGGTACAGTATTTTTCTTTATAAATTAATTAGCTATAGCAATCATAATAGTATAACAATAAGATATTACCAGAACCTCATCTATACACTTTACAAAACAGACTAAGTGCAAGGTTAAAATAATATTTATTAAAATAATAATTATTTATGAACAAACTAGATTCAATTGAACTAAACAAAAACATTTATAAAAAATAATTAACAGGGTTAAAACCCTCATAAGATTAAACAGTATAAAATATAGTATTACATTACAATGTCATATCTGATAGCATAAACCCTGTACTTCAAAAGTATAACAATATAATTAAATAATTACAAATCCAAAGAATTGTATTACTTAATTGAAGATATCAATTATAAAATAATTATTAGAGTCCTATAAGGACAGAGAAAAATATTAAGGAAAGTATAAATATTCCTACTTATAATATATAGTTATTTAACATGTATTATTAAATTAACTTACAAAATAAATTAAAAATGTAATTGCTTACAGGGTTATTAACAGAACATAAACATGCTCGATTAACCAAGCTTAATAACAAATATTACAATACAAGAAATAGCAGAAAAGACAATAGTAATATATATGTTTAAAATGAAAAAAGATAATTTAAAAACAGTAGATATATCTTTACACAATCGAGTTAGGGCGAAACCCTAATGTACCAAAAATTACATTTTAAGTATCAAAATAATCAAGTCTAAGCTCTGGACATATTCATCTTTTTACTTAAGCCAATAGAGAACGGCTCAACAGGCCTTATACTATTCTTTACACAGCTTGTACAAAATCAGTAATCAAAGATTTACAAGTCATGGCCTAAGCCAGAAAACCGTGCAAGTAGCAAGGGTTTGTAAACAAACTAAACAACGAAGTGAGTTTACCAAGAAAGCATTAACCACAAGGGTCTTTTGCAGGCCACGGTGACCAACCAAAAATGTTCCATAAGGAACTGCACAAGGATGAACTGCCATAGGATAACCGGGGCTTACCCGTGAGAAGGAATTCGACCAAGCTTTGCACCAGCTCCGAAGGAAGACATTACTGTCACATGTGATACAACCCACAAGGTTATTACTTTTATTTATGACACAACAAAGCTAAAAACAAATTTTAAAAACTATTAAGCAAGTTAATTTACCTGGTTTTAAAATTAATGTAGCCACCCACGAACAGGAGTGCCACCACCAACATAAAGAATAGCAAACCCTTCATCCTTTTTGTGAAAAAGGTAGGTTAAACAAGTGCAACCACAGCAAGTAGCACTCAAAGAATGGGAGCGACGGCCAAGCAGACAGTAAACCATGCGTTGTCACCACCTTCCGAACTTGAGAACTCATTTTTCCAAAAACCTTAATACAGACCAGACCGCAAGTTTAGTAGTCACGGCTCTCATTGCCTTGCTGCGAGGATAAAAATTACAATCTGATAACCTTTCCAACAAGCGAGCCGTGGAGGAATAATCCCGAAGAAAAACAACTACACATAGTTTAAGTAGTGAATATTTCATCACAGCTCTCCTCCCGTCGTTGCAGGATAAGCTTACGATACACAGGATACAAGAACAATGAAGGAAGTCTGAACACATAACTAGAAACAGAGTTTTCATGGTAGCCAAGACACAGCAGCAGAGTGGTCGGAGGCTTGAAAATGACGGAGGTACATGACAAAGGCTAGGGTTCACAATCCCTTTTTATTGTCTCAAAACTTGGCCAAGGTGAATCCATGTGTTCGTGCAAATAATTTACCATGCAGTGGGTAACGTACATATTCCCTGCATGCAATCAAATAAACGATCTTTCAAAATGATTTTCTCTCAATCATGAGGTTGACAAATCCTTCTACAAGGTTCTACGTTCCCGGAGTCAACCAAATGGTGCATGCTGAAAACTATTGAAAGCCCATAATATAATAATGGGTATAGTTTGTATATTCAATGTTATCAATAGTTCATCGTGGATGTGGACTAATGCCATGACCTCCCACCATTCTAAAGTATAGATTACACATTGAAAACCATTATAATTCTATCAAGTTTATGTCAACGAGGAGATTATCGAACCCCATAAACTTTATTCACGCCAAGTAAATACTCATACTAGAACATATCCATGATATGTCTCATGAATACTTTTTGAACTATTTATGTTTGAAAACTATAGTTATAAATTATATAGTTTTATATTATTTCAATTAGGTTTGTTAATAATCTTTTAATGGTCGTAATATCATAAATTGATAGTTTTGTCCCAAGCATGTTATGTATGAAAAACTTTAGTTCTTCGCTAATGATTAGACCATTTGGTAATATTGAAATAGTATAGTTACAAGTGTCATTAAACCTCAAGCTATAGAAGCTAGGTTAATAACATAAAGTCTTATTAATAACTGTGCATAGTTAATTACAATGTCACCAACATTTATGTTGTGACATGAATTTGTTTAAGGACATAGTTTTGTTTGAAACCATAAACTTATAACCCTAGTTGTCTTTAAACCAGAACTACTTGTAAGTTTAAAGGCTTTATAAACATGATGAATTGTGTAGGTATCATTTAATATCATAGAAGTTAGATCAGTGAGTGACAAATACTCGGACAATGTCTGTAAATCCTATACATAGTCATTTCAGCAAATTTAATGTCTTTTGGGCCGTTTACTAACTGTATGAAGTACTTAAGCTATTTCATGTTTGATTAATAATACAATATTTTGATACTGTCTAAGTACTTACAGAAAATGAGTAACCAGTAATCACTTACACCAATCTTATTAAGTCGATAATGTTTTATACTATTAAAGAAAACATTATAGGAATATAGGTTGTGCACTGTAGGTGAAGTTATTTTACAACAAAAATTATAGATTATAAACCAGAGAAATAATAGCTGTCGCTAATTATAGTCAGGACAAAATCTCTTCTTTATATGTATCTTTGGCATTTTATATAGAAGAAACAAACTGTTTGTTTTACCTCATAGAAGCAAATGAATTTGGAACAAATTACCGAGCTATTATTTTGCAACGAAAAGTATATCTGCATGCTTTATGAATATTGATAGGAAATACTGGATCTTTCTTACTTGTGAACCTGTGAGGACAATTAAACTTTCTGCATTAGCTCAAAAGCTAAGTAAGCCCCAAAATCCTAGACAATTCCACCTACTTGTCACAAATTAAAACTCATCAGCAAACTGAGAAAGAAATTATTCTATAAGTTGAACTTAACCATGTAATTAATTCAGATTATTTATTAACTAATCTGTTAACCAAATAAATTATAAATAATTGTAGTTGTTAGCAAACTGCATTATCATTAATTTTATGTATATTCAAAATTTTAAATTTTTCAAAAAATTTGGGGTTTCAAGAAAATCAGAGAAGTTGGAATTTAGCATTATCTAATGCTCTTTGGGATGATAGAGTCACACCCAATAATTCCTTAGGTGTGTCACCATACGCTCTTGTTTACGTAAAAGAAGCTATTCTTCCTCCCAACATTCTGTTACCATCTTCCATAATAGCTCAGGAATCTAGAGGTACCGATAACAAAATCCTCCAGATCAGAATCTATAATCTTTTGAAGTTTGAAGAGTCTAGGTCCAAAGCCAAATAAAGATTTAAGCATCAACAGGAAGTAGTGAAACGTTGGTTTGACAAGCATAAAGCTGGGAACAAAGAATTTGAAGTAGGAGACCTAGTTCTTAAGTGGGATATCTACACGATGAAAAGGGAAAGCACACTAAGTTTCAGCATTTATGGGTAGGCCCTTTTCAAATTACAGCCAAGCTTGGCCCCTCAACTTACAAGTTGCAAGATTTACAGCAGTGGGAAGAGAAGTTACCAGTTAATGGTTTAGTTCTAAAACTTTATTTTTCTTGATTTTTATTTCTTGGTTATCTTGTACATAAATAAACTGATTGGTTTGTTTCATTTTTGTTTTATTTTGTTTTGTTTGTTTTAGTTAAGGTTTGATTAATTTCAATAAAGAATCACAACTTTTGGTTGCATGGAGTTCATCAGAATTCTAGGTTAACTAAAATCCTTGATTATAAGGCTATGTACTATTGATTTATTTGAAATAACTTCTTCTAGTTTAGCAGTTTTCCTAAATGGCTATGAACACATTGAAGTCCTACTTAATCCTTGTAAAATAACTCAAGATCAAAAGGTCTAGAATACTATTTCGAGGCTCCATCCATATCACATTAAAAATGTCTTAGGGTGACAGCAAAAGCCCCATGGAGAGGAAGCATGGTAAACAGTATATTATATTTAAATGATCCCATGCCAGGAAATAAAATCCAAAAGGAAAATAAGAGTCAAAATCTCCTAAGAAAGAAATATGTATCAAAACAAATAACTGAACCATACTAGTACAAGATTGACAAAGTTCTTCTCTATCCATGAGCTGAAAAAATCAATACCTCTCTCACACAAAAGGACACTATGGATAGAGGAGCCTGAATAAAAAATTTCAGAAAGAAGGCATGCAGGAGGACTCAAAAGAGGACAAAAGTGCAAAATGGCAT
Organism: Pseudotsuga menziesii; assembly: GCA_001517045.1. Classification (NCBI taxonomy): domain Eukaryota; kingdom Viridiplantae; phylum Streptophyta; class Pinopsida; order Pinales; family Pinaceae; genus Pseudotsuga; species Pseudotsuga menziesii. The sequence continues at coordinate 155,594 of LPNX010613837.1, forward strand.
GGGAATGAGGAACAAATGAATATTTCTGTTTACCATATGTTACAATCCTGTGGTGTCTAAGCTGGTAGCTACCCAAAGGCATAGGTAAAAAATGAATCTCATATTCCTGGCCTCAAAAGAGTTATCTAGACTTTGAAATCTTGGTTTCCATTTTCCCTAAATTGGACTATCATCAATGATTAAAGTGCATACCTCTACCATTTGGAAATCCAGACATCTAGAAGAATTCAGCATGTTGGTACTATCAAAATAGTCTGTTGCTGAAACAAGAAATTGTCCAGAGATATGTGTTCACCAGGTAGTCACCAATTGTTGTAGCTGCAATCTTTTCTCAAATTTAAAAAAAAAAATGGACCCTCCCTTTATTTTTATCTAGCCTGGGATTGTTTGGTTTCTTGAAATCTGTCATTCCTCTACTATAAATTTTGATCTTTTGAAGTCAGCAGTAAGGTCAACTGTTTTTCCTTCATTTCGAGATTTGAATGATCTAGCACTGTCATTTGTCTAGCCAATGCATAAATGACTGTGGAGTTTTGTTTTATTTTTTAGAGCTTAACGTTTGATTCTCAATGATTTTTATCGTTGTTGGGATTTTGTTGAAGATTGAGCTGGGGCATTAGTCCTCTATGCCACTGACGTTTCGGAAGAGACATGGGGAACGTCCCGATGGACAATTATGTTCTCGTCGATCCGTGACTTTTACCTCTTTTGTTTTATTGTTTAAACCTTTTGACTGTAAATGACTTGTTTTTTATTGCTATTGAAACGAGTTTCGAGATCGAATCGGAGGTCTAGTCCTTTATGTCGCCGACGTTTCGGAAGGAAATTGATAAGAAGCCTAAAAGATAGTGTTTTCGATCTCTAATGCATTAGCGGTTAATGGTTTTGATCTCTGGTATATAAACATCGCGATGATAGTGCTCGGCATCATCGACACTCCGGTAACTCTTAGGTTTGAATCTTCAACGGGTTTATGTTGTCGCGGATCCGTAGTAGTCTGTAAGACCACCGTTTTGGCTGTCAATAGGTCTATCCTCCCGACGTCTAGTGTTTTCAACTACCAACCTTTAGCTTTTAGTACATGGTATCGCCGACGCTGCGGAAGTGCTTAGGTTTGAAGCTTCGACACTTAGCATTAAGAGTCTCCGACACCGATAGACTTAATAGTTTCGCTGGACTTGTAGTTTGTTTGTAGCCTGTCGTTGCAGCTGTTAATAGGACTATTCTCCCGACGTTTAGAGCTTTCTATGGCCGATAAGGTTTTTTTTTCCCCCGTCGATTCTTTTACCGAGGGTTATATATAGAGGTGGAGCATTTTTTTATTATTATCCTTGTTGAAAATCGCGTCTACTCCAGTCCTTGTTGATTGAGTTGTCTCACATGCCTAGGTGTCTGGATTTCACTCGTTGGGGTGCTACCATGGAGGTTTTGGGTCATCCCACCAAATGCACTGCATTTTTTGCCAGGTAGGTAGACTGCGGCCTTGTTGTTTGATGTTTATTGGTTGAATGAAACTATGGTTTTTCACGGGTAGGTTTTTTCTTCTTAGGTTTTTTGTGCAAGTTTGCCCGCTTAAAGTTTTTTTCCTCGTTGTATGCTTGCAATAACATTTTAAGGCCGAGGAATGTTAAGAACACAGTTTTCTTGAGCGATTTTTCTTTTGAGCCTGCATGATTGAGCCATTATGTTTAATTTCCTCCTACTTGAAAGATTTAGTGGTTGGTGCAGACAAGCGTTACATTGTCTGCAACACCCATTCTTATGTTATTCATGGCCATTCAAGGGGTGTTTTAAATGATTGTATATGCTTACCCTATTTTCATGGAACGGCAGAGGTTTTCAAGGTTTTGATCTAGTTAGGGTTTTTTTCTAGATAAAAAACCACCATGTAAGGTCTAGCATATTGAGGTTTGGCAGTAGCAGCAATGCGGTCCACGTTTTATTGAGAAGTTAGATTATTTTGAAGGCGGCCCGGATTAAAATAAAGAGTCTATTTTACCGGGGTTTTGTTTTTAGTTACAGACAGTGGGCCTAGAGGATTTTAAGACACACCTGTAGGATTCACTTTTTTGCCTTGTCATGTTTCTTTTCATGCATTAATAATGTGTATATTTCATTTTCAGAATGTATATGGAAGAGGTAAATAGATTGGTACAGTTTTGTTATTATTTTTTCACTTGGTAAAAGCTAAATGGTCTAAGAACATGCTATGTTTATCACAGGGTGATTACTGCAAAGAAGATATGTTTAAAAGACAAAAGAAGAAGGCTCTAGTTGACGAAGGAGGACCAGAGGTTGAAATCATCACCAAGGTTGAATACATATATGAAGATACCAAAGCTACCATTGGGGTCGAACCGGATTATAAATGGGGTGAGATATATAGGATGATTTCAAATCAGAATGTTCCTGATGTAGGATTCGAAGAACTGAATATATATGCAAACATAGATAAATCGGCTCTTATGAAAGTATCCACAAGACCTGAGTTGTTCCCATGCTCAGAGGTGATCGGCTAGATTCTACCTAGGGCAGATGTAACTACGATGATCTTGGAAAATAATGCTAAATAGGGTTATGCTGCATACAACCCTGCTTATGTCTCCATGGCATATCATCTACCTCTTGCTTAGATTTATCTAACAGAAAGCTGGTTGAAAGAGGAAGATATGGACCTGGTAGAAACAGTAAAAAGAATGATGATACCAGGGAAGAACTTTTGAACCAAGCCATCAAGAGAATATGATACATCCACTCTCTAGACTCCCTATAGATTTATTACACTGATATTGAATAGAATTTTTGGAAGAGCTCATGGAAAAAGCTTCAAACTAGGATGGATACCAATTATTTTCTATGTGGCCACTCAAGGAACCATATTCAATTGGGAAAACATAGTGTCCAATAGCCTCTCAACATGTATATCTTCATCCTTGGGAGTAGTGTCACAGAGGAAGTCAGAGTTCTACATGAGCTCTATCCTAGTTGACTGTATACTATGTACCCAGTCTTTTCCAGCCTTGAGATATAATTGGAATAGGGACAATACCCCGGTATACACTGCATATAAATTATTTTGGGCTCACAAATACTATAGATACTACAGAGAAATATGTGAACACTTCATCATGCCTTTGTACACTTTAATTTTCCTGACTGAATGCAACTGCATGTCCGAAGAAGCGTTCAAAGTCATTGAAGAATATGGAGACTATTATTTAACTAAGGAAGGAATGTATATTAGAATGTATGGTGGTTCTAGGGAACCTTCTCTACTCCCTAAATATGCCACTGATTATGTGTTAGTTTTTCAACATTTAAGCTAGCATTATAACAAGATCTTTTCACTGAGAGAATAACAAGCACAACAATCACATAAGCACATCACAAGAGACA
>LPNX010613837.1:160540-316013 GCA_001517045.1 Pseudotsuga menziesii
TGTGCTACATAAAAAGGAAGTTAGGCAAGTATATCTTGATGGTGTGGGGAGTTTCTTTTTCGAGCATAAAAAGGTAGCATATCATGCCATACCTTTCTAGATAGGGAGTTATAAGTTTTCAAATGTAAAATAGACTGCAGAATTTGTGCAGGAGCTTGAGCACTTCCATTTTGGTGAGATGAACTTTCATAGGAATGACTCCCGGAATAAGGTAGCAGAACACTGCAAAGAGGCAAGAATTCATTTTGAGTATACTAATTTTTGGGACAAGGACGAGGAAAAATTCAAGAGTGCAAAGAACATGAATTCCCTAAAGAAGATATTTAAACAAAAAATCACTACTGTGGGCGAAAAAGGAAAAACTACACAGAAGACCAACACAACGAAAGAAGAAGAGGCCAAAAAGAGGGAAGAAGATTCTAGAATACTAGCACAAGAGGTAGAGAGTTGGATGAAGAATGAAGATGAAGAAAGAAAGAGAGCTGTAGAGGAAGCAGCAAAGAAGGAAGAGGAGGAGAGAAAAAGGAAGGAAGAAGCAGAGATAAAGAAAAGACAAGAAGAAAGTGAAGGTCTGAGATTAACAGGATCTCAAAATACCAACAGACTAATGAACAGATGGATACACAGGAGGGACATGGTCATACAGATCAAGGGCATGGACAAGATAATCCTGATCCCTAGGATCCTGCTATAGCTTCTGGAAGCACTCAAGGGCAAGCTATGTTTTCTAGAATGAATTTGATACCTTTCATGCAGAAATAAGGGGAGGAGGTACCTAACTTCAGTACTATTTTCTATGACAAGGAGAAGAAAAGGATTGTTAAAAGAACCGAGAAAAAGGTTGAAACTAGAGGACAATCCAGAAAGATGATAACTGATAAGACTTTGGTGTATGGAACAGATGCATATCCAAGATTGACAGCAAGATCTGGGGTGGCATTAACCCAAGCTAATGAAGATAATGTAGATAGGATAATGACGGATCTTGAGAAGTCAAGAAAGAGTGCAGCTCAATTAAAAGAAACACCGAAGAAAGAGATGGATGAAGATCATAAGTTAAAGAGGAAATATGAGGACATGCAGAATGAAGTGAGGACTTCAAAGACATAGCTCCAGACTCTATAGGAAAATAAGGTGGATTTAGAAGTTATTGTAGAGAAAACGAAAAAGGATGCTCATAACAACTTAGCAGAATTACAGAGGCCAAAGTTAGAGCATCAAGTGTTGAAGATTGAGAAATATGACCTCTAGGTGTCCTATGAAATTATGAGTGCATAAAAGGACCAGCTACAAAGCAGAATTGTTGAGTTAGAGGTGGAGAACGCCACCACGAAAGAAAGAGAAAAGCAATATCAAATATAGGTGGAAACCTTGGAAGAACATAATACTTCATTGACAACATCACTGAAGGATGCTATAGAACAGAAGATAGACTTCCAGCCTCTAAAAGAACATGTTCTCACTCAGAGAAGGAAAATTCACCATTTGCAAATGTGTGTTGAGGAAGAAAGATGTAAGATTTTACAAATAGATAACAGACTAGAAGAGATTTTGGACACTACGTCTTATTTTTTGGACAGATCTCAAGAGATTATGGAGATTCTAAGGGGAAGAATAGTGTGGATAGAAACAAATGAGGAACCTCCTCCAGAGCTACCAGTTAAAGATCGTCGGAGTTTAAAGCAGGATTATGATTTATTGGATTTTGCAATCAATATTGCTGAAGAATTCAAGAAAAGTGTAAAGAAAACAAAAGGAGCATGTGCTGAATACTGCATAAGGGTGCTTGCTATGTACAATAGATGCCAAATTTAAGTATAGAGGATATTGGATGCAATTCCAAAGCATAAAGTGTTTATAGAGCATCTACATAATAGATGTCAGGAAGACGAGCAAGAGATCCAACAAGTAAAGGATCTAGATGAACAGATCTTAAAGAATGCAGTCGCACATGCAGCTGTAAGTATACACCTTCTGGAGGATCAGCTATGCCTCAGTCCTGCCAAAATAGAAGGGGTAAGGAACCAGGTAGCCAAATATGAGATAAATATTTGTTTCCTCAAACCCTCTGGATTTGAAGGTATAGCAGCGGAGGATCAAGAATGGAAAAAGTTCATCAGTGACCAAGCAGGCCCCTCTTCATAAAAATGTTTTAAAAGATGTTGTTTTGAAATGTAATATATTGTATAAAATTATGAGCACTTACTACAAGAAAAAAATTTGGGATTGAGAGGTTGGGGAAGCCCAAAAGTCATTGAAAGGAATCCCAAAGGTTTTTCTTTTTGTATAAATATAGGAGAGTTTAGAGGTAGAAGGGACTTCTTTCCCAAGCAATTTTTGAGAGTATATTGTAAGAAGAACTACTTCCTTTTACAATAAAGAATTACAAGTTTTTGCTGGAAAAAGTTTGGTGGAATGTTTCAAATGCTTTGCTATGGATCAGTTGAATGTGAACTATTTCATTTTCATATTATGTCCATTAACTATGAGATCGTTCTAACTCATTGAATTTATGTTCATGTTATGAATGTCTTCTAGTTTATTTCGTGAAATTTCCACTGTGAGTAATGAAGGTTGTCATAAACAATAAGCTATCTTGTTGTTCATATTTCTATTAATGTCATGTGTTCTGAAATAAGTAACAGCTATCTATAATTTTTCTTAATACATCCACATAAATACATTACTCATTCATAACTGATAATATTGCTCCCTGGGGATAGGTTAGTTATTCATAGTTATTTTCTGGTTGTTTGTGATTTAGATGTGAGAGAGGTAAGATGAGAGGTAAGAACCTACGCATCACATTGTGACACTCCTCGTTATCTCTATCATTTTGCATTTCTAGATAGGCACTTGCACATCATAACTTAAACACACAAAAAACTAAAAATATACATGGTGGACCGGGCCGTAACCGGTAAAACATTTAATTTGTTACTTGACCTATGGTAGCCGAACCATAAACCGGACAGATTCCCCATACCAAATAGTAATGGGCTAGTTGGGAATTTTTATTGGGGAGAATCCCTAATTGTTGTTTCCTGCAATTTTCCAGGCCTCAACACAACTATTAATTCAGTGGTTTCTTGCAGGTCTATCATAGAAAATTCGGTGGCACATATGCTTGGAGATGTTTAAAACGTACGAAGATGCACTTACTAAAGCTATGCAAGTGGATATTGATGAATATTTCCCAGCATATCCCACGAATACTAGACTAGAAGAATAGCTAGAAATCATGCATAAATCATTGAAAGAGATTAACCTTAAGAATCGGGATGTCTGGTGCACAAAATTCTCAACGGCCGGACATGCCAAAGATAACTGTCGACAAGACATAAGTCGACAGGATTTTCGATTTGTTCAGACAAAGTGCTTCTGCGACATCTTCCAAGAACATGGAGAACACACAACGAAAGATTGCCCATATAACATGAAAAACGACAAAGCATCTTGGTGTGCAATCTGTGAAGTAAAAAGTCACGCCACGGTCAACTGCCACTTAAAATTAAAGAATCAACAAAACTACCAACTAGTCTACCAAACAAACACGGTTGCACAAAACAATAATAACAACCAGCAAGGCAATGATCAAAATGAACAGAATAATCAAAGATATGAAGGCCGTCGATATGAGCGCCGGTTCGACAACCATCGTGGAGGATATGGAGGTTGAGATCAATTCTCTGGGAATCGCAACAACTGACCACATCGGCCTATCCAGTGTTTCCAATGCTATAAAGAAGGTCATCGATATACACACTGCCCATACAAGGACAGAGCTGATTTAAAATTTTGTACTAGTTGTGGAGTCGAGGATCACTCATTAGAAGATTTCCCTACTATGCTTGATAAAATCAATAAAAGGAAAAATGTTAATGTCTTGTCGTGCATTCAAAAACATGATGTAATCAATACGAAGAATATTCATATAGTAACTCGACAAGGGACAAAAATTGGGAGTGATAATCCACGCATAAGCAAAATAAAAGAAAAGAACGATTATCCTAACCCAGCTAAACAAAAACAATTGTATAATGACGCAATGAATATATTTAAAGAATTTGCTGGACAAGAAGAAGTTGATGATAGCCGACAAAGAACAGTTAAAGAATTAATACGTTTAGTACAAGAGGATAAAGAGGTATCTCAATTCATTGATTTATTGTATAATATGAAACACAACAATAATAGAGAAAAACAAACAAAAAACATATGCAGTCTAAACCAGAAAGACAAAAGTGATGTTGACCCACTTGTTGACCTAGAACTCAAAGGATACCATGTTCGACAAGTTGTACTTGACTTCTTCTCACAAGTAAACATTATGACTCGTGACACTTGGGAACAATTGGGTAGACCTCGACTATATGAGTTAGGAATATACCTCAAATTAACCGACCAAGGTCTGATCGAACCTATCAGAGTTTGGAGAAATGTTGACACTACAATAAAAGGAATATCGACCAAAGTTGACTTTGAAATTATTCACCCTAAGGAAGGATCCAGTTCTTTCCCAGCTTTACTAGGCCGACCTTGGGAAAGAAAAATGAAAGCATCAATATCTTTAGATAAAGAAAGGATCAAACTAAAAGGGAATGGAAAGAAAGTCATAGTACATATCCATCCATCCCAAGGATAACCTTGGATAGAACCTATTGATGAAGAAGTCAACATCCGACAATTATATCAAAAACAAAATAATGGAGACTACACAGAACCCAATGTCTATGGCGAACTTCACTTAGGAAACCAAGATTCAATAGGATACAACTCATACATAGAATTATATAATTGGGAAGTTGAAAATTATGAGACACAAGCAAGAGGTTGCTAGACCATTCAGATAGTGCTGAAGAAACCAATCCAACAATGTTTCTTAGTTTCCATCATCCCAAAAATATTCGAAAAGAAAAGCAGGGAATACTTTACCTTAAAACCAACAAATGTAAATATCAAACAAATATTAAGATACAAAGAAAGATAATCACTAGTTATGCATATAGAACAAGTATCTAAAAACATTGGTGAACATGGCCAACTACAAAGCCTAGTAGAAACCTTCATAGGACAAGCTGCTAGATGGTGGGATACCCATCAATCAAGATTGTAGACATGGACAACAGCTTCAACTTACTTTGTAGAAAGATTTGGAGGAAAAATACTAACTAAAAAATCACAAATACCTATGTTCATCCAAGGGTGGGACCTAGAAGAACACATAAGAACATGCAAAAAAGACTGGAAAAGACTTGGGTATAAAGACGAATGTACATGGCCACACCTGTTTCCATCGACGCTATCCGACTTACCAGACAAATGGTACAAAATGGAAGAAGTACGGAGTCAAACATTTCTATGGCATGAACTTAGAGAGAACGTCATCAAAGACTTCATCTTTATACCACAAAACAAAAATTTAGTCAAAACTGCAAAACAAATCAAAGCATTTATAGAACCGACCAGGAACAACACTATAACACAAAATCATGACTGACTGACAATAACATGTAATAACATACAAACTAAGACAATACCACAATCAACAAGACTACAAATGGAAAATGAAAATACGGAAGGAAAAACATTTCGATGGAAATCATACCATTCAGAAACAACAAAACCAATTCGCACAGTACTTAAAGTCTAGACATCCGACAAAGAAGATACCGATCGAATGACTGCAGTAGAATTTCCTGCTACATTTTTATAGTTTAAAGAAGGGAGCTGACCAATCAATGAAACCAAAGCACCAGAATGGTTAGATGCCAAAGTGAAAAATAAAGAATTTGACATATCAAACAATGATCAACCAAAAATGACAAAAATTGGCGATTACTGGAGTGAAGAACAAACAACCGAAATAGTAAACTTACTAAAATAATTATAGGATGTATTAGCTAGAGACTACAAAGATCTCAAAGGTCTAGTCCATGAAATGGGTGAAATGAAGATCGACATTAAACCTGATGTCTGACCTGTGAAGAAGAGGCCATATAAATTAGCTCATAAATACAAAGAGATAGTCAAGAAAGAGATTGATAATATGCTTACAGCGGGAATTATCTACCCTATTCACCAATCGAAATGGGAAAGTCCAATGGTTGTACAACCAAAGAAACATGACCCAACAAAGCTAAGGATCTATGTCGACTTCAGAGAAATAAACAAAGACACTTTACCAGACCCATTCCCAACACCCTATGCAGATGATATCCTAAATGAAGTCGCAGGACATGAATGCTACCCATTTACAAACGGATTCTCAGGTTACAACCAAGTACCAATAGCCAAAGAAGACCAGAAAAAGACAACATTCGTATGTGAATTCAGCTCATTTTCCTACAGAGTTATGCCTTTTGGTCTAAAAAATGCACCTACAGTATTTTTGAGAATTGTGGTCAAAACATTTCAAGAATATATCTCCAAAACAATGGCAGTATACTTCGATGATTGGACAATATACTCTATACTGAAAGATCACTGCAAATGGCTAAGGCTCATGTTAGAATGATGCCAACAAATCCAGCTATCTCTAAACATAAGGAAATGCATATTCTTAACTCCTATAGAGATACTATTAGGACACATTGTATGCAAAGAAGGCATCAAGGTCGACTTTGCAAAAATAAAAATTATCCTCAACTTAAAACCACCAGTGAACCCAAAACAAGTCAGGGTACTACTCGGTCATACAGGATATTACAGGAAATTTATAAGACACTATTCGAATATGACCTATCCATTGGAATAACTATTAAGGGAAGATCGGGAGTTCGACTGGACAGATGAATGTAACAGATCATTTGAAACACTAAAAAGGAAGCTAGTAGAAGCACCCATTCTACAGTTCCCGAACTAGTCGATCAAATTTCATGTACACATCAATGCATCAGGCCTAGCAATAGGAGCAATATTAACACAACCAAGGGATAACAAAATGGACTACCCCATAGTTTACAGTAGTAGAAAAGTAAATAAATCAAAAAGGAACTATTCGACAACAAAGAGAGAAGCATTAGGAATGGTTTTTGCACAACAGAAGTATCGACATTACCTACTAGCCAACCCTTCATCTTTTATACCAACCACCAAGCATTAAAATACCTTGTAAAAAAACCCTTACACCATGGGAGAATTTGTTGATGGCTACTACTATTCCAAGAATTCGAATTTGAAGTCATTGTTAGACCAGGAAAATTAAATGTCAGACCCGACCACTTGTCACAAATCGACACAGGAGAGGAATCGACAGGAGTTGAAGACGACCTACTGGATGCACATTTATTTCGAATAGATGCAGTTCCAGCAGAATTAGAGGAAATAGCTCAATTCTTAGAAAATGGTCAATCACCAGAGGGAATGAGCATGAAAAAGAAACAAATCTTATCTATGAAAGCTGCACCATATAGCCTCATAAATGGATTTTTATATAAAATGGGCCTGGACTACATCCTCAGAAGATGCGTATTAGAACATGAAAGAGATAATATCATGTATGAAGCACACTATGGACTGGAGGGAGGACATTTTCAAGCAGACACAACTACCAAGAAAATCCAACAGTCAGGGCTATGGTGGCGGACACTGTACAAGGATTGTAAAAATTCTGTTAGCCAATGCAACAGATGTCAATGACTAGGTCGACCTCTTCCTAGTATAGAAATGCCCTTGATATCAGTAAAACCAAGTTTGACATTTGAAATTTGGGCCATCGACTTCATAGGACCATTCCTGATACCAACAAAAAGAATAGGTGCAAGGTACATAATAACTACAGTAGAATATGTAACCAAGTGGGTAGAAGTAGAACCAGTCGATGCATGTTCCAGTGAGATAGATGCTAAATTTATCTACAAAAATTTAATTACAAGATTTGGATGCCAATAACCCTAATCAGTGACCAAGGTTCACACTTTATTAACAAAACCATCAAAGCACTAACAAAAATCTGCAGCACCGACAAAGATGATTGGGATGAAAAGATACATGCAGTACTATGGGCTTACAGAATAGCATACAAGTGTTCAACTGACCAAACACCATTCTGACTAGTCTATGGACAAGAAGTAGTTGTTCCACTACATTTTCGAGAGAAAACACCTATCATAGCAGATATTTTACATGTCGATGTCAAAGAAGGCAGGAAGGACTGACTAATGCAATTAAGCAAGCTAGAACAACACCGACTGATTGCTCTACAACATCAAGAAATCTAAAAACAACAACAGAATGCTTGGCACGATCGCAATATCAAAAACAAAAATATGTCAGTGGGGGACCTCACCTTACTATAAAACAATCGAGTAAAAGGAAAACCCAAAAATTTACATACAGAATGGAGGGGACCTTACATTATCAAAGAGATTCATGCCAACAGATCAGTCCGACTAAGGACATTAAAAGGCATAATATTTTAGAGACTTATTAATGGTGCCTGACTAAAACAGTATAGAATGTAAAACAAGTTTTATAAAATAAAATAAAAAAAGACATATAACGACCATAACTGTCAGACAAAAACTATAAAAATATAAAAAGACTAAAAACAACAAAACAAAACCAACACCCATAAGCCAGGATGATGGGAAATTTTGAAAAACATAATAACCAGCGCTTCGACAATCAACATCAAACCCATCGACATCGACCGACGACCTTGAAGGTCAAATCATGCCTTCGTGACTACAATCAAAAGGAGCACCAAAATCAAATCACCATTAACACAAACTCCAGAGACCATGCTAGACCATCACTTCCGCCATTAGTACATCCATCGACAGAAACGTCACCCGATCCACCTATAAATATCAAACCATAAAAATATCATTTACCATATTTTGAAGAGATAGAGCAATTCAGCAATCATAAAATTGAGAACCGAGAGCCTGTAAGAAAATTCAACCAAAAGACTGACAAGATCGCACCAAAGCAAACCAAAGATGCAGCGGAAAAAACAAAGGAACTACAATCAACAGAAAACGCATTGATGAGAAGGTTAAGAAACATCAAGAACGCCAAGGTACAAGAAACCTCATGGGAAAAAAATTGGGTCGAAATCAAGGAATGGGCCTATGTCAACAAGAAACTGACACAAGTAACAAAGAAGATAAACCATAGCTCCATTATGAACTACATGAACACACCATTCATAGCAAGTTTTGGAGGGATGAAAGAAACCGCGGTAAAATTCATTATCAGTCGATACCACAATGGGAAATTTTACTTCGATGGGCTAGTATAAATCTCTGTCAAAGTCATATACAAGCTGACTGGTCTCTCAAACCAAGGTGACCCAGTCCCTGTCAGCATAAAAGAAGGACTGGTAGAACGATTAACAAGGACACCATCAAGAAAAAACTCAAAGGGGCTAATGATCAGTCAGATGCAAGACTGGATAACACAAATGATCAAAAAGAAGAGACATCCAGGTTATTGATGTAACAGTACACAGCTTTCTCAAAATACTACAAAGTGCTGCAAGATCACTTGGAAAAATATGTCATTACAGAAGAAGTACTCTAGGACTAGCCTACTTATTACGGACAAGTATTTCAGCAGACCCGACAAACTCGAGAATAGATTCAATCGTTGGAAAAGAGAAAAAGAACTGAAGAAGCACTAATAAATACAATACAAGATCAAATCATACTGGAGACAACCAAACTACAGAGACTCGAAAGAAAAGCACACCAGTGGGTGCAGCAATCACTACCAAGCTTGGAGAAACTAGATACCATCTTCTCGCATATGAAAAGACTACTAGAAATAGTAGACGAAAAAGACCAATTCATGGGACCCAACATGGAAAGAATAGTAGACCTTTCCATTCAAGAGAAGATGTTGACTCTATCAAGCATCACAACACTGACCATCGACATCCAGAAAGTACTATAAAGTTGGACAGAGTTTCAACATCAACTGGTCGTTATAGCAGAAGCAATCGTTGAACTCTGCATACAGAAGTGACCAACTATTTAACTACATAGCCCATGAAAAACAAACAATAAAATAACTATCTCAGACAGTAAAAATTTTGAGTACCTCCCTTGTTTCTTCGAGATGAAGAAAGATTTTGTTCCTAGGGGAGATGTTGGACAAGCTAGTCGAATATCCGACTAATTAGATATTAGTTCGGCCTCTTAAGTAAAAATTTTGAGTACCTCCCCTGTTTCTTCGAGATGAAGAAAGATTTTGTTCCTAGGGGAGATGTTGGATGAGCTAGTCGATGAGCCGACTAGTCGAATATTCGACTAATTAGAGATTAGTTCGGCCACTTAAGGTCGTGTCAGTTGACCGAACCGACAAGTAGTTATATGTAACTGTTTGTAAATCATATATATTAGGTTGTTGAGCCAGTTGAGAACTCGGTTCAGTTCTATGTTTGTATGGACCCTCATGATATAATATAATCTATTATTCTACATCTATGTTCTTGTCTCTTGTCTGTTATGTCTATATAACCCAATGTGTATTATTGGTAACTCTCTGTGATCTGTGATATTACAAAAAAAGGAAACTAGCATAGAATTGAATCTAGGAATCTAGGTAATAAGACAAAAATAATTAAATTAATGTCTAATGTAGGTAACTATGGGTTGATTATTCTAACATCGTGTTCTGCCAGATCTTTGCGATTTGTAGGAAGCACAACCACCTTCTCCAAAAATTACTATGAATTTTCCATTTTCAGGAGTTTCTACAATCTTAACTTCCATGGAACAAAGTTGGAGGCTCCCTCCAAGAAGTGACTCTCCTACATACTGAGAGTTGCCATTATTGCAACTTATTCAAACAAGCTACACTCTGAAATCATTGCATCCATAAGGGCTTGTCATCCCACAACCCTTCTCAGGTCCATGTGCCCATCACTAGCACAATTATACATCTATCAGTGAAGCTTGGACATACTGCCCACTGAAACCTCTTGACAACTCTCTACCCCAGACAACTTGCCTCTCCAAAATATGGATTTGATACCTTGTTGATTTTCTTAGACCATGGTAAGAATAATTTGCACTAAAAGAATCTCTAACCTACTATATAGTTGAACCTTAAAACTACTGCTCTAATAATGCTAAAATCAACTAACACATACTATAGACTATATAACCAAAATATGCAGGTCTGTCCTAAATCACATCACTGTTATTAAGCAAGAAAACAAAAGTTGGATAAATGGACAAAATCCTATGCTGTGAACATAAATGGACAAACTAGAAAAGAGTGGGACTCCCATAAGATGCCAATATAAGAAAACATATATACAGAATGAACACATTACTAGTTTGAGCACAGGATTGAAGATATCCAAAGACAGTAATGTGGGTTATTTGTCAAACATTTATTTATGAAGATTTGTTTCAAGAAAATGAAGTTATCAGATTTTGACCTGCTCACTTTTTGAAGTTGTTGAAATAGATTTTTTTTTTGTTTCAAGTATGACAGTTTTTTCTGAAATGTTTCTCTCATGTCCCGTATTGAAGCTTTTACTCTTAGATGGAACAAACAGACCAGACAAGTTCTCTCTCTCACCCTGTATGTGTTTCTCTATTCATGTAGATAGTTTGGTTTCCATAAATAACAAAAATAACTGCTAACAGTGTATAATAGTTGTCCTTCATAATAATCATAATCTAATTTTAAGTTCATGGCTAGCTAAACTCCATATTCATGTATGAGACCCTCTTGTTCTTGTTTGTGGGACAAGGAACCCTCCTCTATGCAACAATTTGACTACTTCAAGTCTGTGGAGGTGTACATACCCTACCCTTCATAATCTAATATCCTGTATTTATTCATGAAAGTTTATTTCCTTGTCCTCGCTCATTTGGATTTCAATCTCTTTAGATGGATGAATTAATTTGAGAAAGGAATATTGTCAAAATAGTAATGTTCTTTTCTCAAGAAATCCCTACGAGTAAAAGGAAGAACTATGACCTCAAAACATCTTCACAAGTACTTAATATATGCATTAAATCATTCAAATATTGAAGTTTCTTGTCTAAAATCCCTCTATGGTCTTATGTATGGTAAGAAAAAATCTGACTAATTCCCTAAAGATACACATTCTCTTAGATATACCACAAAAAACCATTCTATATATATGAAGAGGTCTATAATTGGCGTTTTCACATCATGGACTACATATTGTAGGAAGATATGTTGTTTTTTAGAAGAGAATTCCTCATATAGGCAAGGCACCTTCCAGAAGAAAGATAAGATAAGATAATTTTATTAATGTCCATGAGTGACCAAGAAAACATCAATGCAATTAAAGAATAAAATCCATAACAGTATTGTGGGACTGCCATGTCTATTCCTAAGTACCGAATAAAAAATATTCAAAGGAAGAAAATAAAGTCATGAGAATGAAGGGCTATACCAAGAAGGTAGACCCTAGTAGAGAGAAAGACACTGCATTGTACTTTAGGTAGAAGTAGATGTAGAGGTGAAGCAAAACATCTATGCCATCATCAGTAACTGTGAAAGTACCAAAGAGATGCTTGATAATGTTCTCAGCGGATTTTCTTGCACTTAGGAGACCCAACAAGGTAAGCCTAGGAGGGGCTTGGGAAACATCAGTTGAAAGTATTCTAGCATCTGTGGCTGAAGAGAGCCATATGGTAATTTCTATCTGATTACTAGATCTAAAAGATAATTTTTTCTTGTGCCTAAACAAACTAGAGCAGGTATGTCTTTATGATCTTGTGCAAGTGGGTTGTCTCCACATAAGATAAGATAAGATAAGATAATTTTAATAATGTCCAACAAATGATGACAAAATTAGGTCAATGGGACTAAAATGATTCAATCTATATAAGTGCAATGGGGAGTGCAAATGCAATTCCTAGAAAGTGCCAGAACTAAATCTATAATAAAATAAAATAAAGTAAGAAAGATACCAGTAGTAGAACAACCTTCTAAAACATGTATAGAACGGGGAGGAAGCACACTATCTCACTTCCCTATTGTTCTATGTGCTCTTGGCTGAGGTATTTTGATTATACTCACCTACTTCAACCATATGATAGGGATGAAAATATTGGCACATCCATGAGCATGCAGCCCTATTTTGTTAATTTGAAAGAGCTTCCTACAAATGGGAGTTTTTTCCAGCGTGCTATGACTGAGCTTCTACATGCAGGTAAGTTGTCTATTAACATTGATTACCATGGAGAGAAACATCATAGTTTCAATCCTTCCTAGATCTGCATCTCATAGTAGTGTATAGTCCCACTTCTTCACACAAAGATTACTTCAGCGGCATGGAAGATGCACTCCCAACACTAAGTGATCTTAATGAAGCTTCAGTGTAGTCTGTATGCAGGAGTGCATATTTTTGGAAGGATCGGGTGTCTTCCTTTATTTCAAAGGTGTGGGGTTTGATTTTGCATCTTCTTTCATATATAGAAGGTTTGAAGTGCTATCCCATTTCCATATACAGCCGACAACACCCTCACTTTGGATAATTCATTCTAGAACTCAGCAAAAGATCTTCTGCTTCCAAGGAAATGATTGGAAGGTTACACTAGAAATGTGATTTCACCTAACCCTCTATCTCTTGCATAAGTTAGGGTAGGGTATGTGTGTTTGTGAATAAGTTCATTTATTTAACATTATCACGTCGTTCATTTTTGGCACGGTTTGGTAATAATTTGATTTTTTTGGTAGTTATATGTGTATTGTTTTTTTGACTAAGTATGTCCAAGTTTAATGTTTTTGTGTGATATTTGTATTAGGATTATTAATCCTCGCTTTTCCAATTTCAGCATGTCTAAATCAGGAGTCATGTCTAAATCGGGAGTCCATCCAGTCTATTTTTAGTCACTAGCACCATTGGGTCCACTTGGCCTAATTGGGGCACATGTTTNTGATGCCTATTGCCACTGATTTGACTTGCATGCATTAGTTTAGGAGCCTCCTAGACCAATCTCTACAATTTAGGAGCCACTGGGAGTGCCGATACCAACCAAGGTCAGTTGAGTTGAGTTGGTGTCTAGTCAAGCTAAGTTAGGAGTTAGTTACATTCAGTTCTATTCCTATACATTCAATTAGTGCTAGGTTTGCATGGCTACATGCAGGAGAGGTGCATTTCTCACCTACCTCAATCAGTTAACCTCAGTCAACACTGACTTAGACACTTGAGTTGTGTTTTAGAACTTCGATGAACTCCGGTGATGATTTAGACAAGGTCAGTTAACCATTGAGTCCTCCGATAATGATTTAGACAAGGTCAGTTAACCATTGAGTCCTCCGATAATGATTTAGACAAGGTCTTAGTTACCTACAGTCAAGTAGAGTGTAATCAATTCAAATTTCCTCGAATGGATTCAAATTGCTTGTGGCTATTTAGCCATTGTACTTCATTGTAATTATTATCTAATTACTTTTTGTATTACTGAAAGCATTCATAGTAGCAAGCTATTTTTGCATTGTTTCATTATTCAATTGTTGAGTAAATTCTATGATCTATTTTATGAGTTGTGTGTTTTTCTACATATCTATGTGCTCAATTTATATGGTATCAGAGCCTCAGTGGACAAGGAACCTCTCCTCCTCAGATCTCCAACTGGATCCTTTTTTTTTAGCAAAATTGCTCCTTCCAGTACTACACCAAAAGCGAAGAATTCGCCACTTAATATCCCAATTTAGAAATTGTTGATCAAGCTTACTTGATCAACTATGCTGGGTGTGAAGGAAATTCCAAAAGTGCAGACTGTCCAGCTTACTTTGTATGTTTGATTGTGTGATAGGTTATCAGCTCTTCTCATAACATTCACTACAAGCAACCCTTTCTTCTCACTGCATTCGCTACAGCAGCTCGTTCTTCCTTACTGCATTCAAAATGACTCATTCAGTAGAGCCTCTCACTCCCTTCAACTATCACCAGTGGAAGGAAGACATGGAGGTACTGCTCCGCACCAAGAATCTCTTCGGACTCACAGAAGAAACAGAGGCAGTGCCAGTTTTAAATCATGACAAAGAAAAGTACTGGAACAGGCTTGATGAAGCTCATGGATACTTATTCTCCTCAGTTTCTCGATATCTTCGATTCCACATCCAAGGATTGAAGACTCCCAAGGATATTTGGGACAAGCTTGCCTCTTTATTTGATAAGCAGGATGAGATGAGGGTCCACCAGATAGAAAATGATCTAATCACTCTTAATCCATCCAACTTTGAATCATTGAATGAATTCTTCACAAATTTCAAGAACCTGATATATCAATTGAAGCAATGCAAAGTGGAGAAGGATGAAGATCAGCTCATACTTTCCATTCTCACAAAGCTCAATGCAAACTACTCAGTCTTTGTATCAACCTTCCAAATAGTAAGGCTCACCAATCCAAATTGGAAGATTCCCACTCTTGATTCCTTCATCCAATCTCTCACTTCTGAGAATGATAAATTGATCCAAATGGGGATGATTAGATCTCCCAAAGGTCAAGCTCTGGTTGCAAGAGGAGATAAGGTAGCGAATGACAAAGGGAAGCAAAGAGATGAGTCTCCTGTGAAGAAAGAGCAGTCAAAGAATCCTTTAGGTTCAAAGAGAAGCAAGAAGAATGGCAAAGGCAAGGTCCTCTGCTCTTACTATAGAAGGGGATTTCATTCATAAATCTCCTGTGTGAGAAGACAACTTGATGAAATGGATCTTCTTTTGAAGAAACATAACATTTCTGCACCTGATAGAATAAGGTAGGATGACTATGAAGAAGAAGATGAAGATTACCAAAGGAAAGGCCATGCACTAAAGGCTTGCTGCTCATCAACACATTTCTTCCTTGTTGATTCTAGAGCTTCCAACCATATGGCTGCATCCAGAGAGTCATTATCTTATTTTTAGTCCTTTGATGGTCCTAGTATTCAAATGGGAAATAATAGTAAATTCCAAACAAACAGGAAGGGATCTATCAATCTTGAACATAGAAGATTCAAAGATGTGCTATTTGTTCCCTCCCTAGCTTCAAACCCGTTATCTGTCTACGAGATGACCCATACTGGCTCTCCAAAGTGAGTGATATTTGGTCTTCACTCAGTAGAGATCACATATATATCTACTGGGAACATCATAGTGAAAGGTGTTGCAAATCATACCTCAAAAGCATATGATTTCTCACATTTCATGCCTCCTTCAGAACCAGTGCACTCTCAGCAGCCACTTGCAAGGGAAGGTAAAATCATTTCATCTGCTTCTTTTGCAGCTTCTACTAGTATTGCAAATCCATCCTTTTCAGCTTATGAGATTGAGATTCAGGGTGATTCAGATCTAGATTAATTCCCTACTTCCAAACTAGAATCTAGGAAGATGACTGAAAACCCATCTAACACTCAAAAAGGAAAGACCCTTGCACTATGCCATGCACTCTTACCTCCTTCGGAGAGATGCAATAGAATCCCTGTAAGATGCTGCATGGAAAGGGCTTAGTCTCACTACATTCAGAATAATAGATGTGATCATACACCTCTTCATCCAGCAAGAGACAAAGGTTACATTCCTCCTTCCTTCCATCATCAATTTTGGAGAACAAGGAGAACTCTACATGCCAGGCCCCAGAATACCTGTGCACAGCACACCATGCATGTTGCTTTGCTACCTCACAGAGATGAAGATTCCAGCAACATATTTTCAAGTTTTTCAAACTTGAATCCTAATTCTACCTAATTAGATAGAGGGAGGTATTTTTTCCCATGCGGTTTTTTCCCCAGCTCCTTGTATTAAGCAATTACTTTATTTTACTTATTGTAATGGGTGGCCTATGGTCTTAGTTACCAAGGCCCACAGATTGTCCAAGTTAGCATCCAGGGGGGGTATTAGGATTATTAATCCTCCCTTGTCCAATTTGGTCATATGTCTAAATTAGGATTCATGTCTAAATCAGGAGTCCATCCAGTCTATTTTTAGTCACTAGCACCATTGGGTCCACTTGGCCTAATTGGGGCACTTGTTTCAATTACTAAAGTGTGGGGAACACTAATTGAGGCCTACTTCCACTAATTGTAATTGCATGCATCAGTTTAGGAGCCTCCTAAACCAATCCCTACAATTTAGGATCCACTGGGAGTGTCGATACCAACCAAGGTCAGTTGAGTTTGTGTCTAGTCAAGCTAAGTTAGGAGTCAGTTACATTCAGTTATAGTCCTCTATATTCAGTTAGCACTAGGTTTGCATGGCTGCATGCAGGAGAGGCACATTTCTCACCTAACTCAGTCAGTTAGCCTCAATCAACACTGAATTAGACACTTGAGTTGTGTTTTAGAACTCCGGTGATGATTTAGACAAGGTCAGTTGACCATTGAGTCCTCCGATAATGATTTAGACAAGGTCTTAGTTACCTACAGTCAAGTAGAGTGTAATCAATTCAAATTTCCTCATGTGGATTCGAATTGCTTGTGGCCATTTAGCCATTGTACTTCATTGTAATTATTATCTCATTACTTTTTTTATTAATGAGAGCATTCACAATTGTAAGCTATTTTTTCAATGTTTCATTCTTCAATTGCTAAGTAAATTGTGTGATCTATTTTGTGAGTTGTGTGTTTATCTACAGATCTATGTTCTCAATTTATAATTTGTAGTACTGCGAACTTGATCCAACTATAATTGTGGTTTGGAAAATGTTACCAGATATGTTTGAGGATCTTGTGATTCCACAGGGGATTCTTGTCCCCATGTGGGGCCACTGTTAAAACTTAACAAACAATCGGCCCCAGGAATATTTGCTCATAGGCAGAGACAGTAATGTGGCTTATTTGTCAAACATTTATTTGTGAAGATTTGTTTCAAGAAAATGAAGTTATTAGGTTTTGACCTGCTCACTTTTTGAAGTGGTTGAAATATGTATTTTTGTTTTGTTTCAGGTATGAAGGTTTATCTGAAATGTTTCTCTCATGTCATGTACCAAATTTTTTAGTCTTAGATCGAACGGAAAGACTACACAAGTTCTCTCTCTCATATTATATGTATTTCTCAATTTGGGTAGATAGTTTGGTTTCTAGAAATAACAAAAATAACTCCTAACAATGTATAATAGTTGGCCTTCTTAATAATCATAATCTAATTTTAAGGTCACATCTAGCTAGATGTCAGGTTCATGTATGAGACCCTCTTGTTCTTGTTTGTGGAACAAGGAACCCCCTTGTGTAAAGCATTTTTACTGCTTCAAGACTATGGAGTTGTAGATACTTTTCCCATCATAACCTAATATCATGTATTTATTCATGAAAGTTTATTTCCTTGTCCTTTCTCATTTGGATCTCAAACTCTTTCGATGGATGAATCAATTTGAGAAAGGAATATTGTCAAAATAGGAATGTTATTTTCTTAAGAAATCCCTATGAGTAAAAGGAAGAACTATGAACTCGAAATATCTTCACGAGTACTTAATATATGCGTTAAATCATTCAAAGCTTGAAGTTTCTTCTCCAGAATCCCTCTATGGGCTTATGGATGGTAAGAAAAAATATGATTAAGTTCCCTGAATATACACATTCTCTTAGATATTCCACAAAAAAACCATTCTGTAGATATGAATAGGTCGGTAATTGGGGTTTTCACATCATGGACTGCATATTGTAGGAAGAGTCGTTGTCATTTATAAGAGAATTCCTCATATAGGCAAGGCACCTTACGGAAGCAAGATAAGATAAGATAATTTTATTAATGTCCATGAGTGACCAAGAATACGTCAATGCAATTAAAGAATAAAATCCATAGTATTATTATGGGACTTCCACATCTATTCCTAAGTACGGAAGAAAAGAGATTCAAAGGAAGAAAATAAATTCATGAGAATGAATGGATATACCAAGAAGGTAGACCCTAGTAGAGAGAAAGAAACTGCATTCTACTTGAGGTAGAAGTAGATATAGAGGTGAAAGAGAACATCCTTTCCATCATCGGTAACTGTGAAAGTACCAAAGAGATGCTTGATAATTTCCTCTGGGAATTTTCTTGCACTGAGAAGACCCGACAAGGTAATCCTAGGAGGGGCCTCAAAAATATAAATTGAAAGTATTCTAGCATCTGTGGCTGAAGAGAGCCATCTAGTAATTGGTATGTGATTACTTGATCTGAAAGATGAGGTTTTCTTGTGCCTAAACAAACTAGAGCAGGTATGTCTTTGTGATCTTGTGCAAGTGGGTTGTCTCCATATAAGATAATATAAGATAAGATAATTTTAATAATGTCCAACAAATGACCACAAAACTAGGTCAATGGGACTAAAATCATTCAATCAATATAAGTGCTATGGGAAGTTCCAATGCAATTCCTAGAAAGTGTTGGAACTAAATCTATGATAAAATAAAATAAAGTAAGAAAGATACCAGCAGTAGCACAACCTTCTAAAAAGTGTCTAGAACAGGGGGAAGCACACTTTCTCACTGCCCTATTGTTCTCTGTTCCCTTGGATCAGGTATTTTCATTATACTTAGATGCTTCAACCATAAAATATGGATGAAAATATTGGTACAGCCATAAGCATGCATCCCTTTTTTGTTAATTTGAAAGAGTTTCCTACAAATGGGAGTTTTTTCCAATGTGCTATGACTAAGCTCCTACATGCAGGTGATTTTTCTGTTAACGTTGATTTCCATGGAGAGAAACAAAAAAGTTTCAATCCTTCCTACAGCTACGTATCATATTAGTGTACTGTCCCACTTCTTCACACAAAGAATGCTTCAGTGGCATGGAAGATGCACTCCCAACCCTCAATGATCTCAATGAAGCTTCAATGTAGTATGTATGCAGGAGTGCATATTTTTAGAAGGATCAAGTGTTTACCTTTATTTCAAATGTGCAGGGTTTGAGTTTACATATCCTTTTAGATATAGAAGTTTTGAAGTGTTATCCCATTTCCATATATAGCTGACAACACCCTCACTTTGGCTAATTCATCCTGGAACTCAGCGGAAGATCTTGTGCTTCCAAGGAAATGATTGGATGGTTACAATGGAATTTTGATTTCACCTAACCCTATATCTCTTGCATAAGTTAGGGTAGGTTATGTGTCTGTGAATAAGTTTATTTATTTAAAATTATCAGGTAGTTAATTTTTGGCACAGTTTGGTAATAATTTGAGTTATTTTGTACTTATATGTGTTTTTTTTTTTACTAAGTATGTCCAAGTTTAATGTTATACTGTGATATTTGTAATTCCTCTAGAACCTGATCCAGCTACAAGTGTGGTTTGGAAAATTTTACCAAAGATGTCTGACGATCTTGGAATTCCACACGGGATTGTT
Source organism: Pseudotsuga menziesii (assembly GCA_001517045.1). Classification (NCBI taxonomy): domain Eukaryota; kingdom Viridiplantae; phylum Streptophyta; class Pinopsida; order Pinales; family Pinaceae; genus Pseudotsuga; species Pseudotsuga menziesii. The sequence goes on from LPNX010613837.1 coordinate 180,791, forward strand.
GTCCCCATGTGGGGCCATTGTTAAAACTTAACAAACAATAGGCCCCAAGAATATTTGTTGTTATGCAGAGACGGTAATGTGGTTTATTTGTCAAAACTTTATTTATAAAAATTTGTTTCAAGGAAATGAAGTTATTAGGTTTTTACCTGCTCACTTTTTGAAGTGGTTGAAATATATATTTTTGTTTTGTTTCAAGTATGAAGGTTTATTTGAAATTTTTCTCTCATGTCCTATATTGAAGCTTCTACTATTAGTTGGAATGGATAGACTAGACAGGTTCTCTCTCTCACCCTGTATGTATTTCTCATTTCGGGTAGATAGTTTGGTTTCCAGAAATAATAGAAATAACTGCTAACAATGTATAATAGTTGGCCTTCGTAATAATCACAATCTAATGTTAGGGTCACGGCTAGCTAGACGCCAGATTCATGTATGAGACCCTCTTGTTCTTGTTTGTGCGACAAGGAACTCTCCAGTGTGCAACAATTTGACTACTTTAAGTCTATGGAGGTGTACATACCCTACCCATCATAATCTAATATTCTATATTTATTCATGAAAGTTTATTTCCTTGTCCTCGCTCATTTGGATCTCAATCTCTTTAGATGGATGAATCAATTTGAGAAAGGAATATTGTCAAAATAGTAATGCTCTTTTCTCAAGAAATCCCTATGAGGAAAAGGAAGAACTATGACCTCAAAACATCTTCACGAGTACTTAATATATGCATTAAATCATAAAAAATCTTGTCCAGAATCCCTCTATGGGCTTATGGATGGTAAGAAAAAATCTGATTAAGTTCCCTGAAGATACACATTCTCTTAGATATGCCGCAAAAAACCATTTTGTAGATATGAAGAGGTCTGTAATTGGGGTTTTCACATCATGGACTACATATTGTATGAAGAGTTGTTGTCATTTATAAAAGAGTTCCTCATATAGGCAAGGCACCTTACGAAAGCAAGATAAGATAAGATAATTTTATTAATCTCCATGAGTGACAAAGAATACGTCAATACAATAAAAGAATAAAAGTCATAATAGTATTGTTGGACTACCACGTTTATTCCTAAGTTCCCAAGGAAATAGATTCAAAGGAAGAAAATAAAGTCATGAGAATGAAGGGATATACCAAGAAGGTAGACCTTAGTAGAGAGAAAGAAATTGCATTGTACTTGAGGTATAAGTAGATGTAGAGGTGAAAGAGAACATCCTTGGAATCATCAGTAATTGTGAAAGTACCAAAGAGATTCTTGATAATGTCCTCTAGGGATTTTCTTGCACTAAGGAGACCCGACAAGGTAAGCATAGGAAGGGCCTCAAAAATATCAATTGAAAGTCTTCTAGGATTTGTGGTTGAAGAGAGCCATCTGGTAATTGGTATCTGATTACTTGATCTGAAAGATTAGTTTCTCTTGTGCCTAAAAAAACAAGAGCAGGTATGTCTTTGTGATCTTGTGCAAGTGGGTTGTCTCCATATAAGATAAGATAAGATAATTTTAATAATGTCCAACAAATGATCACAAAATTAGGTCAATGCGACTAAAATGATTCAATCAGTATAAGTAGAATGGTGAGTGAAAACAGAATTCCTAGAAAGTGTTGGAACTAAATATATGATAAAATAAAATAAAGTAAGAAAGATACCGGCAGTAGCACAACCTTCTAAAACATGTATAGAACGATGGGAAGCACACTATCTCACTGCCCTATTGTTCTTTGTACCCTTGGCTGACGTATTTGCATTATACTCACATGATTCAACCATAATATAGGGATGAAAATATTGGCACATCCATAAGCATGCAGCCCTATTTTGTTAATTTGAAAGAGCTTCCTACAAATGGGAGTTTTTGCCAGCGTGCTATGACTGAGCTTCTACATGCAGGTGAGTTGTCTATTAACATTGATTACCATGGAGAGAAACAACATAGTTTCAATCCTTCCTAGAGTTGCATCTCATAGTAGTGTACAGTCCCACTTGTTCACACAAAGATTACTTCAGCGGCATGGAAGCTGCACTCCCAACCCTTAGTGATCTCAATGAAGCTTCAGTGTAGTCTGTATGTGGGAGTGCATATTTTTGCAAGGATTGTGTGTCTTCCTTTATTTCAAAGGTGTAGGGTTTGAGTTTCGATCTTCATTCAGATATAGAAGGTTTGAAGTGTTATCCCATTTCCATGTACAGCTGACAACACCCTCACTTTGGCTAATTCATCCTGGAATTACTCAACGGAAGATCTTGTGCTTCCAAGGCAATGATTGGATGGTTACACTGGAAATGTGATTTCACCTAACCCTCTATATCTTGCATAAGTTAGGGTAGGGTATGTGTGTTTGTGAATAAATTCATTTATTTAACATTAGCAGGAAGTTTATTTTTGGCACGGTTTGGTAATAATTTGAGTTTTTTAGTAGATATGTGTATTTTTTTTTACTAAGTATGTCCAAGTTTAATGATATAGTGTGATATTTTTAATGCCGCCAGAACTTGGTACAGCTACAAGTGTGGTTTGGAAAATGTTACCATAGATGTTTTAGGATTTTGGCATTCCACAGGGGCTAATTGTCCCCATGTGGGGCCATTGTTAAAACTTAACAAACAATTGGCCGTAGGAATATTGCTGATATGTAGAGAATGCACAAGAAAAGTAATGAATTCTTTGGAGAATCAATCTAAGCCTTTTGAACCTGATATTCATTGGAAATTCAGTTTGGGGCTGATTTTGAGCTTGTTTGGGGTGAATTTTTAAATTCTTTAAACCAGTACCTATGTAAATGTTTCAAATGTGATATTTACTCTAACTCAAATAATTTAATTGATATTTGCAGCGAAAAAAAAAGTAAGAAAACATATCCAAACACAAACATAGTTTTTTTTCTGCTCTTCAAATCAGTTCATCATTCAATTAACTTCAGAACTTATAAGAGTCGTCGGACTCGGGAAAATGGCTCACTGAAATATTACAATCAAATTGCAAACCTGATAAATTTCCAAAAATTGGAAATATGCCTGAATTCACCTCTCTCACTGAGCCTTATGTTCTATATGGCCTATATATTTGTATGGCCATTCATCATAACCTTCTATGTGACCTGTTGAAACCCATATGTGCAGCATGTTGTTGCTGTCCATATGTTGTACAAAATCATACAACCTCCTCAATGTATGGATCTGTTGGTATGGATTCCCTACATGGTAGATTGTCCTTGTTCGCTTCTCTCTACTGCTCTTTTCTCCTCAGCAATGGATGAGAATAAAATTATGTTCTCTGATCTTCTATTACTCACAAAAATTAATGTGTCTTGTCTATTTCTTGTTGCCATTTTATAATTTTGAGTTGGGCCGAATCCATAATCTCAATGTTCAAGATTAAATCTAATATTGACTTACGATCTATGTTACATGGGAACGCCCCCCACCCCCTCACTTCCGCACCCAAATCTTGCTCCCAAAACACTCCCAGTTTTTGGAACGCTCCCAAGGCGCTCCCTTCCTTTCCTATACTAAAACCTCCTATACTAGGTTGATCATTTCATGACAATGTTATGGTACCTACCTCTTTTTCCAAGCTCCTACAAAAATTTTTATGGTTGATCATTTGATGATAATGTTATAAGCTATAAATATTAGATGATTGATGTTATAATGTTGAGAATTTGGTTTGTTTGGTGGTTCAACCTAAACAAGGGTCAAATCGATCTAGTCTGGGTTGGACCAACCTGTTCCTATAGTGGATTGGTAAACTTGGCAAGTCCTGTTACTACGTTGTCTACACCATCCTATACTGTTGAACAGGTTCCAGTTATCAATAAGTAGTGAATCCTTAACCACATTATCTATAGACAGTTGCATATTGCTGAGGTCAAAAGAAAGGTTTTCCAATTCTCTTAGCAATTTATTTCTTCCCTCAAGTGAATAACTTAAAGCTACCAATATTCCTATGGCATGTCATATCCTTCTATGTTTGAGAAGAGGTCATGGATTCATCCATTGTTACTCTTATGCTTGACGTTATCATACACCATCTCTAGACCACTCTCCCCCAAGGTCTCATTGCTTCAGTGAAAGGAATATTCTTGAAAGGGACATGTTTGTATGAATTCATGTGTATCTCCTTAGAGCTTCCATTTCTGGCTTCTTTGTTTCGTTATGTTAGAAACAATAAGCTCATTTCCATGTAGTATTCCTCACACATGGAAGGTTTTGCATTCATATTTAAATGGATGTTGTTCATAGTCCTTAGGTAGATATACCCATTTCCAACATCTGCACAATGACTATATAAGAGTAGAGTCCTATGCCTTGTCATGATTATAGTTTGTTAAGTATACCTAATTCTATTCCTTCTCCCAGTGTTTCAAATCATGCATGGTTTTCCAATGAAAAAAGATAAAAAGACAGCCTCACCCTATACTCTATGGCCCCATGAATATGCTTATATCCAATGTTGTTGGGGATCATGTAGATCTCCCAGTGCAAGCACTACAACATCATCCTAGGAAGCAAATAAACATTATGAATTGGAATCACAATATATCCTAACCATTTTTCCTTGTGGATACTCATTGGCTTGATGGAAGAAGGAACGTTTCTCATCCCATGGTGGATAGGATCCATGTGAAGTGCCAACTATTGAGTTGATCATCCTCTTTTGATTCTCCTTATTGCTCCACTTATACATGGCTCTAGGATGATCATGATTATCTACTATATCCTTGGCATCCACACTAAGATAATTGTTGTTGATAGGTCTCATATAGTGGTACACTTATGTTTGTTAGGGAATAGTTATTTTTGCAATCCCATTAAGCCAATTGCTTGAGTTTTGTTTAAAATTCCTAGAAAAGGTCTATGGATTTTATAACCTACCTAATCATATATTATGAACTTATACAATCTATCATCCTTTTTTAGCCATTAGATATTCAAAGTTGTGTATTGATCCTTTTTACCATTATAGAGGACTCTGTAAGTTAGGTTCCAAAATTCTTAAAGGGTGCTAACTCAATGGAAGAGCACCTGCCTTACAAGTAGGAGGTTGGTGGTTCAATTCCTCCATGCTCTAATGATATTATAATATCGGTTAAAAAGAACTAAATTATTAACCAAAAAATAAGAGATAAGTGACCAAACAATGAGAGATAAGTGGCCAAACAAAATGACCAAAATTCGTATATAAAATTACTAAAAACGATTAAATTAGTGACCAAAAAATGAGAGATGTGAAACTCTGCATTAAAGAGGACGCAACATGTGGTGCTAATGATGAATCCAAACATGGAGTTGATATGGTAGCAAAATAAGACATGAAACTAAGCATAAAGATGCAACACGTGGTGTTAATGATGAATCCAAACATGATGTTGATATGGTAGAAAAATAAGATGTTACTTTGGATGTAGAACATGCCACTACATATGGATCAAAATATGGTGCAGCAATAGAAGAAATATTTGGAATCATTTTGGTAGCAAAACACGATGCAAAAAAGGAAGCAAAAATAGGTGCAATTTTAGAAGCGAAAATTGGCACATATTTGGAAGTAAAACATGGTGCAAAATGGGATGCTAAAGTGGTAGAAAAAATGGATGCAATATTGGATGTTAATTTGGATGCTAACATGGCGCTATTAAGGATACAAATATGGCACTAACGGGGATGTCATTTAAGAAGCAAAAGAAGACACTCACTAGGAAGCAAACTAAGATATTATTTAGGAAGCAAACCTCGACGTTGTTTAGGAAGCAAAGTTAGACGCTATTCCAGAAGCAAAACAAATGATGCTATTTTGGACATCATAAAGGATGCTATCTAGGAAGCAAAAAAGATTTTTTTTTAGACTCTTTAAGTTTTGTCCATGATTTGTCCCATTTAGCGTCTAGTTTGACCACTCAATGTAAAAAAAAAATACACTAAAAAGGGATGCTAAATGGGACGCTAATTCCATGATTTGTTGTAGTGCATCTGGAAAGTACTCAAGAAAAACAACAAACTTAATAAATAAAATGTGACATCACTATTATTATCTAACCCTAGAAACTAACTGGATAAGGTTATGCACCACTTGGTTTCTTCATTAAACAGATTTAGGTCAATAGTGTAAGACAGACTCATAACTTTAGGATCATGTTTTGAACAAGACTTCGGGAAAGCTTCCTTATTTTCAACTGCCGATTCTCAAAAGAATTGTATAATACTCTCTTCTTTGTATTCTTGGGATGTGTGGACAAATTCGTCTGGGACACAGAGGGCTTTACAAATGAAATGATTCTGAACAGTGCGAAGGATTTTGGACTTGGATTTATTCATGATGACTCCTTCAGTTGTAGAAAAACTGTCTACACGCCATTCAACAAAATCAAGGCAATGGGGGATCTGGTTAATAGAGAAAAAATGGAAAAAGGACCTAAAAACACCATAGGTATCGCTACCTTGGACCTTATGAACTTTCAGTTTACTTTTAGTAGTTTCAATTGTTTCATCCAATAGAACAATATAAAATATTTTAGCATTTTCATCTAGGAAACTTTCTTCATCCTTCTGACCAATGACCTCTAATTCCTCATTATCCTGCACCTATACTACCTTTATCTCCTCCATTTTATCCATTTTCAACAGTGTTGAGGAGGTATTAGGGTTCCTACCCTGTCACTTAGCACAGTTATCTGCTCTGTCTACGCTGGCATTTCTGCACCTAGTCAGGGTACTCGTCAAATTCAAAGCTCAGGAAAGACAAGTCTTTATCAAATCCATGTAGATGCTTTTATAGTTTTATATATTGCATAATCCTCATGTTTCTTCAAGCAATCTATACCGTAGACATGTTCATCTTTACAATACAAGCCGTCGACACCCAATATCTTCATATCAAAACTTTGTGCTACCAACCCGTACAACCTCATTTGGGGAAATCAACATCAACCGTCGATCTCCAAACTACCATCATCAGGATCTTTCATCCCTGAGAACTTTAACATTCTGCCAATCCTTTTTCCTCTGATCGCAGAATGTTTCTTATCCATTTATCAATATTGATCTCTCATCACAACCGTCGATCTTTGCAACCCCTACAGCTTTTCGTGGATTGAAATCCTGACTTCGTTCATGCTAGTTCAATCCACAGAATTATCTCAAATCACCGATCTATCTTCGCTCTCATCTCCACTGTCTGATCTTTCCATCCTTTAACTCATTCTGCGATTTCAAAAATCTTCTTTAACCGAGCACATTCACCGCGCGAAAAGTTTTAGCGCCGATGATGTAGCTTTGGATCAATCTCAACCCTCCACCATTTTCTCCCATTTAACATACTTCACAAATCTATAGACCGCATTATACCTTGCATCTCCAATCCATTAAACGCTTTTTCACTGTTGACCTTCACCCTCTTGGCTCTGAACCGTCGATTCATGACTTTATTTATCTTATTTCTGGTGATGCATGTTTCAATCTATAGAAATATCTATCATCGTAGATCAAAATCCACTCTCCATCCAATGGATCATGGTGAAAGAAATTGCTAACCAGATAACCTGAAAGGCATTTCCACAAATATTCATAAAATAGGATCGTTTTCAAATCTTTCAAGTCCATAATTCAAAAATTCAAACATAGTGCTAATAGCTAGCTCCACTAGGGATGCTATCCTCTCAGCGAGGTAGCAAAGAACCCCATAGACCAGTTGGAAAATCCATTAACAACTCAAGTCTTTTTATTTTATTTTGTCTTTCTGAAAGAAAATAAAAACTAAAAAATGGTTACCCTCCCGATCTTAGGGCCTTCTCTGCGGGCTTCAAATATTTTGGCTCACCATCTATGCTGATTGAAAGTAAAAATATTTACACTATAATACATAGAACTCCTCCCCCTTACTCCAAGAAATGCTTCAGAAATCTCCCATTCACTGGGCCTCCTTCATACTGTGACCCATCTTGATATTGTAGAATAAAAGCATTGTTTCTCCTTTGTGCTGCAATAAGGTATGGGCCTACCCACAAATGATCAAATTTTCCATGTTTTCCTTTGTCTTCATGTGGGATATCCCATTTCAACACCAGGTCATTAATCTGGAAAATATCCTCTTTTATTTATATGTCAAAGGTATTCTTCATCTTCTACTGATGTATCTATACCCTATCATAGGCTCTATCCTTTAGTTCATTTAGTTCAATAATCTGGTTTATTCTTCTTTACATATGAGTAGGCTCATCCTGTTGGTCCTGTAACAATTTCATTACCGGTACTCCTAAGGATGCTGGAAAATCACCTCAACTCTATACACCAATTGGAATGGTGACATCCCAATAGCCCTTTTTGTGCTAATTATGTCAGCCCATAAAGCATATTTCAGCTTGGTATGCCATGCTCTTTTATTCTCTTCCAACAACTTCTTAATTATCCTCACCAAAATTTTGTTAGAGGATTCTGCCAATCCATTACCATGTGGATAATATGCAGTAGAATGATTTAGACTTATATGATACTTATGGCAGAAAATTAATCATCTTCTTGGACTTAAAATCAAGTGCGTTATTTGTCACAATTCTTCTAGGGAAACTAGATCTTGCCAAGATATTATTCTCCAAGAAGTCCATTATTACCGTTTATGTAGCTCTTCTAGTGGGCATTTCTTCAATCCACTTTGTAAAATAATTAGTTGCCGTTAAAATCCACTTATGTTGTCCCTAGGAGTTGGGATTTATTTCCCTAATGAAATTCAACCCCCGTTGTTGGAAAGGTGCTTCAACTGATATAGGGTTGAGAGGAAGTGAAACCACTTTCCTCTTCCCATCAAAAATTTGGCACTAACAACATCTGATGGTTTCCTTATACACATCTGAAAACAAGGAAGGCCAATAAAATCTTGCTCTCAAAATTTTATTTGCAGTTACCTTCCAAGAATGATGTCCCTGACAATACCCTTCATGGAACTCTTTTTCTATTTGCTAATCTTCATTCTCCAAAAGAAAGTTTAGTAATATAGCACCTGGATCCTTCCAATAGAGGTGTTGATCTATAATACATAATTTTGCAGCCTTCATCTTTACAGATCTTGCTCTAGTTTTTCTTAACCCTGCAGGGGGTTGTAAATTATGCAACACATAAACAATATCAGCATACCAAGGAGAAATATAAAAATCAGGAATCACCAACACTTCGGTATCCAACTGATTTGATTGACTAGCCCAAAATTTTAGCTGCAGAGAATCACAATGAGAGCCAATCATCATTTTAGCTAATCCCTATCCTTTAATCAACTTTGTGTGTTTAATTTCTATGTCATATTGCATAAGCACTGCAATCCATTTAGATCTTCTCCCCTCTAGATCTGTCTATGTAAGTATACTCTTCACCGCACTGCTCGGAACATAGGCAATTACATGTGAATGGAGAATGTAAATCCTTAAATCCTTTAAGGCCTTAACCAAAGAATATGCTTTTTTTTCCATTATATCATATTTTAATTCTCCATCTCTTAATATTTTACTGAAAAATGCTATAGGATGTTCTTCACCTTGATCATTCCTCTATAACAAAAAAGCTTCCATAGTATGCTCCAAAGCATATGAGAATATTAAAAAATCTTTAGTAAAATATGGACTCACCGAAACAGGAGCTTCCGAAATGGCTTGTTCTATAACTTTGAAAGATTTCTTAGCTTCCACTGTCCACTTTATTTCATGATCGTTTCTCATCATATCGGTGATGTTCATCAGGATCTTAGAAAAGCTGGGAATGAATCGTCTCAAGAAATTTACCTGCCCAATGAAATACTGTACTTCCTTCTTACTTCTTGGCTCTTCTACCTTTAAAATGGCACTCACCCTTTCTGGATCAGTCCTCATACCTTCTTTGGAAATAATGTGCCCCAAAAGTTTTCCTTCTTCTAGATAAAAATTTGAGTTTTTTGGATTTAATGAAACGCCATACTTTCTGCATTTAAGGAAAACCCTCTCCAAAAGTATGATATGTTCCTTATTAGATCTAGAATAAATAGTAATATCATCCATGTAAATCACCACAAATATTTCTCTTTCATCTAAAAAATCAATATCCAAAGCACGCTGGAAAGTGGCTCCTACATTCATCAACCCAAAAGGCATCTTTGCATACATGAAGGTACCCCATGGTGTGGTGAAAGCAGCTTTCTCCTAATCTTCATGAAGCACCTTTATCTGATTGTAACCTGAAAACAAATCCATAGTAGAAATTCTCTTTGAACCTATCACTTTCTGCAAAATTTGGTCCATTTTTGGCAATGGATAATTGTCCTTCAGGGAGACTCTATTTAAATTTCTGAAATTCACACAAAGTCTTATTTCTCCATTTTTCTTTCTAACAGGAACCAAATTAGGAACCCATTTCAAAAATCTCAGGGTTACAATTATTTTTGCATCAAATAATTTCTTGATCTCCTTCTCAACGATAGGCAATAACATTGGGTTAATTCTTTTAAGCTTCTTCCTAAATGGTTTTTCTCCAGGCTTGATCGGAATAGTATGATGTATAATGGAGGTGTCATATTCTTTGAGTCCATCATAACTCCATGGAAACACATATGTGTATTTCTTCATTAGTTTCACATATTCACCCTTTTCTTTGGCAGGCAATTTCTTGGATAACCTAACAAGTCTGGGATCATCCTCAGTACCAATATTCTTATCTTCAACAGCGTCTTCAGCAGGTTTGACCTTAGGATCCCTTGCAACATTGTTTTGGTCAAAAATTTTCTCTAAGGGAATCAGACCTTTTCAAATGTGGTTACTTTTTAATTGGACTATATATTTTCCTCCCAAAGATCTTTTCACCTTCTCTATTTTAGGAATCCCTTCTTCATTTCCATCAACATTTAGGAAATTATCAGAGTCATCACTTTCATTTTCTATGCGGGTATTCACAAATTCACCAGATAGTTCTAAAAACCTTTTAATTTGCATATCATCTTCAAAAACCTGCCAGTATTTAGTATTTTCTGGTATGGAAGGCCTGCTCATAATGTCAACCTTGTATTTTATTTTACCTGCAGTTGGAATTTCAAATTTTCTAGCAGCAGTTGCCAGAGAATATGCCACTGTATTCTCATATCTAGGGATCACTTGAACACTGTGTTCAATGAAATAATTTCCAAACATATCCCATACTTCATTCATGTAAGCTCTCATTTTGGGATGCTTAGACTGATAAATGTCATTCACCTGATTTATCACAAGTTCTGAATCTCCAAAAATTTGGACTCTTTTAGCTCCCAAATCCTTCAATGCATGCAAACCCAGAAACAAAGCCTTATATTCTGCTACATTATTAGTACATTCAAAGACCAACTTGTAAGAATAAGATTTAAAATATCTAATGGGAGAGATTATATATACACCACCGCTAGCACCCACTTTAGCCACAGACATGCCACAGACCCATCAAAACAAATCCTCCACACTCCTTCTTCCTTTTGTTTGCTTTCCAAACCTTCATGTTCACTTGTTTCCTTTTTATCCCTTTTACATTTATTTGGAACAACAACTTTTGAATCACAAGGAGACACATCATTGAAAAAAATAAATGACCCTAAGTCTGTATTAACAGCATAAACATGATGAATTTCTGGTTGGTATCCAATGCTTACAACATAAGGTGATCTTTCTTCACTATACAGTCTCTTGTTTTCATTTCGAATGGGGATTATAGTATAAGACATATCCATTTGCAAACTTCCCTTTAACTTTGAAGTACAAGACCTTGAAAACAAAATACCAAATTTTGGAGGGATATTAGCCACAATAACATCCATGACCATAGTTTTATATGGTAACTTATTCAAGGACACTACCATTTCTTTTATCAAACCCATACATTTAACCCTTTTAGAATCAAAAGAATACAGATCTTTATAAGGCCTTCTAATCTCTAACCCCAAACTTTCTACCACTCCCTTAGGCATTAAATTATGTGAATCACATGTATCTATCATAGCATTATGAAACACCATGTCATGCACATTTAAACTCATATAAAAATGTGGTACTTCTTCATCCTCACTATCCACACTATCGATCTTAGAGCCCAATACAATAGAAGGATTGTCATCTGTCAGTTCCAAAATTTCTGGGTGAGTTTCTCCCTAATTACTACTCTTTTTTGTTATTGTGTTTCTGTATTCCTGATTTCTGAGCAGCTCATTAAAAGGAATTGAAATCTTCAGCTTAGCAAGTTCACTTTGTAGATTAAACATGGAAGAAATCTTATCTACATCCATAGGCACTGTTTTTTTTGTTCTTTTATTTTCTGAGTTCTATATTCAACTTCTTTATGTACAACAGGTTCTTTTTGTTTTTCATTTCTTTTTTCTTTATTTATCTCACTGGTGGAAGGCTGATTTGGATTTAATATTCCTTTATTTATAGCAACATCTCTACTCCTCAATTTGATCTTTCTAACATCATCTATAGCATGCATATACCCCTTATGATACTCTTCCAACCCCCCCTCCAAATCATTATCATCTTCTTGTGCAAACATATTATGTTCCTCCTCAGTCAAATAGATTTCAGAATCTAAATCACCAAAATGATGAATATGGTTTTCAATAGACTCTACACCATCATTATCATCCACATAATTTTCAGGGAATGGTGGTCTTATCGGCTAAAATTCTTGGTTCCTTGGATTCCTCATATCTCTTTGTCTATTTTGTGGGGGTGGGGGAGGAATGGGCCTTCTAAAATTAGGGTTTCTAATCTGAGGTTCATTATGTTCTCGATTCACTGGTCTAGCCTCCACAGTTAGCATGTCCATTAACTTTTCCATTGATTTCAACATCATTTCAAATTTTACATAATTAGATGAAGAAACAACAAAGGTGGAGGGAATTTCTTCTCTACCTTTCCTCCTATCAACATCTTCCTTTTTTTTATCTTCCCACAAGTAGGTAAATATTTATACCATTTCTTGGCTTCCCAAGACAAAATCTGTGCAAACAGTCTCATCTTGACATCCCCATGATCTACTTCCTCTAAATCTATGAAATCATCAAACTTACCCATGTGGTACCTTGCAGAAACGTTACCTTCTCCATCATACAATGAAATTATCTGGGCATAGTTCAAAGGAAGGTCATGCAGTACTGCAAGTAGAGCCAATGGAGAAAATCTAGTTGCACCCATTGGTATAGGTGGGTTTGGAACAAGTGGTACAGGATGATCAACTAGAGGATTCTAAACAGGTTGGGAGATAGGAAACTGAAAGTTCTGAAAAATCGGGGCAAATTTCTTAGTTTTCGCTAATGTCTCAAGGTCTAACCACAAAGCAAGAAGATATGATTCCAATCTACTAGGGTTTATCTCAACCCTTTTTAGGTCTGATTCAGACTTTGATTTTGACAGTACTCTCTCAACACTAGTTTCCCATTCAGACTCTGGTATGTTATGTAAATCTTGAGACGATGACGTATCAAACTGAGGAATATTTACTTTATCTTTATTTCTATTTCTAAGTATTATTTCTGGATTTTCCACACTCTGCAAAGTTTTAGTATTAGGATTACCTCTCATATGTACTCTCCTAAAAGATAGGATGTCTCACGTAATACTGTTCAAAATGAATGTGAAGATGCCAGGGATCATGTACAACCTTCTTGCGAACGAGGAAACTCCTATTTTCCCACAGAAATCTCTTTCTTGAAACTTTGCAATCCTTGTCATTCTTCCCTGAGCTGATATGCACTTTTGTCCCTAGCAACTGCACCAATTTTTTAGCACTAGAAATTTACCAAAGGTTGTGAAGGCTTATTCCTAGGTAATAGAAAAACCACTTTTGAAGGGAAGACTGGATTTTCTCTCTTCCAAGAGGGATCTCTCACAAAATATTAATAAGGCCATATATATACAAGTGAAAATGTGTATTATTTGTAAGATTGGTTGAAATGGGACACGGGACCATAGGGCTATGGAGTCAAGATGTGAAATATAGATAACAGAACTTTATGCAAGGTGATTTTAACACAGAGGCAAGACAGCTACCCAGTCATAGTCAAATTATAATTGTCTGGTGGAAAATGAAGAACATGAACAAACGATCAACACTGAGCATTATGAAATGAATTATATATTAATTTTAGAAGAAATGTTTTGTGGACATCTGAAAAGAACATCTATAGCATGCTAACATGAATTCTAGAACTGTTATGCCCTCATTCTAGAAGTGAAAGAAAGCATAATGAACAGATAAACTGGAAAAACATTCACATGCGAAAGGAAAATACAGATTGCAACATAGAATAACGCATGAATCCCTAGAAAAACACCAACTTTGGCTCTACAATTTTATTAAGAAACACTTGAACACATACAACTCCAAAATTACTCAAGTTCCAACCATTTCCCCCTCTGCAGGAGGCAAATTTATAATGTATCAGACCTCCTAGACTGGCCTTAGAATCAAAATTACTTACAAACCGAACAACAAACGTCTAACAAACTCGAATGTGGAATATACACCACGATTTACATAAGACAGAAATAAATTGCTGACTACTGGAAAAATAGGCTAAAAAGACTTTTTCTGCACATCTCAGTTGATGACAGCTGTATGAAATAGGAGAGAGGCTGTCGCGACTAGGCATGCTTTGAAGAAAATCCTTTTGTGCTACCCTCCTTGCTATCTTCATGGTTACAGTCTAAACTTATCCGATCCATACTGTTGAATTGATCTCCATTGATCAGGACCAGCCAAATTTGCAACAACCATGTCGTGTGCTAGTACTCTGAGCTCCATATTCTCTGTGTATGAGAAATTAGGTACTATAGCACAAGTGGATTTAAAATCAGATAGTAATTCAAATTCTCTAGCCAATTTATCAAATATGGTCTTGCCAGAAAGGGCTTGTTTCATATCTCTGAAGCTGTTGTTGTTTGAGCTACAAATAACTAATCGCTCCAAATACTCCTTCTGAGACAGTAATGGTCCTTTTTCCTCCCAGAAGAAAGGAATCCCCCTGCTTAGCAATGGTTTAAATAACTCAATCACCTCTTTGAATTTGTGATCTATAATATCAACCTTGGTGTGTATAGTATCCAACATCCTATGTTTTCCAACCCCTTTTCTAGCTTTAGAAATAACAGCAACTTTGTTTTGGATACCATACCTACTAGTTTGATATTCTAATAAGGTTCTTCGAAAATTGATAGCATTTTGAGCTACCTCCACTGGTCTCTTATGCAATTCTTTCTTTACTATAAAAACATTTTTCTTAGCCACTTTCAAAGAATCCCCTGATTTGCAATGAAATCTAAATAAGGTCTGAACTTGTTAGCTTTTGAAATAATTATTTCTCAGATCATATGCCTACCCCCCTGCAAGGCCATCGCGCCAACCACTTGCTTGTTTAATTTGGGATTTTGGTTTCTCAATTCTTGACATTTCTCATCTACCTTCTTCTTCTCTTGTTCCTCATTTGCATTTTTCTCTTCAAATTTCATAATCTATTGTTTCAACTTTGTAAGCTCAGTATCCATCAGGCCTATTTGGGACATTGCCTTAGACAGATAATTGGTATCTGTTTCTCCAGAAACGTTTGCAGATTGACTTTCAACTTCTTTACACTTTTCATGAAAATCTTTTTCCTTTGTTTCCAACTTAAATTTTACATCTTTTTCACTCTCTATCAGAAGTTTGGCATCTATTTCCCACTGTTTTTCCTTTTCCTCAAGCTTCAATAGCTTGGCTTTGCAATCAGTCAACTCAGTGTTTAATGATTCTTTTTCCTTCTCAAACTTAGTCAACTCAGAGGTCTGAATGAGCTGGGTAGAAGGAATTTTCAACTTCTTTTTAAGCACCTAAATTTCCATTTCTTTCTCATCCAGCAAACTTTGAGCCAATGCTCCCTTATCTTCCTGTCCATCCACCTTCACCAATTCATCTTGCAACTTTTTAAATTTGATTCTAAGGGCATTTTTCTCAAATCTTACTTTCCTCAAGAGGTATTGAGTTTTCATTTTACTTGACTCCAGCTTGGACATCTGTAATGTATCCTTTAGTAATATGGTATTTAATATATCACTGGTTTCTCTGTTAAGGTGTATGATATCCATAGTGGGAATATTTTCTAGGTTCACATTAACCTCTGACACTTTATTACCCACTGTCATGGCTAGGCTTAGGGTGTCTATATCATGATCCATTATAATCTTCAATGCTACATCTGGCTTGGGTAACTACCTTATTTCCTCATATAGATTTAATGTCTCATCAAAAGTTTTATCAGCCTTCTCTCTGTAAGTGATCATCCAATATTATTTAGATGTATACTTTCTTGGAATTTTTCCATCAAATACATACTCCTGAAGCTCTAAACTAGTTGTTTTGGGATCTTCTTGTTTCTATTTTCCCTTTACATTGCTCTTCTTCACCTTCCCTCTCATGTTGTTTTTCTTCACATGCACTATCTGTAAGTTTAATCAACATTCTCTCTGTAAGTGTTTTGGTGTGCTAGCAGTATCTATTTCATCAGTATCCATGACATCCGAATGTCCTCTTTTCTTTGCACTTCCTAAAAAACTTATCAATGATCAAACATTTCCAGCCATTGCAACTATGTTAAACAGGTTCATTTGGGAAGAATTGTTTCCAGGCAGGGATGAGACAGTGTCTTGTTCCATGCAGATATCCTTTGTAATATAGTTAGGATAATCTTCCCAATTTTCTTCTTCTCTAAGTCCAGCTATATTTGTGTGCTCAAAAGGTTTATTCTTGTTACCATGTCTCCTTTTGGAAATTATCTAGTGTGGGTCGTAAATTATGGCCCATCCCACAAAAAATCCCATGCTTTTGAGCAAAATATCAACCAGGGGTAGGGAAATTCTATTTTTGACAGTGTATGGTCCTATTTCCCAGGGAAAATTAATACCTGAACTCTTCCTAAAGCTCAGAATGTGCTCTTCTTCAACAGTAAGCATTTTCCTAATCAATTCCAAGGAAAAATTCCTAACTGAAAAAAAGGCTGGAAGGACATATGGCTAATGCACAAAACCATATAGTCTTATAACTGTTTCAAATTCTTTCTGGAACCAATATCCTATCATCTTACTAAGAGATAGCTGCAGCATTTCCTTCATCTCAGGAAACACCCTAGGCAATCTTTCTTGAAATAAAATCTCATATATCTCTACCATCAAAAAGTTTATGAATTCACAGTAATTCTTGGTCATGTCATCAGTGATCACTAACCCAGGTGCCTGTAAATTATCTTCATTGTAAGACAAGAACATTCTCAATTACAAAGATTGAAATATGAACACTCTGGTATCGGGGAAGTTAGCTAACTGAGAATGAATGTTCTCAGTTATAAACTCATCAAATTTAAGGCAGCAGGATTGAAAAGACGGACCTAGAAGGTCAACCGCCATCTGGTAAGTACTCAAGACAAACAAAAAACATAAAAAAGACACTACGACATCACTATTATTATCTAACCCTAGAAACTGACTTCCTAAGGTTATGCACCACTTGGTTTCTTCATTAAACAGACTCAGGTCAATAAGGTAAGACAGACTAATAACTTTAGCATCAAGTTTTTAACAAGACTTCAGGTCACTTAGCACAGTTCTCTGATCTGTCCCCACTGGAATTTCTGCACCCAATTAGGGTACTCGTCAAATTCAAAGGTCAAGAAAGACAAGTCTTTATCAACTCCATGTATATGCTTTTATCGTGTTTTCTATATTACATAAGCCTCTTGTTTCTTCAGGAAATCTGTACCATAGACCTTTTCATCTTTGCAATCAAATTCGTCGACACCTAAGATCTTCATATCAAAACTCTACAACACCAACCCGCATAGACTGATTTGGGGAAATCAACATCAACCATCGATCTCCAAACTACCCTCATCGGGATCATTCATCTCTGAGAACTTTAACTTTCTGCCAATCCTTTTTCATCTGATCGAGTGAGCAAATTCTGATTGCAGAATGTTTCTTATCCATTTATCAAGATTGATCTCTCATCTAAACCATTGATCTTTGCGGCCCCTACAAATTTTCGCAGATTGAAATCCCAACTTCGTTCGTGCTAGTTCAAACTGTGGAATTATCTCAAACCGTCGATCTATCTCCTCTCTCATCTCCACCGTCTGATCTTTCCATCCTTTAACTCATTCCATGATTTGAAAAATCTTCTTTGGTCAAGCACATTCACCACGCGGAAATTTTTAGCATCGTTGATCTAGCTTTGGATCAATCTCAACCCTCCACCATTTTCTCCCATTTAACATACTTTGCAAATCTAGAGACCGCATTCTACCTTGCATCTCCGACCCGCGAAACACTTTTTCACCATTGATCTTCACCCTCCTGGATTTGAACTGTTGATTCATGACTTTCTTTATCTTATTTTTGCTACTACATGTTTCAATCTACATAAATATCTATCACTGTAGATCAAAATATACTCTCCATCCAACGGCTCCTGATGAAAGAACTTGCTAGCCAGATAACCTAAAAGGTGTTTCCAAAAAATTTCATAAAATAGGACCATTTTCAAACCTTTCAAGTCCATAATTCAAAAATTCAAACACAGTGCTAACAATTTGTATTGAAAAAAATATGGAAGATAGATGCTTAAGATCAAATCCAATAAACACACACACACACACACACACACACACACATATGTTGACATGACAAGTGATTAATATAACCTTTTAAAATTTCCATCAACAATGTTTTTGGATTTATCTTATACTGGGAAGGGCTGTTGAATAAGTATAACTGCATATATCAAATTATTTCACAATTAATCAAGTTTCACCACTTTAAATATTTCAGCAAAAAACAAGAACAATTGCACACAAAGACTAAAAAATAATTATATATATATATCTATATATAAAATGAATCATTACATTAGCGGGAGAGTGCAATATCTAAACATGATCACCTACTCATTTCAAGCATCAACATGATCTGGAACTAACAATCTGTTAGTTATAGGAACTAACCTACAATGACCTCAATCTGCATGAGCACCAACTCACTAAATTTAGGAACTAACCTAAACAGATGTTTGTATGACTTTGCAAACCGTGACTTATAGCAACCAGGAACCAACCAGTGGATAACTGCAATCTCCGGTTTTTTTCTTCCACTTTGACTAAAAGGATGCACCTACTCCCAAATTATATTTACCAGCTCCAACTAGAAGGAGGCTCCATCCCGCTTATTATATTTACCATATCCAAATAGAAGGAGGCTCCAACCCCTTAATTATATTTACAAGATGCAAGTGGAAGGAGGCTCCAAGCTACTAATTTTTTTCACCAGGTATGACTAGAAGGAAGTTGAAATTCCTTGTTCCTTTTCCCGTCCTTCCTCCCTAATAATTTTTACGAACACCATCTGGAAGGAATATATGATTCTCTTATCCTTTCCCCTTCCTGCCTCCCTTGACTATAAATAAATAATTGTAATATGCAAATTACCTTGTATGAAAAATGCAACTGTTGTTACTCCTTTGATTTGCTTATTTACTTTGATTGTAAGCATCAAGGCAATTAGTTTCCCTAAATATTATGTGTGATAATTAATATGATATATTCAATATTTTTGTATCACACAGTCTGCGAACATTGATTTATTTCAACTCTTTGTGATATGCATTTTTGTGATGATCAGTGTTCTGAACTCAATTACATATGTAGTCTGCATCTTTTACTGAGTAATGACTTCAGACATCCTAAAATGCAAGCATCTTTCTATATAGCACTCTTGTTGTTGTTCATAATTAATTGATCTACAAAATTTAGATCTGCTGCATGAAAATATTTCTGCAATAAATGATCCATTTATACCCCAAGAAAACGAAGCTTATCCAAAATAGATTATATTCAAGTCTTCATTCTACATGTTTACTTCAAGACATCCATCTCTTTCTTATTTATACTTTTCTTATATCAAGATATGTTTCCACTTGTTGAAGGTCCTTATCCTTGGATAATGCCCCCACTTGTTTGTTCCTTCATCAAGTTATGATCTGCATCGGCATGCTACTTATCACAATACAACTTTGTGGGGTTTGGAAGACATACACAATCTACTTTGTGGGACTTTTACACAAAATTTTGTATCTCATATTAATCTTCATAAGTCTTGTTTCGTATTCCTTTTTCTTATTATATGTGCACCTATGGCCAGTGTCATGGTGGGATTTTCGCTCTTTCTGAACTCCCCCATTCTTCCATATGTATTTATTTAAAGTGAATTTGTGTGAGAAATTATTCATACTTTTTAGATAGAACAAAGGTTCAACATTTTATTCTTTGAAATCAATTACAACACTTGGGTTCAACATTTTATCCCTTTGACATGAGTGAAAATACATGTTCAACAATCTTCCCCATTGGAATTGATGTCAACACTACCTTATCATAACACAAACTTATCATAATATTCCTGTAGAAGTGAGATATTATTATGTACAAAAACTTCTCCTTCTCAAAGTGAGCTCTTCTTCTTTGCGCAAATGGATACCCATGAGATTATTCCTTTGCTTTTTTTCTTTGTTCTTTTGTGCATATCCATCTTCTAGTTTATTTCATTCTCCTTTTGCTATTAATATTATTTCATTCTCCCCCTTTGAAATAAATGGAAAAGGGACTCTTTTCTTTACTGACTCCCACAATATTTATACTCATTTCTTCATGTTTGGTTTGCTTCTAGTATGCTAGGTCGCAAATAATCCACCTTCTTGTCAAATACATAGAATTAATCCATTCTACCTCTTCACTATTGTCTGCATCTTAATTGTTGTGATATGTATGAGATTTTGCATGGATTTTGCACATGAGAGTACCCAATTTATCTCATTAAATCAGTATGTGGTCGCACATATTTCCATCCATCACTGTGTATGATAATACTGATGAATTATGCAAGAATAACCATGTGTTTCTTTTGTATCAGGGAATTTATCTGACATCATTCCTTCTGAATTGGTCCCATGAACTGGATTTCCACTTTTCTCCTTTTTCCAACATTCATGAATCCATCCATTAAATTTTTATCATATTCAAGATTGCTTTGGATCGCACACCAAAAAAATACATCAACTCCACAATTAATTCCTTGTGCACATAGAGAACCACCTTCAATCATATAATTTGTTGCATATTTTGTTTATTCTCTATCGAACTTGTTCTGAGTCTTTAGTCACCATTATCATAGTTTTGAGTCAACATGTCTTCCTTCTTCCGTAAATTTAACGAATCTTTTGAAAAACTCCATTTAGTAATACAATCATAACAAGAAGACGTCGGAAGACTGAGAGTGCATATAAGAGTATGGCAATCTCAATTCAAGGACACTGAGGTCATGCATTGGTACCACCAGTTTTAGTTTAACCAAGACACACCAGAGAAGTTAACTAATATGACCAAGAGGGTTGATCTTCTTAAGTAGTAGCAGCAACAAACCTTTGAACTTCTAAACCAAATACGCATTGGTCAGTTCTATGTCAGTATGTCATCTTCCACTTTGGAGATTATTCCTTTGGTGCAATCACCAAAATTCCTCCAAATGACTCCAATGGATCTGGAACTACATCTATCACAACTTCCTAGAATTCATGATTCCGATGTGGATCTTGAGCTTCATCTATGATTTTTCTCAACTTTCATCAGCTCGCATTTTGTGCATCAAGGGATTGATCTTGCTTCAATTTTGTTCGGCTCTGGTTTTGTTTTGTAGGAAAATATATGGCCTAAGTACATGATATTTGAATATCCAATTTTGTATAGTGTAATGACATCTTTTGAATATAATACAGAACTTTTATTTTGCACAATCCATGTGTATTCAAGCTATACTTGCTTATACATGTATCTCTTCATTATTTTATGTATGACAATCCCACACTTTTGCATAAAATAACAGATGCATATCTCATAATATACAATAACACTTTTCAAATGAATTCGAATTGCAACAATATACTACCAAATCCTTGAATTCCTAATTTACCTTTTTGAATTAAAGGATCTTGCCTAACCCCTTTTGGTTAGCAATGAGGGAAGAAATTACTAGGTGCTTGAATTGTGTTGGAATTCCTTAATTCTTTTGCACACTCTTGAGATACTTACTTTACCCATGTCTTCTTGTGCACTATCAACCTCTGCTTTTATACCAGATGCTCTTCCACAATATTATGCAAGACAAGTCTTCTTGGTTGGTTTCCTCTTATTGAAAAATACGAAGCCTTGTGCCCAAATTCATCGCATACATAACATCGAATGATTTGCAAATATTTCTCTATGTGTCCAACATAGTTACATCTCCAACAATTAACTAAAATGAAGTTATTTTTGTAAATAAAAGAGTTATAATACCTGGGTCTTTTATGTCTTGTAAGAAGGTCATATATTCTGCGAGATACATCATATTGTTTAGAAATAAGTCCTCCTTTGTCACACACACCATCACTCACTCCTTTATTTCTTATACATGTCTTGTCTTCTAGATATCTTTGGAAGCTCAAAATATCATCTAGGATTGTCGATATATTATTGAATTTAGCTTGATTATATGTTTCCATACATGTTTTGGTTCTCCCCTAATTTGTGCAAACTCTCTCTGCTCTGAAATGTGAAGTTTCTAACTCCTTTTACACAATTTTCTTTTGCAGTAGCTAATTTGTTGATTATATTTCATTCAAGTATTTTTCCATTGCAACCTTATTGTCTTCAAGTTCCTTGATCTTATCTTTTACGCAATCCAAATTTTTTCCAAGCTCCTTTTCTCTATCATTCATTCATTTTTCTACTACTTCATGCATATCCTTGGTATGCTTGAATTCCTCTTCTGCTTTTTCCAATTGCTTCTTTAGCACCTTATTGTTTTTCCTTTATTTTTTCAATTATTCCAATGATCTAACTAATTCTCCTTCCCAATCAACTTCAATATTTTCATCATCTTTAGGCTTAGAGCCTTATTCTATGTTGTTTGAATTATCCTTTACTTCAACCTTTGAAGATGGTAATTTGATTCCATTGTAGGGGCGTTTTCTTTTAGTCTTCTTTTCTAATTTGTGGGATTCTTTAGTGTAGCTTGAATTTTCTTCAAGATCATATTTTTGGAGAGGAAATATAAATCCCATTGTAGGTCCATTTATTTGATGATTTCGATGTGCTTTCTTGAACTCCTTTGACTGATGATCTCCCCCCTTCTTCTGAATTTTCATCCTAAATTAGTTCCATAGACAGTATATCTCTTTGACTATCATTGTTCCTCTTCCTCTGATAATTTGTTATCCTCCTTAGTGTACAAGCTATTCATTTTCCTTGGAAATTTTTTTTTTTTCCTAACTCTATTTGTTGGTGCTTATTCCTTCCCTATTGGAAGTCTCACTATTATTCACTCTCACTTTCTTTGTTTTCTTCATATGTACACTATGAAGCAAAGTTTCCAATCTGACCACATTTAAAGCACTTAATGGGTAACGTCCCCTTGTACTTTCCTTATCCTATTTTAAACTTTCTCACAAAGCCATCTTCTTCCTCATCAAACATGTCTTGCACTCATTCTTGTTAGTTTTGGGCTTCCTTGTGGCTTTAAACGTTGCTTCCTTTTTGGAGACATTTTTTGGTTCTGTCTTCATCTCATAAGTAGTGAGAACTTCATATAGCTTGTCTTTTATTAGTTTCTCCAACTTAGATCTATATTCTAAGACCTATACCATTGAATTGAACTGTGAAGGTAGGGTACTCAATAGTTTTTGTACAATTAAAGCTTCTTCAAATTTCTTCAAATCCCTTTATGGAATTCACTATTTCATATACTTTGAGAAAATATCTTGCAATGTCTTATTCCTATTTCCTATTGAACGTTTCAAACTATAGAGAGACGTTTTGCATCTTGTCCTTTTTTACCTTTTCATCCCCTTCATAAATACTCTTTAGTTTGTCCTAGATTTATTTTTCTATAGTACATTGCATAAATTTAGTGAATTCAACATCAATGATTCCACAAAGTATTGCATTCTCCGCTTTTAGATTCCATTCATATCGTCTCCTATTTTTGGGTTGACTGGCGTAGTTCTAGAAAATATGTGCTTGTTTTCATTAGTTTCCTCCGATTCATCCACGGTTTCTTTTGGAAATTCGTATCCATTCTCTATTCATTTCCAAATATCCATACCGAGACATTGCAAATAGACCTCCATTTGTATTTTCAAAAATGTATAATTAGAGCCATCAAACGTAGGGTCTCTGTTGGTAGAAAATCATTATTGTTTGTCCATATCTATGTTGGATATTTATTCCAGATGTTCATTTGTCATTGAAGAAACCCACTCTAATACTAATTGTTGGATTTATCTTATACAAAGAGGTGGTGGTGAATTAGTATAAGTGCAAATATCAAATTATTTCACAGTTAACCAACTTTCACCCCTTAAAAATTTTCAGCAAAAGCAATCGTGATTACACATAATACTAAGGAATAATTATATGTATATCTATAGAAAATATGAATCATTACATCAGTGGGAGAGTGAAATATCCAAACATGTGCACCAGCTCATTTCAGGAATCAACCTGATCCACAAGTAACAATATGCTAGTTACAAGTACCGACCTGCAATGAATTCAAACTACGCAAACACCAACTCACAAACTTTAGGCATCATCCTGAATATATTTTTGTTTGATTGCACAATTTGTGACTTGTAGCAACTAAGCACCAATCCGTGGATAACTGCAATCTCTAGTTGTTTCTTTATCTTCAAGTGAAATGAAGCACCCAATCCCAAATTATATTTACCATCTCGAATTGGAAGGAGGATAGAATCCCCTAAGTATATTTGCCAACGCCAACTAGAATGAGGATCCAACACCCTATTTATATTTACCAACTCCAACTAGAGGGAGACTCCAACCCCACGAATTTGTTTTACCAGCTACAATTGGAAGGAATATATAACTCCCTGTTTCTTACCTCATCCTGCCTCCCTTCGAATTTTTGCCAATACCAACTTGAAGGAATCTTTGACTCCCTTATTCTTACCCCTTCCCACCTCCCTTGAATATAAATAAGCGTGTATGTAAAAAACTATAATTTGCAAATTACCTTGTATGGAAATCAAAATTGTTGTTACTCTTATGAGTTTTGTCCTGCCTCTAATTGTTTGCATCAAGAAAACAAATTGCCTTAAATGTGATGTGTTATAATGACTACGTGATATTCAATATTTATGTATCACACAGTCCGTGAACACTAAGTTATTTACACTCTGTGATGTGCGCTTTTGTGATGATCAATATTCTAAACTTAGATACATCTACGGTTTGTCATCTGTGTATTTTAGAAAGTAAGGACTTCTCACATATTAAATATGGGTATCTTTCTATATAGTGTTGTTCTTATTGTTCAACATTTGTTGATTTGTGCAATTCAACTTCACTACATAAACATTCTTTTTGCGATCAATGAGCCATTGATACCCCAAGAAAATCAATCTTTTCTAAAACAAATTATCTTCAAGTCTTCATTCTACAAGATTACTTCAACACATCCATCTCTTGCTTATTTATACTCTTCAATATCAAGATATGTTCCCACTTCTTTATGGTCCTTCCTTGAATAAATCCCCCACTTCTTTATGGTCCTTATCCTTGAATAAAGCCCTCACTTATTTTCGTCTTAATCAAGTTATGATCTACTTCGGTGTGCTACTTATCGAATACAACTTTGCGGGGTTTGGTGCACATATACCATATTCTTTGTGGGACGTTTACACACAAGTTTGTATCTCATATTCATCTTCATAATGTTAGAATAATCAACCCATAGTATTTACCCGCTTAGACATTATTTCATTTATTTTGTCTTATTTGCCTAGTCCATGAGTCCCACCATGTGCAAGTTGCTAATTGCCTATCCATAGAGGTCAAACTTGCCATTATTGACTCATGGAGCACTTGGGAAAGCCTTGGGAATCAAATATTATTTATTCCTGGCCTCCTAGGTGCCCTTCTGCTTTTTCTGCTTTATTGCCTGCTTTTTCAGTGTTTTAAGGCACATAGGAAAGCAAGACTAGGTGAGGTGAATCAGCTTTGTTGCCTCTTCCTCCTCCACTCTGTCCTCCATGCAAAAGCATGTATGAGCTGCCATTTTACCACTCTTTAGCTTGCCCATGCGCCCTTGCTAATTCGTGGGGTCCTTGATAGATTTGGGATCAGCTTTTTACACCTATGGGGGATTTGCCTATTTTGGGTAAGCCTGCTTTATGCTAGATTTGGATGCTTCCTTATGCATTCGATTTGCTCATGTATTCTATATATTTAGAAGCCTATGTTATTACAGGGTTGGCTATTGTACACTCAGTTAATATAATTTTGTGTTACAACTCCATATTCAGTCTCCATTGTTGATAATTTTGCATGATCAATTGTTAATTGTTGTGGGTGAAATTAATCTACTGCAGGCCTGAATTTCTACACATAAGTCCCATCCATATATCATTTTGTTTGTTATATGCGCACCTATAATCAATGTCATAGTGGGATATTTGCTCTTTCTATAATTCCACGTTCTTCCATATGTATTTCTTCAAATTGACTTGGTGTGAGGAAGTCTTCACACTTTTCATATAGCAACAATTTTCAACATTTTATCCTTTGACATCAATTACACCACTTGGATTCAACATTTGATCTTTTTCGCATCAATGACAATGCATACTCAACAAATGTCTATAGGGAATTATAACATATAATGATATTTATCACCTCTTAGATAAGATAAGATCAAGTTATGTGAGAGAAAATTAAGATAGTGGAATGGATTTTTAGTAATTTCATTTTGTAACTATCTTTAGCTTTTCTAGCTATGGTTTGAGATTCATAACCATTGAAATTTAGAATACATTCACATTTTTTCCTTTCTAATATTATTCATAGCTTGAAAGTATATGTCAAACTAGATTCCATCTCAACATTTTAGATGTCAATATGTGCTTTGTTTATATGTTCATCAACTAGAAGCCTTACACTTATGTTTGATCATATGAAACTGTTGGTTGTTCCTTCTTTGAGTGCATGATCTATTTTATGGTATTTTTCTTGTGCACTGGAAATGGAACAACTTAAGCGATGGACAGTTTTAATATGATTGATTTTCCAATTACATTTGCTTTGACAATGTTCCCCTCTCTATACCAATTTGCTAATTGTTCCCATGTCTTGAATGGGATGAAACACCAATTGCACAATGAAAATGATCTAGCATCGAAAAATATCAAAAGAAAGATAACCTTATTTATGCAAAACATATATATTTCAAATAAAAAAATGCATTGCATATAATCCTTACTTTAATTATGATCATTCTCCATGTTTTAATCAAAGATACACAAAGAACCATACATTTGAAATCTCATTTCACTTTGCATTTGCAATTAAACAGAATTTAGTACATGCTTATGATGCATGTGCAAAGTAGAATTGCAATGCAACATGCCTTGGCTATATGTTGATTGATTTCAACACGGTATACTTTCCACATCCCACTTTGCCTCATAACAAAGTTTATACCTATAGGTACATGGAAATTATGGAAATGTATTCTAGCAATTATGTTTATAAAAAAATACATTGAGCCAAATTTTTATGCCACGTCAAACTCAAACACCAAGACCTTGTTCAATCACTCATCCAGAGCCATTGGACATTTCCACTACATGAATGAATCTTGTAATTTATTAAGCAAAGAAACAATTACATATTTTTAATTACACTGATAGGTGTTTAGATATTATATCATATTTTGGACTTCCTTGAGCGGATCAACAAGATTAAGTCGAGTGTAACAAGTGTACAGTGGAGATTCATTTCATGGGCGTCATATCTTGTTATGCTTAAATGTGTCTTAATTAAGATTTAAATAAGATTCAGTTGACAATTCCCTATTTAATTATTTATAAATCTATAATTCACTAAAGTTTTATACCTCTTATTAGATTTTTTTACTTATGGTTGTGTTAGTTTATTAAGTAAAAAAACTTCAATTTAATAGAAAAACATAAAACAAATGCTCTCATTTGTTTGTTGGCAAATTGGTGGAACCCCCCTGACTAGCATATTTTTCATTGGCTAAGTTACCATGAACCAGGGGCATCTAAGCCGTCAAAATCATTTGGGGATCACACCTGGCCTGGACTGTACCAACCCTTAACATGGTTGGATTTTTTGGTATCCAAGGGATTATAAGCGACAACCTTTCAGCTTAGGAGTGTCTTAACCATACCCTGCCACCAACTGTTTTTGTTCTACATCTTACATATTCACATTCTCTCATTTAAAATATGAGAGCATTTGTAATATTTATCTTTATCCATTTTAAAGTTAGATATCCACCTTAAAAGTAGGTTAAATATAATGTAAATCTCAATGTTTTTTCATTATTTATATTTTATAATGATATGAATTTAAAATTATATTCCTTTTTAAATCATTTATAAAATTATTTGTTATTATTAATATAATTTTATGTATCAAATTAATAAAATCTTAAACGGAGATATTAGTTAGTATAAATAATTTAATTATTAGAGAAATGAAGTTGGCAAGGTTCATTTTAGATTATAATGGAAATATTATATCTTCTTTCACTTTGGATCTAGACAAGAAGACTAATGAAAGAAAATCTCTAGGGATAATATTAAGAATGTATACTTATTTAAAAGTTTCTAAACTTTGGTGAATTTTACCAATTCTTAAATGTAAACTCAAAATATTTGGTGACATTTTTCTAAAAATATTTTAATTCTTAAGGATTTTATGTAGTTTATATATAATAATCTAGCATTTTTTAGAGTGAATTTTTTTTACCACATCAAAATTGGGTAAAGGGGGGCTTCAAAAAATACAAATTAGGGAATCTTTTTTTGAAAAAAAACATGGAAAAATAACCCATGGGCAAAATTTAGCCCCTAAAATTTTCAATGTAAATCTCTTGCTTATGGCAAGGCTTATTGACAATAAAAAATGTGAAAATCAAAGAGGTCATTGTGTTAGAAGAATCAATGATATTTATTCATCATATTGTTATTAATTTCCTTCCACATGATACATGATTATCTAATGAACACAAAGTTATAAGAACAATTTTGACTCGTTTCGAATTCTTTCAAATTATGAGAAATTTGAATTTTGTAACTAATGGAATGAATCATAAATCTTACCATATCACTTTTGGACTAGTATTAGAAAAAGGGGAGTATATGGGGCATTGCCACTTACCATGATATTGCATCCTTAAACCCACTCATGAATTCATTTAACATCAAGGAAACTGGCCATTTCACAATCACATATAAGTTCAAATCAAGGAAAATTTTAGGAGTTAAATATCGCCCTTACAAGTTCAAATCAAAGAAATTTTTAGGAGTTAAATATCACCTTTAGCAAAGTTTCCATTTTTTTTAAGAATAGTTCATCAATTTTCTTTTTTGTTTTTAAATGTTTCACCCAAAATTTAAACCATAAAATTAGTTTACTCTAACAATTGCAAAAGTCATAATGAAATCTATATAAAATCCTAAAAATTTGAATAATTTTACAAAAAATTGCCAAATATGTTTTAATTGATACTTTAAATGTTTATATGAATCGTGAAAGTTTCTTCACTTTCAGATAAATATGGATCCTTCAAATTTTCCATGGCTCACATTAATTGAAGCTACTTGAGTCATTCTCCTTAGACAATTTTGCAGAATTGGCATAATGAATGGTCCTAGGATGGGATGACTAGATGTATCTAGTTTTAATCTCACCCATCGCCATTCCAAATCCAATTGATGTTGTTCAAGAAATGCATTTCATAGTTAACTAGGAGGAATTCATTGCAACGTGGATGGGGCATTTGATTTTGTGCTTCCTTGTGAAAACATGGTGATATTTCGTTTCCTATGTCTCTGGTTCATTATGTGGTGATTTACTATCATGGTTTTGAACTCAAGAAAGTCCCCTTGTCGACTCTCAATTTTTCAAGGAAAAAAATTGGAAAGAAACTTGCTTGGAATTTTTCATATGGTTTTACTGCTTGCGTGTTAAGTATTTTCTCTGTATGTTGCTTCAAGTGCAAGTTTCTAGGTCAATTCTCTGCAAGTCTATTCTAAAAAAAACATGGGCTTCTTTAGCTCCCAACTCTGTATAGAGGGAAGATGGGATTAAATCTGGTCGTCTAGTGTACACACACTTGATTCAAACGATAGTAGAACAACAATCCGGTGCAGGGACTAGTCAGAGAAGGCCGGCCCCAAAGAGAGACTCCTCCCAGGGTTAGACAGTCTACGTTCGCTCGGTTGCCTCTCAATCCCATACCAGGCCCCTGCAGCAGGCACCGCAACCAAACTTTTCATTTCCTGTGCCTTGGCAAGTGCTACAATAGAACTATCCAACAGCTCCCCCTCAAGTCTATACTCTCCTGGCAGCTCAAACAGTACCATCCCAAGAAGCAGGTACACAGGCCAATTCTTACCCAGTATAAAGGTCTATACACTCTCAAGGATAAAGAGGAAATTAAGTATGCATCTATATTGAAAAATTCAATAGGAAAGACGGAATGCTTTGATGGCCACCCAAATAGATGTCCACGTTGCAAACAATCTCGAATGAGAAGAGATATATGAAGATATGAGAGACATTATGTCGAATGTTAAGAAGGTATATATATGCCATGAGAAGATGGGAAGCATAGTGAACGAATTGGGTAATGAAAAATGCAAGGGCGTTAAAGGCAACGAGGAGGCAATTGATTGTGATGAAAGCTTAAGTTGAAAAACTGAAGGTAATATGGTATTATTGGAGGAAAGGGAAGAGTGCCAAAAATAAAATCTTGAAGAGGAAGCTACAAAAGGTAAAGAGTTGTAGGATAAAGTTCTACATCTAGAATTGAAACAATGGCTTAAGTTCAAGGTATTCAAAAATAATGTCTCATGAGGCTTCAATGGGTTCTCCTAAAATGAATCAAGTGATTAAGGGGTTGCTATGAAGGAAGGCATTACACATATATTTGAGAAAATGTGAATGCTTATCCTTCGTGGTTGCTATGAAGGAAGGCATTACACATATATTTGAGAAAATGGAAATGCTTGATCCTTCATATTTCTTATTATATAAGAGACATCATCAACTTGGTTTATTTCATTAGTCAAAATTAATATATTTTGTAAATTTCTTTTCTTTAAAAGACAATATGTAAGCTCGTATACTAATCAAGTAAGTGTAGGGAGATATATCTTAGAATAAGATAATCTAAGAAACATTTCTTAAAATAATAGAATCTAGTGATATTGTCTCCCTACACTTACACGGGACACATTTCTTAGAATAGGAGAATCTAGTGATATTTTGTTGGACATTTTAGTTTTTTTTATTTTGGAAGATTTTGGAATATATATATTTTATTAAAATATTTTTTATTTAAAATAATAAAATGAAATATTTATTTATAAAAGTTTATTTATTCTTTATTTTATTTATGTGACATTGTACAATTTATTTTATATTTTTATTTTATTTTTATTTTTAAAATATAGAAAAAGACAAAAGAAAAGCAACTCTTTTACTTAACTTTTTCTCATTCGTTCAAACTCATACCATCAGGATGAAACATGAGCAAATCTGTTTGAAACTCACAGCCGTTTGACTGGAGCGGTCGACACTGATATTCGATCAAACTCGGCATTAAACCGAGCTAAAATGCAACTAAAAGAACTTGGAAGATATTAATTATTCAATGCATTATTACGACACCTAAAATGTAAACTAATCGAACATAATATCGACGTGCTATAATAGTATACAATTGGAACTTGTTCCATAAAATAAGTCTTCAAAGTCGTTCAAGACTAAAATCTGGGGAGTTGTGTTAAGTTAAATATTTATTTTAATTGTCTTTTTTTAAGAAACAACGAACTTATAATTTTAATAAATAGTTCCCAAAGTAACTTAAATTTTTAATTCCAATGTTATATTGTTAGGGAAATACCATTTTTAATTGAGTCGAAGAGGGGCATTATCAGTAGGAGAAATGTGTAACTTCTACAAAAATGAACCTATACTAGTAAAATAGCACAGTCACATAATTTGTGGCCGGATCAAATGGATAAAGAGATAATTATGCAATGGAAGACATTTTGGTTTTTTTTTCCAAATATATTAATTATCTATTTATCAGCTACATACCAATTATTTTTTATATTTTTATTATTATAATTATTTATCATAAAATCAATCTGGAGATTAAACTTGTCTTATCTCTAATCTGTATATATTAAAAAAAAAGGCATAAATGAGAGTCCATCCGGAATCTCAAGTCTATTACGTGGCTTCAAGTTTAGTGGCAAAACCATCCCAATAGATTGAAATGATAAAATAAAATCATCAAAATTATAAATCATTTGAAATGGTAAAAAATAATCAGAATTTTAAATGGATAAAACCCCCTCAAATCCGGCGACTTTAACGAAGCTATGATTCAAATCAATGAAGCTCTATCATCTTATATGATTGATCCTAAGGCGGCGGCTTCAGCGGAGTCTCCTGAGACGGCTCCTTAAATCACGACCGGGTAGTAGGTACTCTTCAGAGATGAGAAATAGTCAATGAACGTTATACCTCACATGTTACTAGTCCTTTTCCTCTTATGTTCCACGTCTTTGCATACATTTCCATGTCCAGTGAGCTGTCAAAACAACTTTGAACGTTGAATTATAGCAGCAAATGCCGCACAAAGCTCCAATATCTATGAAAATGGAATAATGTTTCTAATATATGAGTAAATCATAGACCATAATACATTTCTATATTAAAATACTCGCCACCCGCACTTGTCATTACCATAAGAGAGGTTTTAGAAGAAACTATTCGGAATTGATTCAGTCTTAGGAGGAATTAGCTGCTAGAACCAGAATCACTAATATTTCATTATGAATTTCACTAAATACATTTCTGCGAATGGAGAGATAACCTCACATAAGTAGGCGTAGCGAAGGTAAGGAGAACCCGCCTCTTGAGTTCTCGCAGATTTAAGCGTTGGAATGGTGTTGCACATTGCCTGCCTCTTGGTAACTCTTGCTAGGGGAGTTTTTGAATATATTATTGTTTTAGCTTTGAACGATAGACTATTGTTAGTGCGGAGCATCTGTCCAAGGACCATATTGTCACGAGCCTAGGCTTTTTCTACCATCTCGAGCGTCCCATACCGTCCGAAAGCCTAGACACGCGCGGCACCGGTGTGAGCTTGCTAGCTAGGCAAGGCCATCAGCTACAAGTTTCACCCAGACTACGCCTAACCGAAACCAGCCTGACTGAACCTTAGCCAAACACCTTAGAGTCGCGCGGATTGTAAAGTGCCCGTTCACCATAGACGTTGCAACTCGATGCAATGCCACCCAACCATAACCCATGCAGTCCGTTGCATGTTCATCCCCGAGCCAACACTTGAATGACCGACGACGCACTTACCCGTGCCACAAGCTAAGCCAGAACCAATACTTGAGGAGGTCTTGAGGTGTCATCCTTGCACTCGAGCAAAGTCCAACCACATACTAACATAACGATGTGTTCATGTCCCATCCATCAACGTCATTGTCCTGCCTAGACGTTACCCTACACTAGCGTAATGCTCGCCGCATCATCCTCCGATGGGTTCACCAAGTTGACACTCGCCGGGATGCAAGCCACCTGACTTAACATCATCCCTTGGTCCTCCCAGCGATCCAACACGTTGGTACACCGTCCTGACCACCTCGTCTTAGAGTTGGCCACCAAGGCTTACCAAAATCATATAAACGCGTCGTGCGCTCTTTCTAGCACATCCCGATGCAATCGCAGAGCGCCTTGCCAATGGCGCTAAAACTAAGGTCATAACAGTCTCCCCCACTTAAAATTGTTGACGTCCTCGTCAACATGGCCCCATCGAAATCCAATGTAGGAGGGGTTGGTGGTGATGTTGGTCGCTGGGCAGACCCGGGTTTACTATAATGAACCAACACCACCCCTAGCTCGCTGGCCCTTTCGGCAACAGACCGCGGAGCAGCCTGAAGTCTCACCCGAAGTGATCCTAATGGGTTGGCCAAAGACTCAAGTGTCTCGACCAGGTTCTGTATGGCGTCCTGGGTGCGCCTCGCAGCTCTTCTTAGCCCGCGAGGTGTCTCTTGCTGCGACGCGATGCGCAGTTTCCTCTCGGCGATGCGTCGTTTCCTCTTAATCGCGATGACTCCAACCTTTATCGCATCGCCGTGTCCTGGGCAACATGTAACTCTCTCCTACACTCGATCCTCAACCTGCAGTACCGCGCACCACAGCTCCTCTTTTGGTGCGATATCGCCTCCCTGCAATATCCTACCGCTGCGACTCAGCGTACTTAGCTTACTGGTGTTCAACTTACAGGACTTAACACACACGACTGTTTTATACTACGACTCTTAACTGTCTTGAGTGAAACTTAGACAAACTCTTATACAGAATACTTAAAGACTTCAACTTGCATTTATCCTTCTATAATGTTGTAACTGAATAACACATACATACATTAACTGTAAGCAAAGTTCATGTAATGAATGACAGATATACCAAGTAAATACAATCACATGAATCAATCACATAACACTCGGATTTTACATGGTCCACTTCCAGGGTAGAAGTTACGTCCACAAAACTGTGTTTCTATATTATAACTTGAGAGAGGTACACAGTTCTGCTGCACCGCATATGTAGCTAGAGATCTTTTGGGTAACTCCGCACACAGCTTGGAGCCCTTCTCTCTTAGATCTCTTCTTTATCTCTATATTGTCTTCTTACAATATACTCTCACTCTCTCTCTCTCTCTCTCTCTCTCTCTCAATCCCTACGGATTGTTACAATACAAAATACAGTGAGCTAACAGACTACTGGACTCGGACTCTCTGATGTCTAGCTCCAGAAGGACTGACTAGCTGGATGGCTTAAAATGCCCAAAATGCCAACCTTTTACAATACAAACTACATCCCTTTATAGGCGGCCCGAAGGTCTCGCCATTACAACACTGTGGGCCTGTCCCAACAATAACCCAAAACCCTAACTAGTGACAGTCAGCATATCTGTACTTGAGGTAGCCGCTTTTCGTCACACCACTACTCTCTGTAGTCTTCCATGCTTCCCGGCACTGACCATGGGTACTATGCACCGCTTCCCGTCTTCTGTCCTTCATCTTCAATACCTCGGCCTCGTCGCTCCTTTTCCTTTATGAGGGTAGCTGAGCCCTCCTGTCTTCGCCGCTGCCTTCAATGCAGTGGTTGACCTCTCTCTTCTCGGCCGCTCAGGTACTGTCGTCTCCTTTGACTTCTCTGTTCCAACAGTCACGGTTTTCGGCTCTGCTCTGCAGCTAGAAACATGCTACGGCATCGTAGCTTCACCTTATCTCTTCGTCTTTGCCAAACTGTCTATCCGCCAAAATGGCAGCTTTTACTGTAGCTGCGGGACCCTGCTCCAACAGTCCCCTAACACTTACTTGTGGCTCGTCCCCGAGCCACTACCAGCGGGCTTCTCCTGCTGTAGCTTCTCCTTGGCTTCCTGTGAAGTGCGCTGAAGCTTGTCCCGAAGTCCTGCGACTTCGTTCTCCATAGCTGCGACACACTCTTTGTAGTTTCTATAACTTAGTTCGTTGGGTTCTCTTATCTTTCCTTCCCTTATTGTCATGCTCTCGCTCTCGTCACTTGCGAGACCTTTTTAAGGATCTTTAGGTCTTGAGAAGTCTTCCACAGATATCCTTTCCTCTTTATCTGGGTTAGAACTTTTATCACAAGGAAAATCTGTATCTTCCAACCTTCTCAACATTTCATTCAGTCTGGAGCCTACTTATGCGAAAGGTATACAAACCAGGAATTCCATTCCGAGAACAAGCCTTTGTCTGCACCTTGGGGTTCTGCTTGTTCGGTTTGTTTTCCCTTTCACTTTTCTTCTTAGGAACTCACTCCAGGTATTCATGCTGCCTATGATCTCCAGATTTTCATTTCTTTGCCTCATCAGTCTCTTGTTCTTCTCTTAGCTAATCAGATAAGTCATCTCCCTTCTCCCGTTGCTTTCTTTTTCTCATTTTTACGTTCTTCCTGGCAGGAGATTTCTTCTCATCATTCCACTGCTCTGCTTTCTTATCTTCAGTGATCTGCTCATCTTTATTCTTCTCCTCAGCAAAGAATTTGATGACATCTTCTACATCCTGCACTTGACTCCTCATCCTTGGCAGCTGTTTGACCTATGATGTTCCTAATTTCACAACCCTGGGCGGCGTCACCATAGTGGACATACAGCCACCGTGCTCGAAGCGTCTCAGAATGTCTTCTAAAGGTTCCTCCTCGGACAGAACCCACTCGGTGTTATACTTTGGATTGGCAATAGCTGCAAACTATGAAAATCACAGCACTCTGTAACGAAATTAGCTTTGGACAAGGGAAACTTAACAATGCACTCTATAGCTCTCGACTCTTTTCAAATGTAACCCTCCCGAATGAATAATTTATGCTTTTATGCCGAAGGCGATAATCCCGGACACAATGGTCATCTAGACTGAACCCATTGGTCATATTAATTGCTTGGACGAGACCACACCCGTCATCCCGATCCTCAATAAATGCTGAAATCCGATCAATTCCCTTGAAGCGTGTGTATGCAGGCGCCGGTCTCGTCAAATATTTACCAAATCTGGAAAAATTTATTATGCTGTTGCCAAATATACGGTAAGGTATACCGGTCATTTCTTCATTAACTGCCTGTCAGAAGGCAACTTGACTAGCCCTCTGTCTCGTTGCAACTAGGTACATGGCACGGAGAAACATCGCGCTGCTGCGATGCCACGCCGCATCACTTGCTCAAAACAAACTTAAGCTTTTTTTTTTTTGACCAAAATGAACCGTCCTTATGCGATTCCTGCTACTTAGAATACCTGCCGGTGTAGACTAATTCCCGGTGCGATGCCTCCTTTCAACTACACTATACATCTGCACCGCTCGCGACTCTGAGTTAGGGCTGAGAGGTGGAGTGGCTATCACTATAAAGCTTAAGCCTACTTCCATTGATCATCATGGGAAGAAGCTCCCCATTTAGTTTACTGAGCTGAACGGCTCCTCTCTCTGTGACTTGCTGTATCTGATATGGGCCCAACCAATGCGTCTTGAACTTCCCTGGAAACTTAATAAATTTACTGTCATAGAAGAGTACTAGGTCTCCGATCTGAAGAGTCTTACTCTTAATGTGACTGTCATGCCAAGCTTTTTCTCGTGCCTTCTGCACTTTCTGATGGAATCCGGCGATGAATCTGTCTTCCTCTAAGGCAAGCAGCTGTGCTAGCCTTTCCTGCACCGTATTTGTATCATCCATTCCAGTGATCTGAGCAATTCTTAAACTGGGAAGAATATACTCCATAGGCATAACAGCCTCCTATCCATACACCAAGCTGAAAGGTGTGTGTCCGGTAAGTTTATTGCATGTAGTCCTATACGCCCGTAATACAGCGTTAACTCTAAGGTCCCAATCATTCCTTTGGTTGTTACAGATCTTAGTAAGAGCATTTTTTAAAATCTTGTTAAAGGCCTCCACCGTACCATTAGCTTGTGGGTGCTAGGGAGTGCTCTTATGGTGTTGTGTCTGGAATTCTTCTGTCAAGGTCTCAATGGTGCGGTTCAAGAAGTGTGTGCCTTGATCGCTCATCAAAATTACTAGGCATCCAAATCTAGTGATGATGTTTTCAAAAGTGAACTGTGCGGCTGTAGCAGCATCACAATTTCTTACTGCTTTGGCCTCTGCCCACCCGGTGAGGTACTCTGTTCCAGTGATGATATATCTCGCACCAGTTCGTTTTCCTGGTGGGTTGATAGGACCCACAAATTCTATAGCCCACTTGTCAAATGCGCGCAACGTAATCTGCGGTCGCAGCGGCATTTCATCTCTCCGCGAAGGTTTTCCTACCCTTTGGCAGATATCGCAGCATCTGCAAAATTCCTTAGTGTCTTTATGTAATGTAGGCCACCATAATCCTGCGGTCAGGATTTTCTACGCAGTCGGCTTTCCTGTGAAATGACCTCCTACGGTACCTTAATGTGCTTCTCTGATAATAACCTCTTTTTCATGCGGCATCACACATCAGCGCAGGACTTCATCTGGACCTAACTTGTATAACTGTCCTACGATCAGGGTGAAGTCTGTTGCTTTAACAACCAACTGCTTCTTTTGATGCTTGGTAAACTCCTCAGGTGCCCTTCCTGTAGTGAGAAAGTGAATGATATCAGCATAGTACTCATCTGCGATCTGAATAGAAAACAATTGCGCATCTGGCAAATTGTCCTCTAGGTTACTTGGCTCTTCTCCTGAGTCTATTCATGACATATGATCAGGTCCGGCGTTCAATCTTCCTAGTTCGACAATGATTTCAAAATCATACTCCTGAAAGAGGAGTAACCATCTGCAGATTCTCCCCCCTAACACTGGCTTATTGACCAGATACTTCAATGCGGAATGGTCAGTAAACATCTTGAACGAGGTACCCAACAGGTAGTGCCTGAACTTTTGTAGCGCGTACACCATAGCTAAGCCTTCTCTTTCTGTCGTGGTGTAGTTCTTTTCTGCCGTCGATAGCTTTCTTCTGGAGTATGCGATAGGATGATCGATACCTCCTTCTCCTGGTTGCGTTAAAACAACCCCTAGTGCGATGCCAGAGGCATCCACATGTACATGAAACAGCTTACTCCATTCTGGAAATACTAAGATGTGTGTTGTAACCATCTTCTCTTTAAGTGTGTTTAGACCATGCTGGCATTCCTCATTCCATAGGAATTTTACATCTTTCTTTAACAGTTTTTCCATCGGTGCTGTAATCTTTGCGTATCCCTTGATGAATTTTCTGTAGTACCCGGTATGACCAAATACTGTCCTCAATTGTTTGACTGAGTTGGGTGCTGGAAGATTTACAATTATGGCAATCTTTGCGGGATCTACCATCAAGCCTTGCCTGCAAACAATGTGACCCAACAAAATACCAAATGGCGCACAAAATATACATTTTTTCAAGTTCTGAGAAATCTGGTACTACCGACATTTCTCTAACATCAATCTTAAATCTCCTATGTGCTTGTCAATTAATCCAAATACAGTCCAATAATCAAAATAAACTTCTAGGAATTTATGGATGTATTCTTTAAATACGGAAACTACTACTCTAGAAAAGATAGCTGGTGCATTCTTAAGACCAAAGGGCATTACCATATATTGGAATGAGCCCCATTCTGTTGCAAACGTGGTCTTATGGCGATCTTCCGGGTGGATTCTGATCTGGTGATAGCCTGAAAAGCCATCAGTGAAGGAGTAGACCTCCTGTCCTCCCACATTGTCTAGTACTTCATTAGTGAAAGGTGTCAGGAATGGATCATGAAGCGATGCGTCGTTGAGTTTACGCAAGTCGACACAGATCCTGATGTCTCCTTTGGTTTTCTTTTATTGCACGACCATGGGACTAACCCATTCGCTCTCTTCTACGGGCTCAATGATACCTGCTGCTAGCATCTTATCGATCTCATCCTTAAATTTTTCTTTGTAGCGCGGATTTAATCTGTATGGACGCTGCTTGACTAGTCTAGCATCCTCTTTCAATGGTATCCTCATTACTCCCAGGTCTTCGACTATTCCCTTCATCTCTGTGAACTTGGTTGGAAATAGGTCCTGATAGTCATGTAGCAAGTCTGCAATCTGTCCAACTATTTCATCAGTCCAATAGTCTCCAATAGAGGCAAACTTTGGTTCTGTGTTTGTGCCAATATTGATCCTTTTAATCTTGATCGGATTTGTGATTGCTGGAATCTGTAGCTTTAGTCCATCAACATCGCGAGTCCCTTCTGACTCCGGAATGTTGATGTTGCGAGGATCCTCATCCTCATCCTCTGGTTCTGCTTCAAAGTTATAGCACTCGAGCACATCTTCTAACTGGATGGCCCACTCAGGTTGAGTATGTACTGATAGTGTACAATCCTCAAATATCTTAATCTTTATTACATCTAGGGCCTGATCAACATTTGGATACTCATATTCAAAAGCGAAGGTGAGTAGAAAGCTGTCTATTAGAAGTGGCCATGTAGTCGTTCCCTTGTGCAATTCAGTCTCTGTGTACCAGTTCCGTGGAACTTTTCCAAAGTGTGAATGAATCGGTGAACCCATCCATTCTCGGGAATGTCCGACCAATTCTGTTCACATGTCTGAATGTGTGACCTGGGGTCACTTTCTCCTGTGTATCTCTGTTGGACATATTCTCTGTCAGTAGAGAATCTGATCGCCATCAATCTCTTAAGATCATCCCATGATGTGATATTCTCTTTATGCACATACCACCATCTTGCAGGTGTGGCTCGTACTGCAAGGTCCATAGCTGCGATCCTTTGCTCATGAGGAATTTGTTGTTCAAACTGCGTGAGAAAGTCCTGGATATCTGTTATACCATGAAATGATGGAATCTCGTTGATCTCTGCGCCAATCCATTGCAGTGACTTAGTCATGTACGCACATCTGCGCGCTGAGACTTCATAAAGTCTGTTCTGCCAGTTCTCTAGACCAACATCTAAATCTGATGCGCATGAGCTGTCGCATTGCCAACTAATGTTCCCTTCTGCAGTTGGATTGATGTAGTCACTCTGGTTCGTAGTCATCTGATAGAGACTGTCCATGTTACATGCCTCTTCCTCTGTTCAGATAGGTTCAATGTATCTAGGACCCTGAAGAGGATCTACCGGTGCGATGACCCGGATCTGCACGTCTTCAAAGGTCATTTGTCTTCTCTTTAAGTCGATAACGGCCATGTTACCGATCGCCCAATCCATGCATAGTAGTGCTGGATATGGTCTACTATCGCCAATGATTTCTATAACTTCAAAGTCTGCAAAGCTGGGAACTCCGTCAATGTCAACTGGTACCTACGATAATCGACCCAAAGGTGATACCCGCTGTTGATTAGCTAATCTGAGGTGGATAGGTGATCTGAATAACTTAGGGCTACCCATCTATTCCCATGTCTGCTTATTTAGAACATTTACCTCTGATCCTAGATCTAGGATGACCTTGTCCATTTCAAATTCTCCAACCTGTGTTGTGAGTCGCATCTCTCTTCCTGTTCTTGTATGTCCCATAATACTATGAACAACACGCTATGCACTGCTCATGGAAGAAGATGGCTGACACTGATCTATGATGCGCTGAATTTCTCCGATAGCTTGCTCATTTCTCATGAGTTTTAAACAACTCTGCAGGAAGGATTGTACACTTCCTGTCAACTCGTCCTCGTCGCATGTGCCCGATGTGGTAGCCTGCAATATCTATACAGGGCTAACGCCACAAGGTGCTTGCTGCGATACGCCCCTAGATGGCAGTACTTGCGATCCTGATTGCATAGGGTCATCAAAGAAAGTCTTAGCTTCCTGAAATGTCTATTTATTCTTCTGTAGGTCAAGTGGTGTTGCTTTGGTAGGAGCTTTGCGCACCCACTCCTGTCCTATGTTCTTTTCAGTAACCTGCAATGTCTCATTGGTGGAAGCACCGCTGCGAGTCACAATGTTGACTCTTGGTTCTGGTTCTTCTTGCTCAGCAGCAAGAAGCTGGATGTTCTGGTGTACTGCTGGCTTAGGTTCTCTGATCTTAGCTATCAAGGTAGGACAGTCTTCTATAGCGTGATCATAAGATTTGCAATAGTTACATGTGGTGGTAGGGCTTTGACAGTCCCTAGCATAATGTCCTACAACTCCATAGTTGTAACAAGTGACTGGTCCATGACCACGGCCAAAAACTTCTCCCCGGCCAAAGCCTCCTCCACGTCCTCTGAATCCTCCTCCATGGCCAACATGAGCCTGATCATACTGTGGTCCTACTGCTGGACCCTGTGTTTTTGATTGGACTCTGTACAAGTCTTGCTTTCTCCCGACCATGAGATCATAGGCTCAGCAATCGTGTTCATCATGGCCTACGGATTTGCAGAAGACGCAGTATAAGTTCTTAGGTGTCTGCATGTACTTCTGAAGTAGAGGGAACTGGTGAGGTAGATGTCCTCTTGTTTTGCATATTTCACACCACGGCCCGTGGGTCTGTGGTAAGGGGTTAGGAGCCCCGGTTGCTATATATTCTACAAAGACTGGACAATTATCTTTAGTATGACCTCGTGCTTTACACTTTACGCACCATATGTCTTGCGCAACCTCTTTCCCTTTCTTAAGCTCATGCATCTGTATCGTGAGATTAGCCAACTGGTTTTGCAGATTTGTCATACCTGTGCTGGTTTCAGCTAGAGGTGAAGCCTCTAGTTTCATCACCATCTCCAACGCGTCGTCCTGCGTCTGGAGTTTCTGCTGCATTAATGGTAGTCTGATGTGAGGGAGCAGTGCTGCAATAAACCATTCCTTATGTTGCTCCGGTGCAAACTCAAAGATGACTTGGTTTATAAGGGCTTTAAATTTCTGATCGAAGTCCCACACTGACTCTGTAGGTAACTGTTTGATGTCTTTAAGCTCTGTAGTGCACTGTGACTCAGACTTGGGTTTCTTAAACTCTTTAATCATGGCAGTCATGACTTGGACAAGTGTTTTGGGTACCGATGAGGTATACTTCATATACCATGTTAAGGCTCGTTGTCTCAGTGTGGTGACCAACTGTACAAGTTTACTATTATCATCATTGATTGCTTTAATGGTCCACACAGATTCACATAGAAACCAATGCTGCTCTGGGTCCTCTGCCCCTGTACCCTTAAAGATAGGTAGCTTCATATCATCCCCCATTCTATTTCTACGTGGTGGATGCCGATTTGCTGTTTTACTACCACTCGATGGTGTAGGTGGAGGTGATGTAGCGGTAGTATGTACTGTCTGGGAGCTACTAGATGGAGCTCCTACGGGATTGTTCTGAGTCTCAATCTATTTCTGTGGGGTATAAGGGTGGTAAGGGATACCCCCTTCTGTTCTTTCTGTGGTACTATGACTCTGTTGTCTAGTATTATCTGAACTGTCTTCAAATATGGGAGAGCTGAAACCTACTTTGTATTTCTTTCCACTACGTGTACGTCCAATGTCATCAAAATCACTTTCAAACTCTTGTGACATTACTATCTTTACTTATTCATCTGAAACTAGATCCATTGTTCATTTTTCATGTAATAACATCTTAACAGACAAGTTTAAAGATTTTAGGTACTTACTGCGATATCCTTTGAAGAAGTACCGCTCAGCCTCGCTGAAGATTTTTCTCTGTTCAACTGCAAACTCTATGAGGAAGCCTTCTAGCACACTTGCAAGCCAGAAGTCTACTGTCCTCGTAATGGGATTATCAAGGTTCTTCACAGTCTGAATCAGCTCCGGTGTCCAGACAATGTTTCGTTTCTTCTTGAATATGCTTGTATTAGTCAATTTTGATAACCAGTCGTAAAGCTCGTTCCCAAAGGTCACAAAAAATATCGCATGCAGGTCTATAACGATATGTTTTTGTAACCAATCCTCTGTACTTAGTCTAGGACTCTTGTTCTCGTGTTCAACAAACTCTTTCTCCTTAGACCAAACCCACTCGTTGAGTTCGTCTCTAGTAGGACGCCATCAGAACATCAGTGCTCAGTTTGTTCAAAATCGGCAATGAAACCATTTGTTGGTCGCTGGGCAGACCCGGGTTTACTATAATGAACCAACAACACCCCTAGCTCACTGGCCCTTTCGGAAACAGACCGCGGAGTGGCCTGAAGTCTCACCCGAAGTGATCCTAATGGGTTGGCCAAAGACTCAAGTGTCTCGACCAGGTTCTGTATGGCGTCCTAGGTGCGCCTCGCAGCTCTTCTTAGCCCGTGAGGTGTCTCTTGCTGCGACGCGATGCGCAGTTTCCTCTCGACGATGCGTTGTTTCCTCTTACTCGCAATGACTCCAACCTTTATCGCATCGCTGTGTCCTAGGCAACACGTAACTCTCTCCTACGCTCGATCCTCAACCTGCGGTACCGCGCACCACAGCTCCTCTGTTGGTGTGATATCGCCTCCTTGCGATATCCTACCGCTACGACTCAGCGTACTTAGCTTACTGGTGTTCAACTTACAAGACTTAACACACACGACTGTTTTATACTGTGACTCTTAACTGTCTTGAGTGAAACTTAGACAAACTCTTATACAGAATACTTAAAGACTTCAACTTGCATTTATCCTTCTATAATGTTGTAACTGAATAACACATACATACATTAACTGTAAGCAAAGTTCATGTAATGAATGACAGATATATCAAGTAAATACAATCACATGAATCAATCACATAACACTCAGATTTTACGTGGTTCACTTCCAGGGTAGAAGCTATGTCCACAGAACTGTGTTTCTATATTATAACTTGAGAGAGGTACACAGTTCTGCTGCACCACATATGTAGCTAGAGATCTTCTGGGTAACTCCGCACACAGCCTGGAGCCCTTCTCTCTTAGATCTCTTCTCTATCTCTATATTGCCTTCTTACAATATACTCTCACTCTCTCTCTCTCTCTCTCT
Source organism: Pseudotsuga menziesii (assembly GCA_001517045.1). Classification (NCBI taxonomy): domain Eukaryota; kingdom Viridiplantae; phylum Streptophyta; class Pinopsida; order Pinales; family Pinaceae; genus Pseudotsuga; species Pseudotsuga menziesii. The sequence continues at coordinate 225,360 of LPNX010613837.1, forward strand.
CTCTCTCTCTCTCAATCCCTGCGGATTGTTACAATACAAAATACAGTGAGCTAACAGACTACTGGACTCAGACTCTCTGATGTCTAGCTCCAAAAGGACTGACTAGCTGGATGGCTTAAAATGCCCAAAATGCCAACCTTTTACAATACAAACTACATCCATTTATAGGCGGCCCGAAGGTCTTGCCATTACAACACTGTGGGCCTGTCCCAACAGTAACCCAAAACCCTAACTAGTGACAGTCAGCATATCTATGCTTGGGGTAGCCGCTTTCCATCACACCACTGCTCTCTGCAGTCTTCCATGCTTCCCAGCACTGATCATGGGTACTATGCACAGCTTCCTGTCTTCTGTCCTTCGTCTTCAATACCTTGGCCTCGTCGCTCCTTTTCCTTTATGAGGGTAGCTGAGCCCTCCTGTCTTCGCCGCTGCCTTCAATGCAGTGGTTGAGCTCTCTCTTCTCGGCCGCTCAGGTACTGTCGTCTCCTTTGAGTTCTCTGTTCCAACAGTCACGGTTTCCGGCTCTACTCTGCAGCTAGAAACATGCTACGGCATCGTAGCTTCACCTTATCTCTTCGTCTTCGCCAAACTTTCTATCCGCCAAAATGGCAGCTTTTCCTGTAGCTGCAGGACCCTGCTCCAACAGGTGAAGAGACACTTTCGCGCAATGCCATAGACAAACGTGGCTCTGATACCACCTGTCACAGCCACAACCACAACACCATTTTTCTTGGGTCCGTTGTGGTGTGTGGCACCACCTGGAAGCGTCTCAGTGGCATGGCCAGCCTAAGCACACTCCAGTGGACTACGCCTAAACCAAAAACCTGCGGAAATACTACTCATAACATTCATCTCCAGACTTAACTATTTTCACAACAATGCACATCCTACAGTACAAGTAAAGCCAAATACAACAAAGAGATAAATGTGTGTGTGGGCGACCCGTCTTGAACCTGATGGAGCCTAATACCCATGTATAATAATAATGATAAGACTTGTTACAATAACAAAGGATTCCACAAATTGGCAACTCATCCGGGAGCTAGCCAAAACCAGCTACACTCACAAGATACAACCGAATCCAACATCGAGTTGTTCACCATCATGTCTGCACGTCCTCTCCCTGTTAAGACTGCCAAGTCTCATCCACAAGCTGGATACTGTCTCGTCTAATGCAACCTATTGTATCCTGCTTCGTCGTTCCCTTGCTACGTCCAGCACTACTGTCGAACTCCTCTGCCGAGCCACCATGACAAGCTACCACTTGACCTACTGAAGTCTGCCTCCTCGCTGCACTACGACTTAGCCACTTTGGCTAACTGCTGAGATGCACAACACACCTGTCATCAAGGTCTCTGCTGCCACTTCCACTCCCAAAACAACTCCACCAAGAGCTGCCACCACTTGCAGATCTTCTCAAGCATCCTCGATGTGACTAGCACCTGTCCGACTTAGGATGCTTTCCGAACACCTAGAAGACTCTGTCATAAGTCTGTGCTGAACACCCCTCCTCGAATGCACAACTGGAACATGCCATCTTGGCACACTGGTTTGGAGTGGTTCCCGGAACACACCCGCAGACGCAAATTTGATCGCCCATCAAAACATACCGAAATGCACCTTGTCGAACGTCTCGTCAACACCTGCCAAAACGCAGCTTGCTGAGCTCTCCGTTAGCACTTTCAGAAACGCACCTAACGGAGTGCTCTTTCAGCACGTGACCGAAACGCACCCCTGGCCACTCCATCACCTCTTGCCGATACGCAACTCAACTGGGCCTTCCGTCAACACTTTCTGAAAACACACCTCAAGCGCCTTCTGTCAGTACTTGTCGAAAACACACTTCCTATGCCACTGAGAACCATCACCAATAGCTCTTTGAATCCTTGAAGTTCTGCACAAACACCTTGCTCAGCTACCATCCCCAGCTTCCATGGTCGTTTGCCGAAACCGTCAACTGAGAAAGCACTCTTCAAAACGTGCCTCCTGAAAACCTTGTTGACCGATGAACAGAGCACTGAAGTTGAGCGCTAATGCCAAGCGCACCTCCTTCCCAAACGCAAAACCGCCAAACGTTCTTCTTTGTCGAGCGCCGAACTGAGCGCTCCTGTTTAGCGCTAAAAACCTCTCGATGCTCTCCTTGCCAGACGCTAAACGGGCACTCCTGTTGAGCGCTCTCGGATGCTCCAGATGGGCGCTCTCCCTAGCGCTCCAGATGGGCATTCTTGATGGGCGCTCTTGGACGCTCTTGGGCGCTCCCTAACGCTCCAGATGGGCGCTCCTAATGTGCGCTCCTGAGCGCTCCAGATGGGTGCTCCAGACAGACGCTCCTGTTGAGTGCTTTGCGGGCGCTCCTGTTGAGAGCTCTAGATGTGCGCTTCTGTTGAGCACTCTACGGACACTCCGAAAAGACGCTTTTGGTGAGCACTCCTGCTCCCAACGTGCGCTCTGACGGACGCACCTCTTTGAGTGCAGAGCGCCTCCCCTAAGGGAGCGCCACTCCATTTTTCACTTGATGTCTTTTTGGCACTTTCCTTTACCGTTTATATAGCCTTAGCCACTTCCTCATGTTGCCCCATTTGCCATTGGCCCACTTAGCGACGTTAGCACACTTAGCACACCTATGGATGCACTTAGCTCTCTTTAGCTCTCTTTAGCACACTTAGCTCTCTTTTGGCCCACTTAGCACACTTAGCTCTCTTTAGCTCTCTTTAGCGCACTTAGCCGATGTGGGCATCGTTTGACCGACGCCCCCACCCAACAACCCACCTAGTTGCCGAATGGCGCCCTTGACAACTGCGAAGTCCAACACTTAGCCATTTTCTTGGTCAAGTTCCCACCTCCGTTTATTCAAACGGGATTTTCACCCAAGTGGCGAGGAACCCCACCATCACAACTGATGTGGCTGTAACACATATGGCATGGTCTCTCGACCACGTTTGTACCTGAGAAGTACCCACAGGCACAAAATAAACTTATTATTTTGTTTATTTTTTTCACTTATTCTGAATGTGGGACTTCTTTCAACAGCCAGTTGTTTTGGTTTCTCAATCCCCCTCTACAAATAGTTTCCAACATCTCATCCATCCAGCTTGCCAGCAAATGCTTGAAACATCATATTTTTTACTAGGTTCTTGAGGAGTGAGGTCTTCACTCAAAACTTCATTGGACCAGAATTCTAATGGAAGTCTAGCAAGACACCACCGGATCTTCGCCAACAAAAGGAGATTGAGATTGGTCTGTCAAAGTAATCTAAAATTCCCATGTTGTGTTATCTTTGTTTATGGACAATGCCTCCCTTGTTAGGAATTCCACACCACAAGAATCTAGGATCATCCATTTTCTAGAGTTTACCCTCTAAAGTTGTTCACTTCCTTTATTGACCTTGGATCAATTCCTATGGAATATAATGCAAAAGAAGAGCGAAATTCAAGTGGACTATACTTTTATGGTTGTTTCCTTGCTCAACCAAACCTCGTAACGACTAGAGTCTGTTGCTCCATCTCTTTGTTCCTTCCAAACTCTTGATTTTCTTGTTCCTTCTCTTTTCTAACCTCTTCATCCCTTCAACTTCCTGCAAGATTACATTTCTACTATAAGCTACTTTCCTTGTGACTCAATTCCATATCTTATGCCCTTTCACTCCATCCTTGTGTCTGATGGATATGCATATCTCCAACTTGCTGTCGAGTTTGCTTCTTTTCTTCTTTGGAATATGCACAAAGGAATTGCACCCAAAAAGTATGAGATGTGTAAGAGAAGTATTTTTACTGGACCAAACCTCATATAAATTCTTGTTGACAAGAGTCGTCAACAATGGCATATTTATCAGTACCACATGTCATGTCAACTGCCTCTCCATAGAATTCTTGTGCAATTCTTGCACCATTGATCATGCTCCTAGCTTTCTCCATCATCGTTCTATTAATTCTTTCGTAAATTATGTTTTGTTGAGGCGTGTATCGAGTTGTGTTTTTTCGATTTATACCATGATGTCCATAGAATTGGTCAAATGCCTTACCACAAAATTATCCTCCATTATTAGTTATGAGCACCTTGATCCTTTTACTACCCTGATTTTCTACAAGAGATTTAAACTCTTGGAACTACTCAAAGGCCTTATATTTATTCCTGATCAAATACAACCATGTCCTTATGGAGAATCATCTATAAAAGAGATGTAATATTTTGTTCCTCCTAGAGAAGGGACCAACACTGGTCCAAGAACATCACTATGCATTAACTCTAGTATTTCCTTAGCCCTAGTAGCACTAGATAGGAAGCATACATGACTCTATTTACCATAAATTCAATGTTCACAGAAGTCTAGCTCTTCAAAATGGTTAGGGAGACCTTTGACCATACCTTTATTATGCATAACACAAAAACCTTTCTCAGCAATATGTCCAATCTTCTCATGTCAAACATGGTTGAGTCAACTCGACAAGAATTTTATATGTTATTGGATTCGGGACATAGTACATTAGCATATTCGTTGATGTTTCTTCTTCCCAATTGCTTTTACAGAGTTCTAGTTTGAACTCCTCTAATTAGTACCATCACTCATCATAGTATCTTTCACTTATCTTTCTTAAATACAAAGTGCATAGTTGCATTCTCTACCTTACTAATTGAGGTCATGTTTGAATCCAAACCTAGTATACGCAACACTCTTAGAGGTGTTCCTATCCTTCCATATTTTAATAGTAATAGTACTTTAATTCATCGGGAAATCTTGGCTAGAGACTAATCTCCCAAAATAACATCACCATTGTCGAACTTCTTATATTCACACAACAATTCTCTACAAGGTGTCACAATATATGATGCACTGGAGTTGATCAACCACGAGTCACAATCAAATTGTGTACTTGTGGAGGCCAAATAGACATCTCGTTTTTCTTCTTCCAAAGGTTTATTGTCAAACGATTATCCTTCCTCACTTTGCTTCTCTAGACTTATATCAACTATAATCTCGCTTATAGTGGCTTCCCTTACAACATTTCCAACATCTCTTGATCGCCAACTGAGGAGGTTTATATATAGTCTTATATCTACCCTTGAATTCGATCTTCTACTAAAGTTTTTCCTTTTCCTATGTTTACTATTTGACGTCTTACCATCAAGGCATCATGGACCGATCCTTCAATGTCCTTTCCTATCATCATTTCTAAAAGAAGAGATGCGACCACATCATCGATATTCAATGTTGTATTATTGCTTCCAATAGCCAAAGATAGGATATTGCAAGAGTCTAAAAAATAACTCAAAATACTTCAATACATTTCTCCTCCTTAGTGATTTTAATATCCATAGACAACATCCGACTAATCATAGTGTTAAACACATTTAGTTTCTCTGTAACCAATTCACCCCCACTCATCCTCAGAAGATGTAACTTCTTCCAAATAAACAACTTGTTATCCACATATTTCGATTGATACAAGTTCCCCAATGTCTTTTCCTAAATTCTTTGTGGTGCCTTATTCTTAGACGTTCAACAATATATAATCTACTCCTTTTTTTGTCATTTTTTTCCAATATTCTGATAACATACCTGTCGAAGTTGTACTTGGGATGAAAACGACCCATTTCTCTTGATCTACAAGCAGAACTTCCATTTTAAGATACTCGACAAAGCTCAGAATTCTCCCCATTAAACTTACAGTCAATTTCTATCCTTGAAGCCTTGTCAGCCATTCTAACTATGAATCAACATTGACATGGAACTCCGACTGAAATAAATCTATTCATAAGATCCAGGACCAAGCCAGACCCTCAACAACAAAGGAGAATTCTTGAATCCAAATATAGCTCAGATACCATCTATTGGGTTCTATTACCAATTACATTGATCATGCATATTGATTCGTATATTTAAACATAATTAAATATTAAGAAATGGAACACACCACATCAACAAATACACATAAATTATAGTGATAACCCCTCTATTGGGGAAAACCAGTAAACCAGTGAGCTTTACCACTCATATATTAATCAAAACTCTTAACTGGTGTTTAAAATTGTGATTTACTAAACAACAAATAATGCTTTATTACATTATTATACTTCCTCATCATTATAACATAGCCACTACATCTTATTTATAGATGCAATACATCCACTAGTTCGTAGTACCCAAGTTAGTTACAACCAACTACTCATTAATGACAATCCATAATTTGTTAACCTCTTTCAGTTATTATGTCACAATCTAATTGACTCAGTCAACCTTTGGTCAATTGCCCGTTGAGTTTCTAGTCATTTTAATGTTCATTGGCCAGTTATTGTATTCGACTAAACAATTATTTCTATAAGCCAATTGTCTAGACTTTTATTGTCCATCAACCTTTGAATCTAGTCAACGTATATACCAGTTGACTATCAAAATTGATCATTAATTTCATGCAAAAAATATAACAGTCCCAACCGTAAATAAAAGTTCATAACCAACCAAAACCACTAGCTGTAATGAATGGTTTGTGGTACAAACTAAAAACTACTTTAGAATTGTAATGGTTAAACATAAACCAATGTAAAACCTAGAAGGATGTAATTATTGATTAAACCCACAAAAACTCGAGATGTGATTACATGTACCAACTAAACAAAACCATGGATAGCCATTACTATTTATGTAAGGGTAGTCAAAGGTACAAGTAGAAATATTTATGATTCAAGAATTGTAGTTGAAGCATTTATGACAGAAAAGATTGTTAGAGAACCAATAGATATAGATACTAACAACCCACGTATTCCAAGGGAGGGAGACTTTTTATATGGACTTCAAAAGACATGATGTTTGTCCAAGGTACAAAATGAACACTAACTAATAATGGAGATGAATAATGAAGAAGACAAAAAATGATAATTGCATACTAGAGACAGATGTTTGTCCAAGGTACAAAACGAACACTAGCTAATAATGGAGATGAATAACGAAGAAGACAAAAAATGATAATTGCATACTAGAGAAAAAAGAAGATTGAAGATGAAGAGCATATACTATGAAAATTGGGAAAAAATGATTAAAGAGACATATGATGATGATTGAAAATTTAAATTTTGAATATAAAAGAATGATTCATACTTCTGAATATAAATTTTGAAGTATGTGTTTGCATAATTGAAATGTAGTAGATTAAGAATAAAGGTCTATATATAAAACTAAGAATAGAGACAAAGAAAAGTCATTATGGAATTCCATGCCTCAAATTGAGGGATTCCATGCTTCATATTATTATTATTATTCTTTAGATAATTATCAATATGTTAAAATTGAATATCTTATTATAGCATAGTTGTTGTGACAAATACTATATAAAAACACCTATTATGTAAACTTCTAATGTCCATTATTTGATATATATATAAAAACACATATTATGTAAACTTCTAATGTCCATTATTTGATATATATTTGAGTATATTTTTTCTCAAGTGTAAACAAAATACTTTATTTATATTACATCATTCCTTATTTAAATAATAAATTTTATTTGTTTATTAACAATTCATAGGAACACGCCTTCTTGTATTTACTCCATATACATCCAACGGGTAATTATTTTACTCAAACTGATCTTATTCTAAATTGGTCTTTGATTGATACTTTACAAGTTTAATGAGAGTAATTGTAAATAATCAAAATAATCATATAGTTATAATTTATGAAGGAAATAAACTTGAAAAACATGAAAAAAACACATGCTCTCAAAATATGTGAAGAAGAAATCTAACACACATACATATTCTTTTAGCATAGTTTTAAGGTGGATGTCTATTTCATAAAGTTGTATAAAAAAGTATTGTGTAAACTCTTGATGTAGATAATTGATATAGGTATAGGATTATAGAAGTTGACACATTTTTAAAGAGCAGGTTCAACATGCAACATAGAAGATGGCACATGATAAACGAGGAGGCATGAACATCAAATGGGTACTATCACCTATCACTTTCTAAAATTCCTATCTAAAAGGAAACCGAGAATGGAGGAAAGTATTATAATAAATGGAAATCATCCTAGAATATCTTTTTTGTAATTTATGGGATTACATCAAGTTACCAATAGTATAGAAAATATAAATAGATATAAGATGATACATACATGCATAATGATACAAGAAAGAACACAAGTAATGGTGGCAGAAACAAGAAGTTGTCCTTTATTATATGACAAGCATGTACAAAAGTAGTCTCTCTATATTTGGGCTCACCGACATATTTATACATGTTACAAAGTAGTTAAATGGCTACACTTGATTGTGTGGTTGGCTAACTACCTAACCGATAGGACCAACTTGGCTACACTCGGTTGGGAGGACCTATTTGACAAGTCAATTAGGATCCTCTGACATCTTCACCACCAATAGGACACTTCTTTGTCTTGAAGAGAATTGACATATGCATAAGTTAAAAAAGTTGTTACAAAATATTTGTACAAAAAGCTTATGATTGCTTTGGACTTGATGTGGTGCTCAATGAATCTTCTCCAACACAAGGTTCTACAATTTCTTCGTCCAACATGGCTAACCATATTTGGAAATCCTTGGAGGAATGCAAGACAAACAGAATTTGGAGGCTAACAGTGATAAGTTTGCAAACTTCTCTTTTACCAATACACTTTGGATATTTTTAGATTGGGTCTCAACTTGAGGTGTTGTGCTTTGGTGACTTGCGACACTCTACATATCTGGTCGGTTAGGTGCTTGACCTCTCTTTGTGCTAACTTGGTCCATTGGTCTTCTTTTTTCAAGAGGTGGATGAGGCATTATTGTTCCACGATAAGCTGGTTGTCCAAAAAATGCTAGAGTTGTTGGGTCTACTATGGACTTATGTTGGTATAATTTATCTATAGTATTATGTACCTTTCCCATATCCACAAATATTTTCGCATAGTAAGAATACCAGTTATCAATACTCGTTCCAACCGAATAGCCTATACTTCATATTCCCTTAGTTTATTTGTCTTATCTACAAATAATTTGTATTGGTTGAAAAACATAAGTGCATTTTCCTACTCCTTTTCCTAGTTCCCTTGGTTAACAACATTTTGGAAAGATGAAAAAATAGAGTTAAATAGGATGGAAATCTGGTTAAGGGGCTTCTTGGATTTTGGTAAGTTCAATTGTTTATATGACCTGGTAAACCAAGTCGGATGATCGCTTTGATGTTTGTTTCTACTCCTCCTGAAGACTTTTAAGCTTATTTTTTTCATCCAAATATCACTTCTATTTTTCTTTATTTACAATCTAAATGAAATCTTATAACTGTTAAGCTGAGGTTCGAGTTGGATCAAAGACTCCTTCATCAATATCTAAAGTACTAGTTGTTGTCTTGACTGTTATTGTAAGTGTAGGATATCGCTTCTTCTTATTCTTTGTTTTCTTCAATGATCCTCTTGGTACTGGAAATTGCTGAGGGGTCGAACCAGGTGGGGGCATCGATGGAAGGGTCACCGAAGAGGGTGGTGCAGTAAAAAAGGGAACGCTACGTATTGGGGGAAGAGTACACATTACGAGGGTAGATTAGTCGACAAAACCATTGATCTAGGGGTCAATGATGACGTGTTTTATGGGGGTTCTTCACGAGTTGTGGTCATTGTTATGGTAGTGAAGTAAAATTTGGCATAAAGGATGATGGATGGGGTTGGTTTTTCAAAAAATAAAAAGGACGGTAGAGGGACAAACTTTTTAAGTGACATTGATATGACAGGTTTCTTAGGAAACTATCTGAAGGTAGAAAATCTTCAACGATAGGGTATTCTATAACTGATTACTGCCAATTGGGAACTAGGTGGGTTAATTTAGCAAGAAATGCACAAATATTTGGGGTTACCTGAGCAGACAATCATGTTAGTTGGGTGGAAATTTACTCTTTGAAGTTAGTGGGAGACAGGGGTGGAGATTTGTCAAGTAATGAAACGTGGTCGTTGGCTTGCGAATGCATATTTATTTTTAATTTATTAGGTTTATGAGGAGGATAAGTTACTTTGTTCCAACATGATTTCATCATGAGGTTCCTCTCTATATGTTTTTGGATGGTGACTTTATTTTGGACAGCTTCTAAGATAATTTCTTATGCTTTAACATGAAGTTCCTCCAAATCCTCTTCTGTGGATGCATTGAGCACCAAATTTATTTTCTTTTAAGTGCTTGAATGAGGTTTTCCTGAAAGTCTGAAGTCTAGTTCATGGTAAACATCTTCTTGGATACTAGATCGATCTTTTCTTTGGATAGATTTGGCTCCGACTGTTCTTCTTTTTCATGGAATTTGGTGCAAAAAAAATTAAGTATATCCCAACTTCAAACTAGTCTTCTATCTCCTTTTTGGTCAATGGTTTGGGGATAACGATAAGTTTGTTACAAGCAAAGTCTAGATTCTACAGTTCTTCATTTGATTGGTTGGATAGGTCCATGAAATATATTGGATTGTTGGGTAGTAATCTAGTTGGTCCAAACTCCCCTATTTTCCTTCAAGGTACCATACTTTGATATGTTCTAGGTCTCATTGGTTGTGTGCCATTGGTGGAAGAATTTAATGAACTTGTTGTGGAATGCACTATCGGAAGGAAATATTTTTCAATACCTGGAACCAACTCTCCAACAAGATCTTGGGGACTTTTGACCCTTCAATTCACCCTTTAGGTGTGAATTCTTTGAAGTTGTTCATTAGCAGCGCAATGGTTTTGGTGAAGTCAGTATCATTGACTGGTATAATATTCAACATTGTTATTCATATTAAGAGCTATGGAATCTGGATTGCCTTCCCATATTCCTAACATTTCTCATAGTTCATTCAGATGAATCTAGCTAGGGACTTCGCCTATGTATGTTTCCTTCCTTGGAAACAAATTTTACATCTTCTAACATCTCTAGCTTAATGTTAGACGATCGACCATACTTGGTAAAGAAAATGGAGATAATGATCGTAGAGAACTTAACTGATGGGTAGGTAATCTTGTTGATAATGATACCTTTTGAATTCTTTCCTTGTGGTGTTCCTATGAGTTCTTCAACCAATGGTAATGACTTGTTGCATATTGGTACAAGTGAAACCTTGTGGGATAAATTAGTGATGTGTGCGATGAGGGAGTGATTTATTTCAAATGGCTTGTCGAACCACAATTTGTTGTCATGGAATATATTAGAAATATACTTAGCATTCAAGTCTTTCAAATTGCTAAAAATTTCTACTAGGGGTGCATTATGATATTATCTCATATTTGCAGTAGAAATATTTCATGCATCATCTATCCAGCGGTCATCCTTAATCCTCCATTCCTAGAGCTTGATCCATTGGCGTCTCTAGGAATGTTAATTTCTTTAGACATTTTTTATCCCGTTAAGTTTAGATTCCAGTGGTGACATGGTGGCTTCCTCTTCCTAGATGCAAAGTGTTTTTGTTTCTTGGGTCACTGTGGTTACTATTGCTTATTTCTTGGGTTTCATTTTCGAAAAAGAATTAGGTACAGTCATCGGTCTCTGCAGATTTAATGGAGGATTCGGTACTTCGACCTATAGGCATTCAATATCAAGGAAAAAGTATTTACAACTACCTTCAAGCGGGGTTCTTATACGAACAAACTTTGGTGGGAATTTATTTTGAGTAGGTGATAACATTAACTACAAAGTTCACCGCGGACAACTAGTTTGCACGCATGTGGAAACTTATGAGGTAAGATTCAGTCATGTCCTGGTTGGTTCACTGCACGATTATCAGTCATATGAGAGGCTTGGATGGTCGCGTCTGTTAGAAAATATGCTACGTTTTCTTGGTACGTCAAATGGATTCATAGGCGGTTTATCTTCTGATCATTTACTTCGTTTAATTGATGATCTCCCCATATCTACATTTTGGCAGTCTATTCTTGGTGGGGTATTCCTACCTGTGTCATTATATTTTCACTGCTTTGTCCATTCGACCCTGATTGTGTTGAAGTATTCCACGTTCTTCCAACATCCATGTCTTAGTTACCTTTTTATAAGACTCCTATGAGAGTTAGTTTTTATAACTGTTTTTCATAATTAATTAGTTAGTAAACTTAATATACAAAAGGCCGTACGAACCAAGGGCACAGTCGACCAATGGTGATACGACAATTCGACAATTGGTCAGTGCCACTCCCGTTTATGCTTTATATCTTTTGAGTCCTCCTCCATTAATGAGTTTCTTAAATACATTTGCTCGTAACTTTTTTAGTTGGACTGATTGTGTTTTTTTTAGACTATAACACGGGGAAGTTTAATTATAGACCGGTGAAAAAGCCACCGGGTACTGCGTACAATAAAAACTGGGTTAAGAGCTCATGAATAGATTGAAAATCTCATGAGGTCCACCGAGAACTGAAGCTAACATAACAACAATCCTGAAAGTGAAAATTGTAGAAACTAAACCAGCAGATAGTAAAACCTGAAGCTTAACAGAACAATGAGAGGTAGAGGGGAGGCGAAAAGGGAGTGAAGGACTAATTAAACTTCTCCAAAATCTTTTTGACTGCTGATTCCAGAGCTGTAATTCGGTTCCCAAAGTTGCCTGTGGTATTGGCCGCATCTTTGAACTGAGTGAAGACCACATCTTTATAATAATTCAGCTCTCCTTTGGAGTCCTTGAGGTCATTCTTGAGAGAGCTCAGCTCAGTGGCGAAAGTCTTCCAGTGGTTGAGGCCTTCATCCTCGTTGGATTTGATCGATTTTCCTTGAACATCAGTCTTTAACTTGAGGGCGTCCAGAGATTGTTGGATGTCGGCCAGTCGTTCTTCAACTGTCTGCGCATTGGAGGACGACCCTACTGAGTCCATGGGATCCGGCGCAAGCTGTGAGGTCGCGTGGAGCTGGTCGGGCGCGAGTAACTGATGCAGATGGAGATCTACAGGAATCAGAAATCCCAGAGCTCTTGAGAAACTATCAGAGGACTTCTCGTAGAGAGGACTGAGGCCCGTTATAAGGAGGGGAAGGGTCACGAGCAGGGGAAGGGGGAGATTTGGTGGAGATATGATTCTCCACTGCACTCAATGAAGTACCGTGGGCGCGCCTTGGATGTTCATCAGAAAAACGTGAAAGCATCTCACTCTTGTCCTTAAGATAATCTTCAGATTGGATTCCTGACAGCATCGATTTAAGGAATAATGCAGAGGGATTCTCTGCCATTTACAGCCAGCACGTTTCTATCCAACATAGCGGCCTTGTTGGCCTCCAGGTCCGCCTTGTCATTGAGTCCACGCAGGATGTGATAGAAGCTGATAACTTTGAACTTTGAGACTATCAGAAGGATTTTTTTGATGATAGCGATTAAGAATAAATTGGAAGGAAAATTTTTTGATCTCATGGTTTGGATGATTAGTTTTGAATCACCAAACACCACAAGAGAGTCTAAATTCCTCTCATGGGCTTGCTTGAGGCCTTGCCAAAGCGCCAGTGCCTCTGCCATGTTGTTGGTCATTGAGCATAGCCCCCAAGCATAGTTGGCTAAGACAGATTTCACGTTCGACAGTAGGACCCCTCCTCCTCCTGCGAGCCCTGGATTTCCTTTTGAGGCTCCATCAAAGAACAGGGTGTTTTCTTTTAGAGAAGATCTCCACATTAGGAATTCATTTTCTTCAAGACGGATTTCCCAATTAGCCATTTTTGCGATGGGAGCATTGGGAATGGGCTCCGGATGCTGAAATTGAGACAGCCATCTTCTCTCTTGGGGATCCAAGTCTCTGGAGTTCTTAAGCTTGCTCTTGGCTACCAATAACTCCCCCAGGAGGGCTTTGCACTTGGTTGCAATCTTGATGCTTGACTTTTTCTCATCCCTGAAGGTGCGGCTATTGCGCTCCAGCCAGATCTTCCAGCAGATAGCTTTGGGGGCCCAAATCCAAATTGATTTTAGAAGGTCTTTTTTGTGGAGGTCAAAGGGAGAACTGGAGGCCCAGGTGGCAAACAGGTCAGGGATGTTTAGGGGGACAGCTAGATCCTCTAGTTTTAGGAGGAGGACCTCCGACCAGACTTCTTGGGAGTATGGACAGTTTATCAAGAGGTGATCCATTGTCTCTTCTTCTGAACAGCATAGGGGACATCTGGAAGGACCCTCCATGCCTTTGATTTTTAAATTATCCCCAGTCAAAATACTTTTATGAGCAGCAGTCCAACAGAAGAAGTCTATTTTTGGCACGAAAGGGTAGTTCCAGATGAAATTCCATCTAGCTGGATTGGGAGCAGCGTGAGGCGATGAAAGGAAGACTTTGTATCCTTCACTGGCAGAGTAATTGCCTGAATGTTGGCCCCACCCTCTTTTGTCTGGGCTGTTCTTTGCAGAGGGCGATTTCCCTTGGAGGAGTTGCATTAAGCTATCATTTTCATCATTTAGCCAATTGGGGAGATTGTCAATATGCCAGTCCTTCCAAATGTCATCTCCATCTTCCTCCCAGATTGAGATGTCCCAAAGAGTATTTAAGTTATTGTTTTGGGCCCAGTCCATAATGTTCTTTATACCCGGATTTTGTCTTAATGTTTGATCTCCCATGATGGCGTCCTCCCACAAATTTATTTTCTTTCCATTTCCAGGTATCCAATAGAGATTTGGTTGGAAGAGAGGCAGGGCTTTAAGACAAAGCTTGTAGATGGGGGAGCCTTTCTTTCGAGGGATTGGGTTATCCAGGCATCGTAGCCTTTCACCATTGAAGTATTTTCTTCTTAGCGCTTTGTTGCTCCAGCTGTCTTTTCCAGCGATCAGATTCCACAGAGTTTTGGCCCCCATGGCCAAATTTTGTTTTGCCAGATCCCTTACTTGCAGGCCTCCTTCATTATGAGGCATTTGGATTTTGTTCCAACTAACCAGGTGGATTCGGTGGAGGTTCCCTTTGTCTCCTTCCCACAGGAACTTTTTTATCAGAGTCTCCATTTTTTTCAGGATAGCGACCGGCGCGAGCATAATGGAGTTTTGGTATATTGGAATACTCATGAGCACAGATTTGAGCAGAACTGTTTTGCCTGCTGGATTTAACTAGTTGGAGCCCCAGTTTTGGATTCGATTTTTAAATTTGCCAATGGTAGGAGTCCAGTGAATTGCTTTCGAGCCTTTCTTGAAGATTGGAGCTCCTAGGTAGGTGAAGGAGTCCCAAACGTGGACAGCTTCCATGCCCAGCAATCTGGCAATCTCCCGTAGTTCCTTTACCGAATAGTTCCAGCCATAGATCTTGCTTTTTTGGGGGTTGATTTTGCTTCCTGAGATCTGATTGTAAAGTTCAAGCTCTTTTTTGAATTGATTTGCCAAGAAGATGCTAGCTCCACCTAGAAGGATCGTGTCATCCGCGAACTGTGCGTGATTTATATTTTTTACCTTTGGGGCCAGCCGGAGGCCAGAGAGGATATTTTTCTGTTTGCTGGAGGTTAACTAGAAGCTTAGAACAGAATCCTGAATTGCATAAAGGAGGGGCGATAAGGGGCAGCCTTGCCGGAGCCCTCTGGTCGCTTGGAAAAAGTCAGTGGATCTGCCGTTTACTAGAGGGGCTATCCATGGAGAGCTGACACAGCCATGTACCCAGTTGATAAAGTGCGCGGAGAACCCCATTTTCTTCATGACTAAAAGGAGGAAGTCATGTCTAACCCTGTCAAAGGCGTTGGCTAGATCCAGCTTTATCACCATTCCTTCTTCTTTATTCTGGTAGCTTGTGTGAATAGCCTCTTGGACAAGGAGGATATTGTCTTGGATCTTCCTTCCTTTTATGAACCCCCTTTGGTTCTCCGGGATGACTTTGGGGAGGATTTTTTTAAGTCTATTGGCAATAATTTTGGTTATGATCTTGTAGCTGAGATTGCACAGGGATATTGGCCGAAATCTGGTGAAGGAAGTGGCTCCCTTTTCTTTCGGGATTAGTGTAAGAAAAGCAGAGTTGGTGCTTCCTCCAATCTTGCAGGTGACTTGGGAATGCCTTACCATCCTTAGCAGGTCCAATTTAATTATGTCCCAACAGCTAGTGTAGAAGTTGGCTGAAAAACCGTCAGGGCCAGGGGTGCTGTCAGGCTTCATTATGAAAAGGGCTCTTTTTAGTTCTTTTAAGGAGATGGGAGCTGAAAGGAGAAGGTTATCAGCCTCTTGAATTAGGGGTGGGATGAGGTCGAAAGGGTGATCCATAGGATTTAAAGGGGCATCCTCAGAAGCAGAAAAGAGGTCTTTGAAGGTGAGGAAGGCTGCTTTCTTTATTTCTTCAGGGTCTTTTATCAGAGATCCTCGGAAGTTTATCTCAGTGATAGCTTTATAGCTTTTGCGGGCTTCAGCTTGTTTATGGAAGTATTTTGTATTTTTATCCCCACTCTTTAGCCACAAGCTTCTAGACTTCTGACGCCAGAATTCTTCTTCGACCCTGCAGGCTTTGAAATAGGCCTTTTGGAGCTCTGATTCTTTGGAGAGAGTAGTGCTGGTGATGGGGACGGTGTCCATCGCATGCTGATGATTTTCTAGGTATTTTTGGGCTGCGATTCTGATGGAGGTGGGGGTGGATAAGAGTTTAGCCCAATTCTTTAGCGTTGCTTTAAGCCTCTTTAGTTTATGTTCCCAAGTGAAGGAGGGGGACCCAGGCATCGGAATAGACCAGGAGTCCGATATTACTTGCTGGAAGTTCTCTTGAAGCAACCAGAGTGGACTGAAGCGGAAGGGGATGGCTCCCAGAGAGGCATCAGAGAAGATATCTAGCAGGATCGGTCTGTGGTCCGAGGTGCTGTTGGGGAGGATTTTGGATGTGGCCAGCAAGCCAGAGGAAAGGAATTCCGAATGGATGAGGAATCTGTCGAGGCGAGCTGCTATGTGACCAGGACCGAGTCTCTTGTTAGACCAGGTAAACTTCCTTGAAGGAGGCTTGATATCCATTAGATCCCAATGGAGGATAATGTCCTCTACCCATTCTCTAGCTTGATCCCTTACAATGGAGCCCCCTTTCTTCTCTTCAGAGGACAGCGCGACGTTGAGATCACCGGCAATGATAATGTTTCTTGGACTGTGCTGGCTAAGAAACATATCAAGGGAATCCCAGCAGCTACGTTTTTCAGGAAAGAGGTTAGGAACATATAAATTAAAGAGACTTACTTGCTGTCCGGACTCCCGATGAAGAAGACTTGTGAAGATCCAGTGATCGCTGCGTTCTTCCTTGATCAGTTCAAATTTGGTGGAATCCTAGAAAGTGGCAATTCCGCCAGAGGCACCTTTTGAGCTTATTGCTATCCCAAGTCCCTTTTTCCAGAGGGCGTGACCTGCTTGGTAGAGGATTGAATCCTCCATTTTTGTCTCCTGGATTAATAGAATGTCCGGCTTGTTTATTCTGATGATGTCTTTCAGGGCTTCTTCTTTTGGTATTGAGCCTAAACCTCTGCAGTTCCAGGAGATGTATCGCATTTAAACTTTTTTGGAAGGGGAGGCCCCCTTGGAAGGTTGGCCTTGCTTGGATCTGGTGCTAATCATGTTTGGCAAAGTTTTCTGGGATCCTTTGGCTACATCTCTGAAGGACTTCTCTTCGCGGTGATTTTTTTTGGATTTTCTTCCCCTGCTAGACTTTAGCGGTGTTGCAAGTGGGCTGCTGGATTCCGAGGTGTATTCATCAGAGAAACCACCTTGGTCGGAGTATATATTGGATGGATCTTCCTCCTGGCTGTTGATCTTCGAGAGCTCTCCCATGGGGACGCTGGGAGGGATAACCTCCATTATGACTGGGGTTAGATCTGGGATTGGATGTAGGGGTACTTCACCGGGACTGATGGGATCTACCGAGATCGATCTAGCCTCATTTCTTTTTTCTTCGCTTGTTTCTTCAGTTGCCGAGGGTTTCTTTGAGGCGTGCGCCTGAGTGAGGTTTGATGGAGAGTTTCTTCCTTCTGTAGTGGCCTCCATGCTGCTTGGGACTTGTAGCCCGGATCCTTTCCTTTTCTCTTGGTTTTTCGAGGCTGCTTTCCCTTTTTGGGCCTTTGCCATCCTTCTGTTTCATCTCCTTGCTGGTTTTTGGGACAGTTTCTTTGGAAGTGGCCATGCTCATGGCAGTGTCTGCATTTGAAGGGCAGCTGCTCGTAATCCAACTGTTGGAAGTGATGCCAATCACCCACCGAGATCTTGATTGCTTCTGGTAGCCCGACCTCAAGATACACCTCAACGCAGATTCTGGCACAGGAGTATTGACCCTTGGGATCTTCCTTGTCAATGTAGCAGCCAAGCCCGTTCCCTATTTTTTCCAGAGATTCAGAGTTCCAGCAGTGCGCTGGTAGGTTTGGGAGATGGACCCAAACAGGGACATCCTTGGGGGCGTCAAGATTCGGGTTGAAATCCGGGGTCCAGCGGTTGAGATACAGTCCTTGGGAACCCATGAAGTAAGGACCTTTTTTGAAAATGAGGTCTCGATCATCCTTGGAGATGAATTCAAAAATATAGAAGCCTCTGCCCACCGGGTAGCAAGTGACACTGTGCTTCAGTTGGGGCCTCCAGTTTCTTTGTATCCAGTTGTCCATGGTTCTTGTGGAGGGCCATAAACCCATGAAATGCCCGACCAGTCCACGTTCCACCAAGGCTAGAGCAATCTTGTTGGGTTTTTCTTATGGCAAGACAATTTCAGGTATTGCCTCCAATTTCTTGATGAATTTCGGGATCTGAGGGGCAATCGTCTTCTTCCCGGCAAACGCTAAAATCCTCTTGAAGGCCTCTTCATCAGAGAGAGATTGGGAGGGATGGGAATTCCCTCCCCCAGGCGCAGCCATGGCGGCCGCTGAGCAGCTCACGCAGAAGCCCTAGCAGCGCACGCACCCTCGGAATCAATTTTTATATTGTCGGACTGATTGTTATTGTTTATCTCTTCAACTATATATGAACCTATCCATGTGGTATGCAACATTTTTGGTTTCCCTTTTATTTTGATGTTATTCAATAAAACCAGATCATTGACTAATATATGTTTATTCTCTATATTGTGGTTGTTTTAGGATTTTTATTGTTTCTTTTGTATTTCTTGATGATGCATAGAAACTTGTATTTGTTGTTATAGGTTTGAAAGTTAAAATAGTCTGTCTTCGTATGCTCATTCAACGCCCAAATGCAATACTTCAACAATTATAGGTTCTTGTTGTTTAAAATGCACCTTATTCTTGTCCATAAACTAATTTGAACAATGTCTTCCATGTCCACTGTTTATACATAGTTCTCTATGCCAATAGACACAGGGATTTTATCATCTTGGTCATCTTATCAATACTGCATATTTTTCCAATCCTTTGGTAAGGCTATTGTTGAATGATTCAATTGCTACATTTGATTGTGGATGGTAGGATGATCTCTTCCAATGAACTATCATAAATTCTTTAAGTAACATGTAAATTGTCTTATTGATAAATTGGGTTCCTTGGTCATTGATTAACATAAGAATGAATCTGAACCTTGGGACAACGTTCTCATATGTAAATTTTGCTGCAAACTCACTAGAACATGTTTGGACGTGTTCAACGTCTATCAATTTGGTAACATATTCAACTACTATGATTATATAGCCCACGTCAGTCCATTTTCCTAAAACTGGTAAAGTACTAGAAAAGTTGATAGCCCACATTTCAAATGTGAGACTAGGATTATAGAAATTAGGGGAATCTCATGTCAACTTAGCGGTTGGCCAATGCACTAGTATTTGTCACATTTGTTGGCATATAATTTATAGTATTTATGTAAATATCACCACCATAATTAATATTGTAGAATCTTCCTTGCATTTGTATCAACATGAAAATTCCCTCCTACTAGACTATAATACAAATCTTCTATGATAGTATAACATTCTTGTTCAAGTGTACATCAATACAGTATGTCATTTGGGCCCATATTATATAAATATATGTTAATTAAAGTATAGGGGTTCCCTTCATTGCTAATATTTTCTTCTTCAGTTCTGAATTTCCTTATGGGGCTTGTCCATTTTCTAGAAATTGGGTTATATCTTCTAATTCCATTGGTGCAACTTTGAATATAAATAAATCTGTGTTGGGCACTTAATTTTTAATTCCAATGGGTTGTTTTCTAATCTCTATCCTTGAAATGTGGTTTGGAGTGGAATTCAACTTCCACAGTTGGACTATTATCTCAAATTCGAACTCTTGGAATAAGAGTAGCCATCTGCATCTTCGAGCATGATGTAAAGGTTTATTTACCAAGTATTTTAGTGCTTGATGGTTGGTATAGAAGATGAAAGAGTTGGCTAACAAATAATTTTGATACTTATGTAATGTAAAAATCATTCCCTTGACCCTTTACATTCCATCATTGTGTAATTTCTCTCAACTTAATTGAGGTTTTGCTTGGCATAGGAATTAGGATAGTCCATGCCATCGTATCCTGGTTTAGCTAGTATTGTGTTGAATGCAATATTAGATGCATCGATGTGGACATGGAATTTGATCGACCAATTCAACAAGTGAAGTTTAAGGGATTTGGCGATTTTTCATTTGCAGAGATCGACGAATGTTGTACATTCCCGTGTCCATATAAATTCTTCATTCACATTGAGGATTTCCTCAAGAGGATATGTCATATCCAAATAATATAGAATGTTTTTTTATAATATCTCATGTTCCCTAGTAATATTCTAACTTTTTATAGTTTGGTTTTAAGTCAAGAATGATTTTGGTCTTTCCAAAGTTTTTGACCTTAATTTTGTCATTGCAGATGACATGCCCGAAAAGTATTCTGATAGCGGTCATGAAGATGCACTTTTAATGTTTAATGATAGTTGTATATACCTTTGCCTCTCAAGTATCAGCCAAATCCATTGGACGTGTTGCTTCAACATTGAGTAGCTCATTTGGTCATCGAAATACAGTGCCATGGTTTTGTATAAGTATTCCTGAAAGAATTTCAGGACAATTTTTGAAAAGAGGATGGGTGCATTTTTCAATCCAAATGGCATTACTTTATATGCAAAAATTCGAATTCGTATATGAATGTCATCTTATGCTAATCCTCTTTAGAAATGGGTACACGATTGTGTCCTAAGAAACATTTTGTGAATGACTAACATTCATGACTTGCAACTTCCTTAATAATCTCGTCAGTGAATGGTGTACGATCTAGGTCAGTCAATGTGACATTATTGAGTCCGCAGAATTCGACGCAGATTTTGAGATTTTTTAGGTCATCTTTTTATGGATGGAAGACCATTGGGATGGCCCACTCTGATCGGTCAACTGATAGATTATTTCGGCTACTACTATATTTTCAATCTCCTTTTGACTATATCTTTATATTTGTGATCCAACTTGTATGGTGGTGTTTTCTTTATAGATTTGGCATTTAATTTTCATTTATCCCATTTCTTGGACTAAATATTCTAAACATTTATAATTAGTAGAGAATACATCCCAATAGTCTATTAATAAATTTTGAATCTTTGCACTTCTGGATCCAACCAATAATCTCCTATTTTAGCCATCTTTGGTCGGTCATGGTTGGATGTGTCAACTTCCTTTGTCTTTATTTGCATATCCATCTATTCTGTTGCTTTTGATTGATTGATTGGTCGTTCTTCTTCTATAAATTTTGTGAAATACGGGGGATTCATTCTACTTATCCTCTTCATCTTTGTCATTTGTATTCTTTCTACTTATCCTCTTCATCTTTGTCATTTGTAGAAAATTTCGAAACTGATCTCACTGGGCGGTTTATGTTGGGGTGATTCTTGTTCCATTGAAAAAATTTCAAAACTGATCTCACTGGGCGGTTTATGTTGGGGTGATTCTTGTTCCATTGAAAATTTTTCACAATAGTACTTATGTTCTCGCAGGCCAACTGTTTCTATTTGGTTGAAATTATTTTACAGTCTGAGATCGTTTAAGTATTCTTGTTTTCTACTTAGAATTATTTCTTTGTTGGTCTAATAAATTGATGTAATTCTTGTACTTCTTCTCAAACACATTCTTTTAGAAGTGAAAATAATAAATCTTTGATAAAGTTCTCCTTAAGAGTTTTCAAATTAAAAGTATCTCTTCTCACTTCTTCCATTTTGCACCACTTGCAAGGAATTTCGTCTAACATGCCTCAGAGTAGGTGTGGTCAAATTCTCTCATCTCTGTATTCGGTTCATTTCCATTATTTTTTGCAATTTTCTATATCTGCAACAGGATATAGACATTGGACAAATTTCTTGATTTCTACTTGAGATGTTAATTTTTTTCCACTAAATCGCTCAATAAAATATGTTGAGGTGGTCATCAAATTCTTATTCGTGTCTAATGTGGATCCCACCATCTAGTTGCTTGCTTGATGAATATTCAAACTAGGATTTGTAATTGGCCTTGATATCCAACATTTTTAGATATTGCTTCTACGTGGGTTGTTTCCGAGTCATGTTCTTTGTACCGCAAGGGAGGTAGATTTGTCAGTTCATTTTTCATCAATACAAGGGTTGGATATTCCCTTCGTCTCTTTTGAAATATTTTTGGTGTGATAGATACGACGAAACAATTATGTGTTGTTCGTCAAGGGATGACTTCGATTGACCAACAATCTATTGTGTATACTTCATAGTTTTCTATTTTCCATTTGTACAACTCGGATTCAGAGTTTTGGATGACAAACATGGTTGACCCTAAGTGAATTTCTCCATATCCATTAGGTTCAATCAAGTCTTCATTTTTTTGAATTACTTGATACAACCTTTTAATATTAATGGCATGATCATCCGATTCATCCCATGGATTTTCTTAAGATGGATAAATATTACTCCTTCCATGTCTGTACATTTTTTTCATAACCCAAGCTTGTAAATCCAACACTTTATCCTCAAGAGACCGAGCCTCTACCCTTTTCCTCCATCGTTGTTCTTTTGAAGTCCCATAAAAAACAAGTTTGGGAAACTCTTCAATCTATACAGGGAGGTTTAAGATAACATACCAATGTTGTTGGTCTGCATTAGACTTTCTTGGGCACCTGAGGTGTTTTGAAATATTTTTCTGATCCATTTAGTTGGAATCCATCCTACTATCTTTATCCATTTGAATAAATGCCATATCACATCCCAATCAAAGTGCTATGATTGGTGGCGACACCATCAACTTTCTAAGTGAGTATACCTTGGAGTGTGTTGGACATTCAATCTCTTATCTCAACAGCTGAAAGTTAAAATGGATAGAGAAGCACAGTGCTCCAAAAGGCCTAACTTTGTTGGTAGGATGGATGCATTCTAATGTACCTCGACATAGACTTTTAAGATTAGGTCATGTTATTTTCCTATACCATACAGCGAATTTTGCATCCTTTCCTTCATTTGTTATAAAAGGGGAAAGGGTCGACTACCTACATGGTAACTTGCCAACAAACTACCTGCCAATTTTCTAGAGGGAAACAATGGAATGTCGGAATAGGATAACCTGGTAACAAATCGAGTATCATTTTCTGGTGCATTTTTATTATAAATCTGGCAGAATTTTTTGGATTGCAGTTTTTAATAACAACAATTGTAATATTAAGTTTCTCAAATGGTAATACTGATGAGAAATCTATTTGCAATGTCAAAATTTGCAATATTGAAATTTTTCTTTCCTGAAATTGGCCATGGAATTGCTAGCAGAAAATGTAGCTCGCTATAAGAATATATGACTCAATGAGCATTATTTCCAAGCAGGTGTTGAGAAGGGTAATATTGACATCAAATTGTTAATGGAAGTCATGCTGCACCAGGTATGTATTGGATGGTGATATGAGCATTGCCTCCAATATATTTATAAATCCATTGACCTCCCATATACATTTCATCATTTAGAGTTTTATTGCCCTTCCATATACATTTCATTGTTCGCATAAAAACATCAAATTTAGTCAATAGAAATCACCAAGAACTCGGTATATATTGGATGGTGATGGAGAGTTTTACCTTCAATTTATTTGTAAGTCCATTTCCCTCACATTTACATTTCATCGCAAGATAATTTTCTCTACTGGGGTTTTAATATCCTCACTCTTGTATGTTTCATTGGTTAAAAGTCTAAGGAACATTTTTTTCATTCATATATTATGTTAGCTATGTAATTGTCAGCTTTCTTTTATTTAATGATCCTTTTAAATGGGTCTCAGAAAAATTAACTTTCCTAGGTGCTGACACCTCCCAACCCAGGTTGGAGTGGCATTTAATACAGGGCATTAAAATTGTTTTGTATTTATTATAATTTGGTGAAAGAAGAATTGTTAAAATGATAAATTATTGTCTAAATGACAATTTCAAATATTTCGATAAATTCAAAGTATAGCTACAATTTTCAAATTGAATTTTAACTAGATAAGAAGTAAAATTGACCCAAATAACATAACAACATCAGAAATAACATTAAAAATTGCTAGGGATTAACCTGAAGAGAAGAAAACTAACCCAATCCCAGGGAGTTCCATCTGAGTAAATTGTGAATTTTGTTAAAATGTATAACACATTCCAATGGTGAAAAAATGGAATTTTCTTGCAGAGTTTGTTCTGTATACTTGAATTGAATTAAAGGATATAGTCTTGAAGACAATACACAAATCTATATTTGCCATTTTAACCACCAAGTTGGGAGGGAATAGACACCGTTGCTCTTCCAAATCCTGCAATACCAAAAGGTCTCTAACATGAAACTATGGAACATTGCATTGCGAAATGGGTTGTTCTCATGTTCCTCCTCTGTTTTCCAATGTTAAATTAAAAGTCTCCATAAGGAGAATCCCCGCGGTGCTTCCTCTGCCATATTGAATCCCATAAGTCAGGACAGTCTTAGAGCAATTCTTGAAACTTCCTGCACAATTTCCAACATGCCACTTAGTAGTTAAGGAGTGTATATGGTCGTCAACTGATCATAAAAATTTTCAGCTACAAGTTATTTTCTCATAATCTTTCATACTACAATAGGTAGCTTTACTACGTCTTATTTTCTGTCCCTGCCATTTTGATTTGTTATCATGTTAATTTAGATAGTTTCATGTGGCAATGTATTAAGGAGTGTGTTGTCCGTTGATTGCACACCAGCAGCAGAAATCTTCTGAAAGCTGTCTCCTCACTTGAGAAAGTGGGAGAGGTGTGACCTTGGGGGCAAGCACAGAGCTAGGTACTGTCACCTACTCCTAGCTCCTCCGTTTAAGCTAACTCCTAATGAAGCCAAGGGGGGTAGTCCCTAACAAAGAGTTTTCTATGGCTCAATGTTTAAGTTAATTTTTAGAAGTTTCGGATGCGGATGAGTGTTGTTTAGGAGTTATTGTGATTTAAGATGATTAATGTGATAAATTTAACACAAGACAAAGCAATCCACGTTGCTATCACCGGAATTGAAAGATAGACAAATATTTGAGAGCATCACGAAATAGATAAAGCATTCACAGATATGATTTATAATCAAACATTCGATGGACAAATGGCCCAGATTATCAACAATGCTAAAAGATGGGATTAGTGCTTATGGAATCAACTTATCAGAGATGCTTTGAGTGTAAATATGTGAATCCCAAAAGATGTCAGTGAATGTTAGGTTTTGCAAGTGCTCTTGGTAAGTTTTAAGAGTTTTTTATTTGTGATCTTCACTTATGGTGGCTGGATGTTCTAACCGGTAATGCCTTCAGTGGCTCCATTCTAAGACATGACAGACCTGTCTGGGGTCAAAGGTAAGTGTTCAATAACTTAACTACCAGTGCCTAGATTAGGTAGCCCGGCGCCCACACTTGGAATTTTCCCACATGTCTTGGTATTTATTGAAACAACGCCGGTGCGTTGGTTATGGGGAAAAGTTTTAGTTAAGTTCCTCTTGTGGGGTTTAGAGATCCAATGCCGTTTCTGGGTATTCCGATCGAAGATCGGTCAGAGCATACTCCGGCAAGGAGGGAAGGGGGTTAATTAATTAAAAGGATGTGAGTTGCGAATTTTATTAAGTTAATTAATTAAAACTCTCTGACAGAGAGCGCTCTTGACCTCGTCTTATGACAATGGTTCAAGAGACTTAGCTAATCTATATGCTTGATGCAAGGATATGCAGTGGGAATGCTCTCCGATAGAGAGTGCTTTTGACTTGGATTACGACAAGTTCAAGAGACTTCTAAGATTAATTGATTAACTTATTAAACAATGAAAAGACAACTCTCCGATAGAGAGCACTCTTGATCTACAAAGTGAGATTCAAGAGATTTCTACTTTAAACAGTTGAATTACTTATAAAAGATACAAAAAATTAAAAGATGAAGTAATCAACCTAGTTAATGAAACAAAATGGGTTAATTTAACAATTAGTATCTACTTTGCAAAAAAAATGAAACTACTCTAAGTACTCGAAATAAATCTAAGCTAAGAACAAAAAACACTCTTCCCCAAATGGGGAAGAAAAACCAAGTATGGGAGGCCCTATCCCACTTAGCCTTGTTTTATTAATGAAGTACAAATGCCTTTGGAACTTAATCCTTGTTAGGACTTTGAGAAGTAACTTCAGTAAAAATGAAAAACTCTTATGAGTTTGTACAAAGGAGAATGACTTTTTTTTTTGGCTTTGGATCCTTGTCTTTGGATCTAGTTCTGCTTGCTCTTTCTTGTTTGATTTTTCCACAGGGACTTCACTTAGTGAACCTCTCACATAGCACGTGCAATCATGGGATATTAAAGAATACCCTTAATACCTGCAATATATTGGTTTGATTTTTGATAATTTTAAAACCCACAATATGAACTAACGTGATAGGATATTTGTCAACAAGTGAAGCCCCCGTGGGTTTTTCTTTTGGTTCACTTGTGAATAAGAGCTCTAAACAAGGACTAGTGAGATTGTTAGGAAACCAAATTTAACCTGTGATTCAAAAAGATTAAGTGGATGAGAAGACAAGTGCGTTATGAGATGAAACAGGAGATCAAAATAATGGAATGAGACCCAAAATCAAAACTTGGAAAGGATCAAGCAAGCTTACCATTTTTTATGTAAAATGCACGATTTTTGGCGAAACGACTTGGGATTTTTTGCGAATTTAAAATTAAAGATTTTTTAACATTTTAGACTAATTTCCAAAATCTGAAAAATAACAGAAAATTGCAGAAAATCAGTAAAAAAACAGTAAGTACAAAATGACACGCTTTTCGAGAAAAAGTCAAAAAATAAAAAATAATTTTTTTTTTGAAAATTTTTGAAAAATTTCTGATTTTTTAATGAATTTCCAGAATTTAGATCTAACGGAAAAAGTCAAAAATCAGCCCAAAAAACAGCGAGCTTGAAATGGCATGCTTTTCGAGAAAAAGTAAAAAAAAATGAAAAAAATTGAAAATTTTCTGATTTTTTAATGAATTTCCAGAATTTAGAATTAATGAAAAATACAGAAAACCAGCAAGCCCAAAAAATGGAAAATTTGCATGTTTTTCGAGAAAACTTATGCACGTTTTCCAAGGCAAAAAGAAATATGGATTTAAAAAGGAAATGAAACTAGATCTTTAAAAATGGACCTTTAGAAAGATGGATCTAGCTTTGAAAAAGTAGATTTAAGGCTAGAAAGCCTAGATCTAACTTAATAGAAGCCAAGCAAGCTTAAAATAAAGATTTAAATGACTTGATAACTTCTACAAAAGTGGAAAAGAGGTAAGATAGAACCTTGAAAATAAAGATCCACTTGTAGCAATCAAAGTAACCAGTATAATTTTTTGAAGTTTGTTTGGAGAAGGCAAGGAAGATCTGAAACCACTTGCAACCCTGCAAACAAAAATATTAATAATGGAACA
This sequence comes from Pseudotsuga menziesii, assembly GCA_001517045.1. Taxonomy (NCBI): domain Eukaryota; kingdom Viridiplantae; phylum Streptophyta; class Pinopsida; order Pinales; family Pinaceae; genus Pseudotsuga; species Pseudotsuga menziesii. The sequence continues at coordinate 253,066 of LPNX010613837.1, forward strand.
CTTGTATGGTGAAGGTATTAGATGTCGAAAGCTCCTGATAGATGCTATCCTTGAAGACACAAACACTCAATGCAGATTTGATTAGAAGCCTAAGTACTAGATTGTTAGTCTTCAATAAACATAATAATCAAATTGCAATACAAGGGTAGGGTGAAAAAGATATTACTTCACATAGGATGAAGACATAATGCCAAAAGCCCACCAAGTGACCTCCAAAGTCTCAATATTTTATTAACAAAAAAAGCTTACAAAATCCAACAGAGTTTCTATGCCAAACTCCCCTCCCAATAGAGCTGAAAGAGCCTCTATTTTAGCAAATGAGAGAGTGCTAAAACCCTAAAACTAAAAAACCAACCCTAACCAGCTTAGCCACCTAACAAAGAGCTCAGACCTAAACCGGAGAACTGGGAGTGAGGGGAGGCCTCCACCCAAGCAAGGTGCCACCACTCCAAACCTGTGCACTGAAAACAAGCCAATGATGAGGCCACACGTGTGATGTAGGTAAGCTCATCCTTAGGTCTGGCTGGAGCCTCTGTTAGGTTTGGGAAGCCCACTGATGGTGCAAGCTTTAGTCTTCACCTCGATCAAATCACCGGACCAATGAGTGCTCTCCATCTCATCTTTAGCTGGAGATGACATGTCTGCTAACTGATAATACATTAATTGCTCTCTTAATGATGATTGAAGCTGAGTTATGATAACTCCAATCATCATAAGTGCTTCATGAGATGTCATTTAGCCTTTTATTTTACTGAATTTGGATTAATTTGGAGAGTTTTAGTTTTCTCCAAAATAATGATTTTTTTTAATAAAAATCATTTTTTTACTAAAACTCATTTTTTTACTCAAAACTGACTTTTTTGAGTAAAAAGGCATTAAGTGTCCGATCACTGATCTGAAAGTTGGCTCTGACTAGCTGGCTGATCAAGAATGATTTTTGGCTTAAGGTTAGAGTCTTCAATCACTGAATTCTAAGTCCGAATCATGAATGGGTTTTTTCCATTTAATTTATGGGAAAATTAACCCAAAAAATTTAGGAAAAGTAATTAAAAATTAAAAAATTAAAAAAAATAATTTTTCACTATTCGAAAAAGATTTTTTTGAATTTTTTTTTTATGTGTCTAGATGACTTAGGACATGACCATGATCTATCTAAATAATGTCTAGTAGGCTTATAACACTCAGTTGGGCTCTAATAACCCCCCAAGGCCCAGAATTCAACATCGGGCATTCCAGCTTTGGAGGAAGCGGGAGAAAACCTTGTCAATTATACTCAGCTGAAGGCAGAGCATAATTGTCAGGGGCAAAAAACTCCCTAGAATACCCTATTTGAGATTCTACGTCCCAGGAGACCGAACCACTCAAAAATATCCTACTAGCACATTTTATTACAAATCCCGCAGGGCCATGGTCAAAATTATTCAAATAAAAAGGTGACTAGCCAATATTGGCTAGACAAGCAGACGGATCGACTGATACACTGGAATCAGACTTTGAACAAGTCTGTCAACCGACGGCTCCTCAGGTAACCCAACTTATGGTACAAAAAGTTGGATAGCAGAGTGTATATGGTCATCAACTGGTCATAAGAATTTTCAGCTACAAGATATTTTCTCAGAATCTTTCATACTACAATAGGCAGCTTTACTACCTCTTAATTTTTGTCCCTGCCATTTTGATTTGTTATTATGTTAAGTTAGATAATTTCATGTGGCAATGTATTTTGGAATGTTTGCATATATAATTTGTTGTTGAGTTACAACAGTGTCATATTGTCTTTCCTTTTTATCTTTTTCCTTCAGAGTCTGGATTTATTTTTCTTTTTTTCATAGAGATTGTCTTCTAGAGTAACTTTTTTTAGGCAGTCTTTCTATATTTTGAATTAGCACATTTTCTTTATCCTCTAACATGTCTTTTTGCACTACTGTTGAGTCTTCGGTAGCATGTATTGATTTCAATATTTTCCTCCAATTGATGTGTGTGATTGTTTTTTTCTTCTTGATGATTTATTGGATATATCCCTTCATGGATAGTAGGATGTTTGTGTTGAAATTAAATATACACATTTTGGATGTTCTCCAAAGTTCCTTGCTGCATTATTTTATAATCATTGACAGGTTCTCTCACAACCATGTTTTTCATCCTACTCATGGATTGTTTTCTTAAATCATGATCTAGATTGGTTATCTTGTATGTTCCATTTTATGCTAAGTTTTCCACTCTTGAACATACTATTTTTCTCCATTTTCTATAGTTTTCTCACTTATTCCTCTAAAGTGTTGTGCAACTCTTCTTGATTCATTTTTTTATTTTTATACCTACACTTTGGTTCAGAAGTACAATTCTCAGACTGTTGATCTTTAAATTTACTTTGTTTATTAGAATACTGTGAACCTTTGTTTCTAAATAATCTTGTATTGTCTCTCTAACTTCTATTGTAGAAGGAAGAGTCGTGGATGTCTACTTCATTAATAAATGCAATACACATTCATGGATGTCTCATTAATTGCTCTTTGCAATGCATAGAAGGCTCATATCTGAGGTTCTGGTTCTTGAAAAATTCCAGGGAGGCCAACTTATCGCTTCAGACATTTTATTTCAAGCTAAAAAAGAGTTGATCCAACTATATCGTACAAAATGTTCCTACAGGATTCTCTATGGTTATTGTTAGAAAATGAAAAGATGTGCAATACAAACAAAATCGATCGCTAGTGTTGAGTGAGCACACAATGGACCCTTATTTTATATTGAATATGGTGGTTATTTTGGGGGCATCATAGATATCCAAAAGATCACTATCTAGGTCCTTAAATTCTTTATATTTATTTATTCGTGCTTTGTTTTTCTGAGCTTATTCTTACACTTTTATTAAACCTGGTTTTCTTTCTTCTATTGTTGTTTCCTTTCATTTTTCATTTTGACCTCATAGAACTATTTCTTTCATCGATTTCAGGTGGGAAGTTAATCACAAAATTGGAGGGGACAAGGCATCAAAACCTTCTTTCCTCAAGAACTTCCCTAATTGGGTTTTCTTACCTACCTGATATTATCAATCTATAATCCCCTGAGTTTAATCTCTCTGGCTCCATGTACGAACTAAGTTGGGTTGTTAAAAAATAACCAGGTAGATAGTTGTAGTACCCACCTATGATAAGCATCAGATAATCCATTTGCATCCCAGCTGACTGCATTTAATGTTGCATGTTGCTCTCTCTTATATCAATTTTTGTTATGGAAAGTAAGGATGTATAGTCTCTTGAAGAGGATTTAATTAGAGTAGATTTTCAGCTTAAAGTTTCAATGTTGCATGAGTTTGCATCAATTACATTGTAGAAGAGCAAGTTACTGTGGGAAAAGGCAGCCGTTGCATCTATGACCAACTCTCTTCTTTCCCAGTCATCTTCTACAGTCATTCACCCCAAAATATGTATATTACTATTGTTGTTGGGTGACAGGTTGCTACACTGGTCATGAGTGAGGGATTGAACTACTGCAATAATCTTTGGCATCTCATCTCGTTACTAGGGAGTCACTATTATTTCCATATCAGCACAAGCATTCAGGATATCTATATCAAGAGGTCTGCAAATTGGAGGACGGTTTCCTTGATATTTTCCATATTATCAGTCATATAAAGTGTGACTCCTTCATTGATTTGTGGTCTTCATCAATCCTGTAAGTGACTGTTAATTTGTGATGTTTTTAGATTTGAAAAATAAACTATTTCAGACCTTAGTTTTCGAAGCATTCTAGTTGTAAATTGAGTTGAAATCTACAACACTTTATCTTTATATGCTTTTTAAATCCTTGTTCATGAGATTTGTGAAAATGATCATATTTTGACGAAGAACCCTATGCTCAATAAAAAATTTGAAATATATTCACAAAATAATAACATCAGGAGATGAGGGTAATGGCATTCATGATTCAAAGTCCATTTACAAGCAGTTTTGAATTACTATTTTATATTTACATGCACTCAATGTTACCATGTATGCAGTTGTATATTTGGTTTGAAATTTGTGCAATGCATTGACTAAGTGTATAGTTGTCATTATTCATTTATATGAATGGCACATGAATGACATCAAATATTACTTATAAATAAGGGAGTTTAATATTATAATACAAATGTGCATACCATTTCAATCTTAATTCCTGTACCCCTGAGTTCTACCCTTTATGATGGAATTTTTGTCACATCTAATGGGACAATGTTGTTCCTGGATACCTGACGAAGAGATCAACGATTTTACTAGAAGTATTTACAGGGTGTGTTTGTTTACATCAATTGGTTTACATAAATTTGGGATCATAAAAACCACTAACCTCCACCAGCGCACCTTAGTAACTCCAAGGTTGGGGGTTTTACATGGAAGTTGGTTTTGGAATGTTTGTTTTTTGTGTTTGAATTTTATAGAAAATGTTGCACCTCTTAAAGAAGTTTCTTGAGATAAAACCTTTTTCTGAAGTATCATAGCATATATTTTATTCATTATTTACTTCCCAGTAGAATCTCTCTAGGCTCTCTCATCAATCTCATTACTGTGCCTCTAAGACGACAGGTAGGGACAAGTCTTGGCCTGATTTCCAGCCTACCCAACCCTACATTATGTGCTTATCCCACAGAATGACCAACCAGGATCATGTCAGTGATGTTCTTTTATCTAATTTTGGAGGCTGGGCACTCCAAATTGTTCCCTAAGCAAGATATTTGCAAGTATTTTGTCCTTCCAAATGGTGTTATCCTTGATGGGAGCAAGGAAAGCTTTATTATGATGACCTAATAGGGCCTTTTGAACAACTTTCATATGGGAACAATGTTCATTGTAGGTAGAGATCCATCCAGACACCTCCTTTTGTCTCCTTCATTATACCAAGCACTCCATGAGAACAAATTCTCTATAAGTCATCTTCTTGATGTGACTAACAATAATTTTCTCTTCTCATCTGTCTTCCATTCTCGCAGAGAAATTCCTTGTTAATTTCACCATCTCTTCTAGAACTCCCACTGTGGTAGCAAGGATGGTACCAAAGTAAACGTGGGACTTGAGAAAAATTGTTTAACCTAAGTGTAAGTCTGTTCCACCTGAATACTATCCACTTTTATTAATTTGCTTGTGTTCTCTAGATATGAGCATGTAGGTTGTTAATGAGTGATTTTAAGCATGGTTATATTTGGAAATAAAAATCGGATTCTAAGCATTGTTGTATTTAGATATTATTCTTTTTTCTTAGAATTACAAATGATGCAATATTGCCATTAATATTGATCCTTTGCCAAATTATTAAAAGGTTCTAGCTCAATGGAAGAGCGTCTTCCTTACAAGAAGGAGGTCGGTGGTTCAATTCCTCTGTGCCATAATGATATTGCAATATTAGTATTTTTAATAAAATATATCTTATTATGATTTATTATGACTAAGGGGGGTTTCAAACTATTTTTGTATGTTTCTACGAGGGGGTTCTAAACCACCTTCATATGTCACTACGAGGGGGTTCAAAACTACCCTTGTATGTTATAACGAGGGGGGTTAAACCCCCCTTGTAATTTTATATCAGGGGGGTTTATAACCTACCCCAAATGTTTGTAAGATGGAGTTTTTTTGGGGAGGGGTTGAACCGCCCTTGTAGGTGTCTACGAGAGGGGTTTTGAACCACCCCTGTAGGTACCTACAAGGTGGGTTTATAACCACCCCAAAAGGCTTGTAATAAGGACTTTTTTTTTGGGGGGGGGGTGAACCTCCCCCAAAAGTCACTTTTAGCGTCAGTGCTATTGGGGGTAGTTTTGTTAAGACTACCTCCAAAGGTTTGTAAGATGAATTTTTAGGGGGGGTTTGCAACCGCCCCTATAGGTACCTATGAGGGGGGTTTGTAACTTCCATTATAGGGACCTATGAGTGGATTCGTAACCCCCCCCAAAGGTTTCTTATAAGCACTTTTAGGGGGGTTTTGGAACCACCCCCATAGGTGTCTACGAGGGGGGTTTAGAACCGCCCTTAAAAGTCACTTTTTTTTTGGGGNTAGGAGCAGTTTTCATCTCTTCCAAAACAACCTTCAAAGGCGCCCCTAAAAGTCCAAACTTTTAGCATCGGTGCTATTAGGGTTGGTTTTGTAAAGAATGTCTCCAAAGCGCAAATCACCCCCAAAAGTTACTTTTGGAGGTGGAAGACGACCCCCCCTAAAATTCAAATTTGTTGTAGTGGTTTTACCAAGGCCTAATGGAGGTTAAAGCTTGACTATGTGGCCAACTTGTTTTTTGATTAAAAATGTAAAGAAGAGAGTTAGTATTGTGATGAAAAAGAAATTGTGGAAGTCATTATAAAATATTTCTTTGAGTTTGTCGAAAGAATTCCTTTCTTCGTCAAATTTCTCTTCACAGTAGTCATCACTTATTTTCTCAAGCCACTCATACATGTTTGTCCGACTATCGTTCTTAAGTATGTACATTAATTATGTTTCATTTCGAGGTTCAATTTTGCTCATGAATACGATTAAGTAATTTCTTTACATTAGAGAAAATTCGAGGTTAAAAATGGGCCTTATAATAAAAAGAGGCAACCATAATTTATTGATGAGTTGGGATTCAAAAATGAATAGAATTTCAAGAATGTGTGTCAACCATTTAATTGTTGACTTGGCATATTTGTCATAAAAAATTATGTTTTCTTCATATTTTCAATATATCTCATGGTTTTACTCAAACTTTGAGTGGGAGCACTCATTGGATGCATAATTAAATTTCAGATCGAGCGAGTACCCATACTATATACTTAGGATGGACTCAACCCTAGGAAAAATGAGAAATATATTTAAAATGGTGTTACTTTTGGCGTGGGTATTCATTAGATGTAGAATTTCATTCTAAGTTATCCCGCTTGAAATTTGAGTAAAACCATAAGGAGATATGTTAAAAATACAAAGAAAAATAGTAGTTTTTTCTCTCTTCCTCCAAAATCCATTAATATTATTTTATTATTTTCCTTAGGATGCCCATTTTATACCCTAATTTTTCTCTAATGTTTCATGAGGGATAATTTCTATAATTTTTTTGTGAGCTTTGGTGAAAAGCTTTTCCTTGGCCTTCATAATGGTCAACTTGTTCCTTCTAGCATAATTTTGGATATAAACCGCTATCTTGCGATTCCACCATTCTCTAATTTCTTCCATTATTACCATCTATGCAAACACGATCATCTATGTGTTTCAGTTTTAGTAATATCAACAATGGAATCAATGTTGTAATCCATGGGATTACATGAAATTACCAATAGTATAGAAAATAATAACAAGATATAGGATGAAACATACATGCTTAATGATAGAAGAAATAACATAAATAATGGTGGTAGAAGCAACAGGTTGTCCTTTATTATATCACCATCATGTACAAAAGCAATATCTCTATCTCTAAGATCACCAGGCTATTTATACATGTCATAAAGTAGTTAAACGATTATAAATCATGTACAAAAGCAATATCTCTATCTCCAAGATCACCAGGCTATTTATACATGTCATAAAGTAGTTAAACGATTATAACTGCTTGTTTGGTTGGATAACTACTTGACCTATAGGACATACTCAACTGTGGTCAGTGAGGATAACCTAGTCAACGAGTTGACTAGGCTCTTGTAACATTCTCAAAGGACCACTGATTGATAGGTAAACTGGATATTGGAAAGGTTTCATAAATATGAAGTAGATAAATCTTATGAGTTAGCTGTATTAGAGAAAAATCTTTCGTAAATTGAATATTTGAAAGGTTTCGTAATATGAAGTAGATAAATCTTATGATTTAGATGTATCAGAGAACAATCTTTCTTGAATGGTGTAAATGGGAAAATATTCATGAATATTGTTTTTGACATACGTGAATGTATCTTAAAAATGTAACTTTTATTTATATAATAAAAAATATTGTATTTTTCATTAAAAATTTATTAATATATATATTTAGTATATTTTCTTCTAAGTATAAAAGCAACACTTTATTTATATTACATCATTCCTTTTGTTAACAAGAAATTTAAAAACAAATCATTCGTTTATTTATTTATATTACATCATTCCTTTTATTAACAAGAAATGTGAAAACAAATCATTCGTTTATTTATTGATGATTCAAAGGAACACACCTTCTCAGCATGTGTTGTATATACATCCAAATAGTAGTTATTTTACTCAAATCTTTTGGATAAAATGTGTACTTTACTTTAAATTCATCCTTTATTGATAATTTACAAGTTTATTGAGATTAATAATTGATCCTTTATTGGTCAAATGCTTTCAACGATTAAGAACTCTTGCGCATGAGGAGGTTTTATAGGCCTATGAAGTCTTGACAAGAGATTGCAGGAGTTAAATTCAAGAGTGAACGGTTGGATTGACGACTAGCCATCCTCAGGGGGAAGATCCTTGCTTGACACCTCAGGGAGGGGGGCATTCCATCCCCCCTAATCAAAACCCAGATATGATGATAGAAGCGTGGAGAGATGAAGGACAGAGAGATGAAGAGGATGAGATCAAGGAGACAGGAGATGCGGGGTGCCCTTATCGATCACCAAAAAAAGGTTCGAGAGGCTGATTTCCATGTGTACAAACAATCCCTTCCCTTCGGATCCATTCATATAAGGTAAGAGAAAAAGCTGAACTTTGGAAGGAAAAATCCCTGATAGGAAAATTCATTGGGATATGGTTGAAAGAAAGGGATTTGGTAAGATCGATCAAGAGCACTTGGAACCCCATAAGGCACTATGATCCACATCTAGGGTCCAAGGGTTTTTTTACCATCATCTATTTCAATCAGGAGGATCAAGATCGAATCCTAGAAGGGGGCCCTTACTTCTTTTTCTCAGCAGGTCTTTACCTAATACCATGGAAGGAGAGATTCGACCTTTAGAAAGAAAACATGAGGGTGTCCCCAAGGTGGATTCAAATGTACTGCTTGTCATGCGAGTACTGGGATATTGAAATCCTTCAAGATATTAGGAACACATTAGGAGAATTTGTAAAAGTATCATATCAAACTAAACAATAGAGGTACACTGCATTTTCCTACATCTATGTCTATATGGACCTGTCAAAAAAGCTACCTGAGGCCATAATCCTAAACTAGGAAGATGAGGAGTGGATGCAATCAATAGAGTGTGAACACATTCCCTTCAGGTTCAAACAATGCAATAACTATGGACATTTCAGTCGAAATTTCCCAAAGAATAGCCAGTAACCCCTACATAACCAACAAATACAGGGAAAACCGACGGACTAGGAGGGTTTTGTTCATATACGGAGTAAAATAAAGCTCATATCAGGTCCCTAATAGAAACAAGGAAAGGGACACAAAGGGGGATTACCATCTAGTAGCAACCGTTTTTTGATCTTTACTGAGAGGGAGGAAGAAGAAAGATATGGGGGTAAGGTTGATGCCTTGGATGCCCAAGCAAGTAGAGAGGAATCAAAAGACATAAAGGAGTAAGAGTTAAATGAGTAGATGGCGGCCATGGAAAAATATGGGACCAAGGACATGGAGTTGGGGGATTTAGATCTAGATGAGATTGATACAGAATGTGATAAAAAGGGGAAAGGATATGTGTCACAACGGCAACAAGAAATTATCCAAGAAGTGATCATTAATACTAGGGCTCGACAACAACTCAGGATAGTAGTTGACCCCCAGAAGGGAAGCAAGTAAAAGCAACCAGAGGACTATATGAGGAGACGAAGGGAGATGAATAAATAGAGGATCACATTGATAGGGGTCAAGCTCATCAAATTAGGACAATATCCTACGATAGTAACAACCTTCTCTGAAGTTAATAGAGTGAACCAATGAAGATAATATCATGGAATATAAGGGGATGAAACCATCCCAGGAAAATTAATACTATGGCAAAGAAGTTAAAAAAGATAAACTGGTGATCCTTTTTCTTCACGAGACTAAGTGTAAATATATAACTCTTAATAAGGTGGGACAAAGGATTTGGAAATGATGTAAGATCATGGTGGTAGATCCTATTGGGACGACATGAGAAATGGAAATCATGTGGCATCCTCACTCAATATGCCTAATTGATTGGAGGGAGAATCGCTTCTCCCTATCAACGAACTTCACAATTTTGGATTAAGAAGCAAACGAAACTCTAACAAACATCTATGGTCCGAGTTTGTTATCCCATAAACCCACATTTATGGATTTTTTGAGATTGATAAAAGGTCAAGTTGGGCATATCTCATGGATAATGTGTGGGGATTTAAATCTGATAACATCCTTGGGAGAGAAGAAAGGGGGGAGGAAGAGTATGGATAGATTCCAGGAAGATTTTAGAGAATTTGTGGATCAAAGTCAACTTGTTGTCATGGAGACAAGAAATGGGTGGTTCACATGGAACAACCAACGAGATGAAGAGCATCACATGGCCTCCAAAATATACATATTTATAGTTTCAGAGGACATCGCTAGAGAAGCAGGAGAAGTTTCATCTAGTGTCCTTCTTACAGATAGATCGGATCACTTGACGATATGCTTCCAGTGGGATTGATCAGACCACCCAATCAGAAAATCGTTCATATTTGAGTAGTTATGGCTTGAACATAAATATTTTAACTCCATGGTACGGAAGTGGTGCCAGGAGCTGGTTCCCTGCATGGGAACCGGGATGTACCAATTCTAGTAGAAATTGAAGGCTCTAAAAGAAAGGATCCACACGTTGAACAAAGAATACTTTGGAAACATATTCCATGACTAAAACTGGCTGACAAAAAAACTAGAAGGATTTCAAAGAAAAGGTATGGATGAAGGGTATGAGGAAGACCTCAAGAAGCAGGATAAAGAATTGCTCACCTAGCTAGCTGCAAGGGAACATTAGGAATAAATATTTTGGAAACACAAGTTAAGAAACAATGGCTCCAGGATGGAAAGTGTAACACCAAATTATTTCATAATACGGTGATTCAAAATAGACATCAGTCGAAGATTCATAAGTTAATGAAGAATAATGGGGGACATGAAGAAACTAGAGGGGAGATAGAAGAAGAGTTGGTCCAATAGTTCAAAACCATTATGAATGAAGACCAAGCTAACATGAAACATAATATTGAAAAAATCACTAGGCTCATCCTGAGGATGGCCACTCAGGAACACACTGAGATGATGAAAAATCACATAGGTATTCATGAGGTGGAGGAGGCAATGAGCCAAACGATGCTTTGGAAAGTGCTAGGCCCAGATGTTTTCACAAAAAACTTTTTTTCACTATTTATGGGATCTAACCAAACAGGAAGTGTGGGAAATCGTGGAAGAATATCGTCAAGCTCAGGGAGTCCTAAATTTAATGCGACTTTATTGAGTCTTGTACATAAGTCGAAGGGAGCTGATACACCGAGTAAGTTTATACCAATATCCTTATGCAATGCCATATACAAAAAAATATCAAAAGCAATAGCTAACAGATTAAAACTGATTCTTCCCATCCTAATTGGCCTAGAGCAATCAAGTTTTGTTGAGGGTAGACAAATCTTGGATGGCATCATCATAGTTCACGAATCCATTCAATCCCTGAAAATCACCAAAATGACAGGTATGTTGGTGAAATTGGACATAGCTAAATCATATAACAAGTTGAGTTGGCAATATATGAGAGTTATTTTGGGATCTTTTCGTTTTGGAAGAGATTGGATAGATTGGATGATGAATATGGTTTAATCCGCTTTTTATTATAATCTGTTGAATGGTGCTCCCACTCGTACTATGAACCCACCACAAGGCATTCGACAAGAGGATCATCTTTCTCCTTTTCTCTTCATTATTATGGCAGAGGGGCTCAACAGGATAATACAAGATCAAACATCCAGAGGGGAAATCAAGGGATGAAATCTCCACAGGGGGATGGATAAATAAATGCACCAACAATTCGTGGACGACACTATGTTAATGGGGAACCCTCCACTCCAAGAGGAAATGGATTTCAAGAGATGTCTGACATTATTTTCCAAGGCCTCGGGTCTTGAATTTAACCCAAAAAAATATCATGTTTTCTTCTTCAATACCATGAGGATTACTTAGAGGAATATAATTCAGATTCTAGGATTCTCGATGGGATCCTTCCCGTCAAAATATATAGGAATGCCTTTTGCAGAGGGTACTCTAAGGAAGGTCTCGTGGTAGGATCTGATTGATTGAATGAGGAGGAAGCTCTCGAGGTGGACTTAATACCTTTAAAATTACTGAATAGACTAGTCCAAGTCAAGGAAGTCCTGTAGGCGATGTCAATATATCTTTTCTCAGTTTTGGCTACTCTGAATGCGGTCATCAAGGAAATTTGTTATCTTCAACATGTTTTTCTATGGCGGGGGAGGAAGACAAAACTAAGATTTCCTTGGTTGTATGGGATAAGGTTTGTTAGCCAAAGGATAAGGGGGGTATGGGTATCAGGGACCCAGAGCTTGTAGGTGGAGTCTTAGGTACAAAAATATGGTGGAGGTGGTGTAATAAAACAACTAAGCCTTGGGATTATTTATGGCATCTAAAGTATGCCCAAGAAAAACTAGTTTTTGACCTGGTTCGATTTAACGAAGATAAAATAGGATCGCACATATGGATGAACGCCCAAAGTAATAAAATTTTTGTCCAGGACCATAGTTTTTGGGAGATCAATGATGGATAGATTGAAAATTTTTAGGATGATTCATGGAACTAGTTCCCAAAAATTAGGGATGAGACCAGATCGCAAGGTATAAGGGAAAGAGGAATAAGAGAAGGGAAAACCAAAGTTTGACAGTTTTGGGTAGAAACGAATACTGATAATGACTATAGAAAATGGCAGGACCATGAATGGTGGGATCAATTAACAAATACTGAAGAAACATAAGACCTTAAGGACATGCTCAATGAGTGATGCGTAGGTAGACAGGAAGTTCTAGAAAATATAAGATGAGGGTACCTTCCTAAGGAATTCTTTAGCATCAAGGAGGTCTACAACATCAAGACCTCCTTGAGAAAATATGGAGGAAGGTATGGATCATGAATCCTTGGAAAAAAACAACCACTTTCAATTGGCTTCTTTTAAAGAGAATAATTTTGACGGGGGATAATCTCAGGAAGAGGGTTTTGAAAGTCCTTACACAATTTCCCCTATGTCTCCACAAAGAGGAGAGGATGAATCACCTCCTGGATGAGTGTCCTTTGTCCTCCTTCCTATGGGATTGAGGGGAAACCATTTTCCATAGAAGTGACAGATTCATGGGCTAGCCGGATCAAACCCTCAAAGAGTGGACTATGAAAGCTTTAAAAAAATTGGTTCTTGGAATGATATGGATGATGTTTCTAGGGATGTTGTCATGGGTTTTATGGAAGGAGAGGAACAGTCGAATCTTACAGGACAAGATATCAACATTGGAGGAAGTTTGGAGGGATCTAGTCCATAACATCCAAGAAACAGTATGAAATAAGAAGTGGGGGAAAAGGGACAAGGAATTCTTAGAGGTTGGAGCCTATATAGATGATGGATGGGGGATTGGTTAGAATGACTTAGGCGGGCTTCGAAAGAAAACTCCAGTATGCAATTCATTCAGCGCCACTCTTTCTCTCCACTGCCAATAGGGTATCACAAGTTAAACTTCAATGATGTATCAAGGGGAAATCCTGGCCCAATAAGGTATGGGGCCTTTGTAAGGATTCCACGAGGGAGATCCTGAAAGTATACCATGGATCCATAGGTTTTGAGAAAAACAAATCAATTGATCTCGAAGGCCTTTCGTAGGGCCTCAGTTTGGTTTCCAAAGCGAGATGGTGGTCGATGACAATCGAGGGATACTACCGTGCCATCATCCAAATGGATAGGAAACTATCCATGAGGCATAAAGGTGAAAATTTGCAAATAGCTGGAGATTGTTGAACATGATGGAAACACTGGGTATTCTTCTCGCCATGAACCGAGCTCTGCAATTTGGCCACTTCAGGAGGGAGGTTAATAAGGTCACCAACCTATGGCCAAGGTTGGTGTGGGAGGAGGACATGACCTCAGAGAAGGATAGTTGCAAGCATTCGAAGTGGAGAATTGGGTCAACCAGTTCCACCACCTGGATAGCATGGATTATGTGGCGAAGGGATGGGCAGGAAGGATGGAACAGGTGATGCCCGAGCATATCATTTATCATCATGGGAACATGAGAGATATACCACACAACTCATAACAAAAGATAGAGCAAGGACAGGGAAAGGAATTTCCACTCCTTCCCAAGATACAAAAGGATACTTTGATCAGCTGCTTGAGATATTTGGGGAGGATATGATCGAGTTCCCACCTTAATAAATTAGGGTTTCAATCATGAAAAACACTAGGAATAGTATTGAAAAAGCCAATGATAAGAAGGAAGGGACAAGAGGAGTAATGAGCTACCCCGTTATAGTAATTATCGATTATCTTGCTATAATTCCGACCGATAGATGAGTAATTGCATCCTGAATTCCTTACAGCTCTATAAAGGTAGTTTCTCTTAATCTCAAAGAGCTTCCTCTGTGTGTGAGTAGTGTTTGGTATGATTTTCATAGAGTGAATATGGTGCCTAGGAAGCAAGAAAGTGTTGAAGCTTCTTCTGCGTCATGACCAGGGGTCGAGGGGGGAGAAGGGTAGCCAGTAGTCGTGTAAGGGGAGAAGGAGGGAGAGTAAATCATGCTCAATACTAGGATAATACTGCTGCTATTTTTTCAAGATGACATTCCAATGGTGGTTTGTGATGAGATTGACTCAATTGAGAAGGAATTATGGGAAAAGGTTAAGGAAAATCCAATGGAGGAGATCCGAGAGGAAGTCAAAGAGTGGGTGTTGGACCTAGGTACCACACCGGGAAGGGAATATTCCTACGAGATGCTAATGATGGATTATTGGGTCATAAATAACTTTATGGACCATGTGACCATGAAAGGAGACAACAAATGACAAGGGGACCAAGAACTAGTGTAATCTTGGAAGGAGCATCATACACACTATCGCTTGATGCACAAAAAGGTCGATTACTTGCCAATAAGTTGGGTTTGAATTTTTATACACCCCCTCCCCAGTTGGGTAATGCAAGTGAGACCAACCAGAACCATGGAAAGAGGCTAGAGACAGATCTTGAAATGAAAGGTCAGAAATATGTGGATACGTGAAAGCGTGCTGAACGCTTTAGTGGAAACGATGTGGATTGTGGACAAGCTCCCACTTGAAATCGATGCTATTAGATTATTTCCTTTTGTCTAGTTTCATTCCTAGGAGTTTATAGCTTACAGTTTCAGATAGGAAGTAGTTCAGTTAAGAAGGGTCTGACACCTTTTTGTAATCCTACCCAAAGTAGTCTAAGGATGGAAGGACGATTTTCTCTGTAGAAATGGCATATGGTTGAACCTAAAAACTTTGTATGAGCGATATGTAACCTACTTCTTTTATTAATACAATACTTTTTATTTAAAGAAAAAGATCTTTTATTAATAATTTACAAGTTTATTGAGATTAATATTAAATAATCATAATAATTAAATATTTATAATTTATTAAAGAAATAACTTTGAAAATATTAATACGAATAATCTGAAAGCACACGAATTTGAAATTACATTATTTTATAAATTTATAATAAAATTAATTTTTAGAATTATTAATACAATTTTATGTGTAAAACTAATACAATTTTAAAACTATCTTATGGAAATCTTATATCTTTTTTCACTTAGGTCTCGACAAGATGAAAAATAATCAAGCTAAATCTCTCACTTCATGAAAAGCTCCAATGACAGTGAAAAATGTGGGAATCAAGGAGTTCAATGTGTTAGGAGACTCAATGATAGTTATCCATCGTATTGTTGTCAATTCTCTTCTACGTGATCTAGAGCTCAATAGGATTATCTCAAGAACACAAAGATATAAGCACAATTTGACTCGTTGGAGTTCTTTCAAATTCTCAGGAATTTAAATTTGGAAAGACATAATGGACATTAAAGCATGCCATATCACTTTTGGTTGGAATTGACATAATGACCAATAAAGCATGCCATATCACTTTTCGACTAGTTGTGGAAAATGGAGAGTCTACAGGGTATTGCCACTTACCTTATGTTTGCATCCTTAAACCCACTCATGAATTCATTTAACATTAAAGACTAGTGATGATCTAATAATCACACACAATTTCAAATAAAGGAAAATTTTAGGTGGTAAATTTGTCCATTATCTAAGTTTCTTTATCTTTTTTTTCCAAAAAAAATTGTCAATTTCATTTTTGTGCTCTTAAAATGCTTCACCCAAATTTCATACCATAAAGTATTTTGACTTTAAAATTTTCAAAAAATTATAGAATCTATATAAAATACTTAAAAAATTAAATAATTTAAATTTTTTTTTATCAAACATTTTGTAATTGGCATTATAAATATTTATAAGATTCACGAAGATGTTTTTAGGAGTGGAAAGTGCAAGGGGGTTCCTCATTAACCCTAGTGGATAAGAATTAGTCAATCATTCTTGGGGATTGAGAGTTACCATTAACAATTATGTGGAGGCATATGCATTGTTCTTGGGATCAAAATTTGTTAAGAATCTCACTGTACATCAAATTAAATTCTTTAGAGATTCTTTGCGAGTCATCAAATTTGTGAGAAACTTCTCTAAGAAGAATAATAGGATACATAGTATAATTTACACTAGAATAGCCTAGAATCTCCAAAGTGTCAAATACGTAAGTGTTTTTTGCATATTAAAAGGAATAACAACAATCTTATAGATTCAAATTAGAATTGACAAAGGTGTGCTTGTTCGAAATGTGGAATTGTAAAATAATAATAATAATAATA
The DNA here is from genome assembly GCA_001517045.1 of Pseudotsuga menziesii. Lineage (NCBI taxonomy): Eukaryota > Viridiplantae > Streptophyta > Pinopsida > Pinales > Pinaceae > Pseudotsuga > Pseudotsuga menziesii. The sequence continues at coordinate 269,894 of LPNX010613837.1, forward strand.
ATAATCTATTTTTAAGGTCACCGCCAAGCGAGACACCAAATTGGTGTATGAGACCCCCTTGTTTGTGGGACAAGGGACCCCTCTCTGCGCAACGATTTAACTGCTAAAGTCTACAGAGGTGTACATACACTACCCCCTCTGGATTTGAACCCGTGACCTCCTAAGAGAAAAAACATGCTCTTAAAAGAAAAGGTAGATACCATAAGAAAAGGTGGTTTTAATGGTGACGGATAAATGAATAATTTTTTTTATATATGCGAAGGATAAATTAATTAAAATTAAAAAAATGGTGATTAAGGTAGTGGTTTGACACGTGGCTCCCAATTGGATGATATAACTTATGTAGACACAAACAAATTTCCCAGCATTAATCTCAATCAAGTGAAACATCAGATCGTCATGTGCCTTCCATGTTGTATGGTTCTAATGACACCTGTGAGTATGGAGGTAATTATTTCTCCCCCTTATGTTTTTGTTGTGCTGGTGGGATAACCGAGGGAATTATGGGATGGATGAATTTTGAGCTCGACGCAGTGGAGAAGGAGCACCAAGGTTTTCAGGAAATTGAGCTAAGCCTTGATGTTTAGTTCACTTTTCCCAACAGTTTCCATCGTGTAAGGTTTTTTATATTGAAATTGCTTTAGTTTCTTAGTGGAATTTGGAATTTTCTCTTTGATCGTTAGTATCATTAGACCTAAGGAGTCTCAAGTTATTCTCTTTATATTCTTATACTGCTTCTTCAGTGAATTCGAAGCACACAATTCTTAAGGAATTACATGGAGTAATGGACAAACTCTTTGACTGGGTGTCAAATGCAAGTACAACTGAGTGAAGATGCATATAGTAAAAATATTTTGCGAAAGATGAAGATTTAGGTAGATGGTAGGGCGTTAATCATAGAACATATTAGTACTCACATTGAACTATTGGATCGGAAGCATGAGATAATAGAAGCCAAGACATATAATCAAGGGGATAAGGTTGAAAAGTCACCTATTAACTCAATAATTCATCCCAAATTAATTATGGAATTCACCTAGGGAAGAGAATCATATATTAATGAATCCTCAACTTCAAGGGATTTAAATGAATATATTGTTCAACAAACAACTTTGGCAAGGATTGTTGCTCCAAGTTCTCAAGCTCATACCCATATTGAAGGAAACAAATTCGTGGAGGAATGCTAATTCGGTATGGTTGTGACATTTTCTAGTTATTTTCATATGTATTGCTAATGCATTTTTCTTTCGAATCAAGTGATTATAAAGTATAGAAAGTCTCTTTTTGAAAACTTAGACTTCAGTTTGGAGGCATATGGTTGATGGTAATTTTGATGACATTAACCTCATATAGCCAAAAATGTTGCATTGAGATTTTATGTAAATTTCGGGCTACTTAGGATCTTCCTCATCCAATTTTAATACAAAATCTCTTTACCCTATTCCATTAGAAAGATATGTGTGAATATTTCTATACTTTAATTTAAATATGGATCCTTAAAATTTTCCATTGTTTGAATTAATGGAAGCTAGTTCAGTCATGCTCCTAACTTACCATTTTGCACAACTAGCATAATGAATATTGCTAGCATGGCATGGCTAGGTGTGTGTGAGATTAACCTTGTCCATCACTATTCCAAATCCTATCCTTGTTGTTCTACCAAATTATTTCATAGTTAAATGAGAAGGATTCATTACATTGCCGACATGGCCTTTAATCTGACACTTCCTTGCAAAAAAATGGTGTCAGATAGGTCATAGATTGTGTCTCTAGTTCATTACTTGGTCCTTTAATATCACAGTTTTGAACTCAAGAAAGTCTCCTTGTCGACCCTCCATTTCTAAGGGAAAAAAATGGATAAAAAATCTTCTTGGAATTTTTCATATGGTTTTATTGCTTGTGTATCAAGTATTTTCTCTATATGTTGCTTCAGGTGTAAGGTTACATGCAGCAAATTCTCTATAGGTCTACGCTCAAAATAATAACAAGAGCTTCTTTAAATCCTAGCTATGCAAATTAACTCTAGTTTGGTCATTAAAGAAATAAGTGTGGATCTCTATTGGACAATTCAATAGGAAGGACAACCTCTTCTGATGTCCAATAAAATATATGTTCACATTGCGAACACTTTGGAATAAGAAGAGAAATACGAAGATATAGCAGACACTATGTCAATTGTTAAGAAGGTATACTATATGGCCATGAGATGATGGGAAGCATGGCGAAAGGATTGGGAGCTAAATAATGCAACTGAGTTAAAGGAAACAAGAAGGAAATTGACTTTGATGAAATATTAGCTAATGAGAAACACAAGGTAAGATGGTATTATTGGAGGTAGGGGAGGAGTGCCTAAAATGAAATCTTGAAGAGGAAGCTACGAAAGCTAGACTTGTAGGATATAGTTCTACATCTAAAACTGGAATAATATGGGTACAAGGTGGTAAAAAATTTGATGTCTCATGAGGGTATAATGGGATCTTCTACAATGAATCAAGTGGTTGTTATGGAAGAACACTACACAACATGAATTTTAGAAGATTCGGGAAAGCATGATCCATCATATCTCACATCTATAGTAGGTTAGGAGAAGAATGAAGATTTGGGAATGCATGATTCATCATATATCTCATCTATAGTAAGTTAGGAGAAGAATGTACATCATGGATTTGGTTTATTTTATTTTTCAAAATTAATATGTTTTACAAATTTGTCATTTTACTTAGAAAATATATAATAATGTACTAATCATGTAATTGTAATTCTAAGGACAAATTATTATAATAAAAGAATTTAGTGATATCATGTTTGGACATTTTCAAGATTTTAGACCATTAAATCGTTATATAGAGAAAGACGGTTAGGAGAAGAATGAATATCATGATCTTCATTCATTTTATTTTTCAAAATTAATATCTTTTACAAATTTATCCTTTTACCACCAAAATATATAATAATATCATGTAATTGTAAATCTAGTGACAATTTATTATAATAAAAAAATGTGATGATATAGTGTTTTGACATTTTCAAGTTTTTAGAAAGTTTTTGAACCCTACATATATATATACCACCATAGATCCATCTTAAAAGAGGATCTACTAAACCCAAGAGGGATCAAATCTCCAAAACCCCTTTTTAGAGTGTAAAATATGAGAACGCATTTTAATTTATTTAATGTGTGTGTGTAAATGTTTTAAACTAATTTGAGAGGACATATTATTTTTTTATAATAATTTTACTATAACATATATTTTATCTTTTTTATTTCAAATGATAAAATCTTAATAAAAACTAAATTTTTATTTTTAAAAGTAGGGATTCATTTCATGGTCATCGTATCTTGTTATGTTTAAATATATTTTGATGAATATTTAAATAAGTTCAGATGGTTTTTAAAAAATGTAACAATAATAGTTTTTATTAATTAGTATTTATTTAATGTTTATATTAATTAATTTAATGTTTATATTATATAATAAATGGATGACTAAAACAATCTAGTAATTAGTTTAACCTTTAATCTTTGTTTAAAAGTGATTCATCTCCACAAAACTAAGTGGCTAATTATTCTTAATTCTAATCAAAACCAAATCTAAAATTACAATTTTAACAAGACAATTATCTTTTTTAAACTAAACACCAAATTTTAAAAATGACTAAATAACCTACCTACCTTTCATAACACTTAACTTTGTAAACTATTTAGCTTGTGAATCGTTTATAACACTTAACTTGTAAACTATTTAACTTATGAACTATCTATATTTTTTATAAATAAATTGAAACGGGTTATCAAAATTATAACTTTGAAAACTATTTGACTTGTGAACCATTCATAACATTTAACTTGTGAACTATCTATATTTTTTATAAATAGATTGAAACGAGTTATCAAAATTATAAATAAATTAAATTTGAGAACGATAAAAACTCTATTTCGTATATCAGCCATCCAACAGCTCCAAAGAAGTTGGCCCACATCAGGCGACTATAACGGAGTTTTGATTCAAATCAATCAATGTCTTGGCTTCTCATACTTATTACCGGCGGCTTCAACGGAGATTACCGAGATGGCTCCTTAAATCACGCTTCAACGGAGATTACCGAGATGGCTCCTTAAATCACGACCGCGTGCTCATCATAGTGATTGTATGTGATCCCTAATACGTCAGTTGTCCTTGTTTTCTTCTGTTGAAAGTCTTTGCTTGCATTTCCATTTCTAGTGAGCTGTCATATTACAAGGTTTGAACGTTGAATTACACTCGCTAAAGAAGCACAGAGCTTCAAGATCCAATAAATCACGTACTACACTATCGTTTGTCAGGTAGGCTGCCATTGATTCATCTTGATTAAAGATATCCCTCTGTTTTACATTGCAAGATTAAGTAAATGGGAAACTGTGTTGTGCCTTGTACTTCTAAACTTGTTTTCACCGAAGCCCCTGGCGACCTAAACGAGCAGTGCGATAAGAAGAATGGCCGAGATGGACGGAAGCGGAAGCGCAAAGACAGAACAAGAAGCAGATCAAGCGAAAGCAAAGAAACAGAAGACTTCAGCTCCTCGAAACCGGTGGTTTCGTGTAAGAACACAGGAGGAGGTCGTCTTGTGAGCGTTAAGGTTGTTATCAGAAAGCAAGATCTGGCGGAATTGCTTTCTAATTGTTTGGCTAAGGGGCCGGCCATGGAGAATCTGTTGGTGGAGCTAGCTCTTCAAGCTAAATTAGGTCATCGGAGTTCGGCAGTATGTGCAGTGCCAATGAGCAGTCACAGTGAATGGAAGCCGTCGTTGGAGAGCATCCCTGAAGAATACTAATAATAGATAGCGGCAGGATTGATCTGCTAATTTGGAATAAGCAGCGATGAACCGCTGATCTTGAAGGTTCTCTCTGTGTTTGAAGACTAATTTATAATGGTGGTGTATTTCACAATATGATGAGCATGGCTATGGTTATCATGTAAATTTGCCAAACGGAGATACAGCGAGAGTGGCAAAATACATAGATTTCGTAGATCTTTTAAGGTTAAGAAAGCCCACAGAGCATCTGTAGAGATTATTTGTGAATTGTGAATCTTGCATCGTCAGGCTGTTGTAATGGTAGTACCATGGCGGTGATATGTCTGAAGACTTACGTTGATCAATATTGCAATGCAGAAATGCGGATAGACATTAATATCTTAGAAGTTTAGGGTGAACTCTTATTTATGGAATTAGAATAGACATTAATATCTTAGAAGTTTAGGGTGAACTCTTATTTATGTTTTTTTATTTATAGAATTAGAATTTTAAGGGTGGACTATTATTTATGTTTTTTTATTTATAGAATAAGATTAGACAAATATATTTTCTTTATAGCAATCTTTTGAATTTGAAAATAAACAATCATAATAATTGATGAATGATGAATGGATAACCAATAGTTTATTAAATTAAAAGAATGTGAGATATAAAAAAATAATATAAAAAATAACTTAATGGTTGATAAATGCATGGTAGTTTATGCATGTATGTATGAGTAAGGTATAATTTGGGGTGGACTTGTAGTTCACTCATGGACAACTTATAATATCTTGTTATTAACGTGTAGTGTGGTGGTACTTAACTTGTAATCTATCAACATTAACCAACCACAAATTAAGTGGTTGTGCTAGTGTAAAAATAAATGATACTATTATGGTTTATAGGGAAAATAAATAGATAAGTAAAATGAAAATAGGAAACTTCTGAGGAAAGGAGAATGTATGCACTTATAAATGAAATTTAAGAATTATAATCTCTTATTTCTATTTAACAACCTAAGAAGGTTATCTATGTCAAGGTGGAATGGTTAATTATTAAAAGAGTCTCAAATCTCTTCAATGTGAAAGCATGTCAAGGAATTATATGAACCATTAGAGGTCCATCTTACTCCTGTTTTACAAAGTGTTGAAAGGGATTAAATCCATAAGTCTTTCACCACAAAACTACAACACACATCATGCTCACCACTATGTTATAGCACAATGATGTATACATTATTATTTCTTTATTTTATTCATTTATTTTTTGTTTATATTATGAGACATAGGTAAGGTGGGCGACATGTGTCATGGCTTAAAAATAAATTAATATAAATTTAGCATTAATATATATATATATATTACGCATAAATATAATTATAAAATAAATGTGTATTAAATTTTATAACTCAAAAATATCATATACAAAATTGTTGTCCAGCTCCTTAAAAATATAATAATAATAATAATAATAATATACATAACTAAGAATAATAATTATCCATTCCAAAATTTTTAACTTTTTATGAGAGTGTCTAGTTTGTGGAGTAAGGCATGAAAAGCAAAATACTTAGAGAATTCTGATTGGTCTTCATGTTTTAGATTAGTTCCTTTAGCTAGCAATGGTCACTCTATAATATGGACTAGTTTCATCAAGAATTTATTTTGGTTAAAAAAATGGATGGCTTGGGACATTGGAAACGAAAAAACAAGAGACAATTGGCATTGATCCATTTGTTGGAGACAGTGAAAAACACAAATTTTCAATGGGTATTATTAATCATCTTGAAGTTTTAAACTTATCCACCCTGAACAAAATTAGAAGACCTCCTTAAGGAGTTTTCAAATGAGGTTATTAGTTTATGTAAAAATATTTTGGTTTTATAGGTAGATGGGAAGATATTTAGGATAGTTATATCCTTAATTTAAATGTCCAACCATCATACTTAGCTCTGAATAAGATAGTTTAAATCTTGGTCTTGGAACAAGACAAGTGGTCAGGTTACATCTAAAGAAACCTATTCTGCAATTGTGCATTCCCTCTCTTCTTGTAACATCAAATGGTGGAACACAAAACTTTGCAAGTGGTCTCTCCCTTCTAATTTAAATTTTTTTTTGTTTTCTGTTTTTTTCTGAATTCTTATGGAAAATAAGTCCTAACTTGGCAAAATCTAATAAAACGAGGGTGGATTGAGTCGGGCCCATGTCCTTTGTGTAGAAGGGAGAAAGAGTTTGTCGATCACATGTTCATTGACTCTTTTTTTTAATAAAGTGGCCTCGGTTCTTGTTACTGGGGAGTTGAATTTGAATTTAGAATGGGGTGGAGGGTTAAATGAGAGCTTCAAAGATTGGTATGCAAAAGTGAAAACTTTTAGATTCCTTCCAATTTTCATTTTTTGGAATATTTGGAAAGCTAGGAACAAAACTTTATTCGATAAGGTTGTTCCAAATGTCAGTCTTTGTAGTATCAGCAACATCTCTTTTTTAATTAGTTTGAAGGTGTCAAAAAAAGAAAGAACCAAAAGATTGTTTATAAGCCTATTTTTTCTATTCTCTTAGCAGTTGGTTTTTTTTATGGTTCATCGAAGGAAGGTTTTTGTAGTAGTGGGATGGTGTTGAAACTTAATGAACAACACTGGTTGAATTTGTAGATGGGAGGAGAGAAGGGAAGTAACACAATAGAGGAACTCTTGGAACTTTGGGGGGTCCTTTTTTATGCAAACAAATGTGTAGTTGATTCATTGACCACCTTTGGGGACTCAAAGACTATTATTGAGTGGGAAAAGGGTAACTTCCATCTCCACGTATTTCAATTAAACAACTAATGTAAGAGGACAAAATTGTGGATTAATTCTTTTCATCATATTTCTTTTATGCACATTTCAAGGATTTTTAACAAGGAAGTTGGCAGGTTGTTGAAAGCTGTTGTAATCAATGCTTTTGGAACTTTGTTTTTCAAGAGATGATAGAGGACAAAATTTTGATGGAATACTCTATTCTTCTAGACTATGTTTTAGTTTTGATAGGTTTTCTTAAAAGGTTTCATGTATGTATGGGTATGTATTTTGGTCTCCTCGGGAAAAATCGGAATATGTGCTTGACTAAACTTTAAGTTTGGGGTTAAGTTCTCGGACAAGTAAGTCTGATGAAGCAGATTGCTCTGAATTTTGTTTGAAGGTAATTGTCGTCATGGGAAGAATTGGTAAAATGTATGTATATTTTCTTTGATTCCAAATGAATATCAAGAAAGACTTTTTCTTTGGAAAAAAACAGTGATGAAAAGTAATGATATTTGAATCTCAATTGTATTTTTTTTTATTATTTCTCTATGTTAATTATAATAAATTCATTTTTTTATATCATTAGCATCATAGGTGCATATATGTTATAGTTGTAATATTAAAAAAAATGATCTCTAAATTAAAACTAAAACTCTAAAAAAAGAGGGTCACTATAATAAAATAAACTAACATAGACCCCAACTTAACCCCACATCTATAAGTGTCTAGTGGTTTGCTTGGAGTTAAGATGGATATATGATGGTTGCATCGACAGTAGCGAGGTGCTCTACAACCCAATATGTTGGAGATGATGTGGCATAATGTAACACAACATATATGTAATATCCCAAACCAACACCATTTATGTTTTTGTTACGTTTGATGTTTGTGTTGAGCTTGTAGGCTCTAAAGCAACTAGACTATTTAGATTTAATACATGATTGATTCGGTGTTGAGTTTGTAGGCTCTAGAGAACTTATACTAGTTACATTTATCATGTTTGAAATGATGTTGAGTTATAAGTTCTAGAGTATAAAAAATGCATTAACTAATAATATTAGCATATTACTTATCGTGTTTTTCTCTTCTTCCCAAGTGATCTAGGACAACCACTTAAATAAGGTCTAAGAACGTTAGAGATAAGAATGGTAGATTTAATAATTGTTAATAAAATAATAAAATAGAAAGGAATAGGGAAAATATGAGGATAATTCTACATTATTTATTTAGAAATAAATGAAATAAGAGAGTTAAAGAAATCTAATAACTTTCTAAAGATTAAGGTAAAGAGAAAGTAAAGAAAACAACAAGTGTGATTTTCCTAAACAAAGAGTTTAAGCTAAATCATGGCTAAATCATAGGAGCCTTTTCCTCAAGAAAAATAATAAATAGCATAGAGTGGAAATAACAAGGATAATAGTCCTTAGTGCACTAGAGGGTTCAATTGTAGGCCTTTGAGTGCTCAATTGATATGATTAAGTAAATGGTTAGTCCTATAAAGGATGCGGGATAAAGGGGAAAATATTACAAGACTCTAAATAAAGATGGTAAAATACATTATAGCTACTCTCTTGATAGAAATCAAGATTCATAACTGTACCTAGGCCTACTTTTCTCTAGTGTGCTTGGTTCATATTGGGGGTGAACTGTGGAATGAACAAGGAACTATTCAAGGTTTGTGGTTGGGTAGACCATGGAAGTTCTCCACTCAATTAAAAATTGAAATGCTGATAAGCCTTCTAACATTTTTATTCTATTTAAATGATGTTCTCCATATTATATTAATATAGTTGTTGAATTGGATTTGGAGAAATCTATGTAACTTGTCTCGATATGAATGAGTCTATTAGTTGTTTCAGTTACACACATATAATTGCACTGAAGAGGTGCATTCTATAGTCTAGTAGGGGAGGGATGTGTAACTCCTTCCGTGCTCATCCTAGAGTTGACACGTGTCTTTTATAAAAAATAATAAAAAATTATTGAAAATAACTTGTGAACTTAAACTAAATTTAAATTATTTAGAATTTCATATATATAAAACAACATAAATTAGATAAACTAAAACAAAAAAAAATAGATTACACATTTTCACTCTAAGGTTTGCAAATCCCCTTTTAGATGGATCTATGCTGGTTTCTATTGCATAATTGTTAATAGTGCTTATATCTCAGATTCATTAAACATTAATGAAATATTAATCTTGATCTAAAACATGATGATTAGCTGATTTATAAAAAATTCTACATATATTTATTTATTTACACTACTTCTATTTCATTGATTTTATAGATACTGAAGAATCCTGGATATAATTCTTGATTTTCCAGATCCAACCGTCATGATCGTTGAATTTTGAGCTTTTCCAGATCCAACCGTCATCAAACATGCTGTAGATGTATTAAATGCTCTACAATTCAATAGATAACTCTTTCCTTTCACAAAGAGAGATGCAACATAATTTATATATCCTCTCATGCCCATAGGACCAAAACCCCATTCATTGGCTTAGAAATCGAACCAACGGGACAAGCTGGGTTCTACAATCAACAAAAACAAAAAATATACTCTGTTTATTTCAAATATAGACAAAGAGTTGTCAACCAAAAACGTTGAGGGTCATGACGGTCCATGAAATAACCCAACAAAACACCTACTAAGGAATAACATTACAAGTCACGAATCCTTTCCATTCAAAGGAAAATGGGCTAAGAATGGACTTAGGATTACTAGATGGAAGCCATGGTCCACGCTGAATGGATGCATGTACTGCCATCATGCCCAAATTAAGGAATCTCCTACATTGATCGCTGAGAAGAAACCCAACATTACACCTCATATAAATACTTAATCTATAAATGAAAAGATTGTTCATTGAATTGAAAAGGGAAAATTGTGAATTAGACATGCCAGTTGAAATTTCTTATTACCTGAAGCAGCGAGTGTGTATTCTGCTGGGAAGTAGATATATTACCATTAATTAATTATCGCAAACCACCAAGAAAGAGTAACTAGACTCAGTGTGCCTCTATTAATAGATAGAAGTTGAGTGTAATGTCCCCAAAATTTGTTTTTTTTTTTTTTATAGGCTAGTGAAAACTACCCAAAAGGGATCATTATTATTCGTGCGGAAACATAGGTGCTACTTATACTTTTGATCTCTTTGAAATCTGCCCACTGTCTTGTTAATCTCTTATCCATTTAGTGACTATTAGCTCGTTTACTTCTTATGTCTTAATTCTATTATAAAAGCTATTGGTATATCTTAGTTATTACTATCAATGAATTAATGAGTTGTATAGATAATTGTTTTGCTCCTGCACATGTGTACTTTATTTATTTAATAAAAACTAACTTAACTTTGTTGATGGGAACAAAGTGATGGAGTGGTGGGACTCATTCTCCCATGACGATTTGAGAGGTAAGGTCAGTCTTCGTTATGTAGGCTTACTTAGTTCATTCAAACTAAGGCACCTGATTCATTGATTCACAGGTTACTCTTGCGACATCAGGATTATTGGTTACTTGACACAATTCAGTTCTTAGTTATACTTCTTGTTCCACCTTGCACTTTTTTTACATACCATGTCATTAGCATTGAGCCTACACTGACATTTAAAGGGTGGTGAAACCATAGGATAGAGGGTTTAACATATGACTTGATTGAAATAATGTTGATTCCATAAGATATGGTGGGGTTTTATGGAGGCGTTAATGGCCACCAGGTGGTGCCATTAATGCCATCGGGGTTGGTGAAAACCCTTGGCAAAGGACTTGGCATTCGTTGTTTGTGCATTATGGTTTTGGCATTGTGGTTTAGCGTGGCCTCTGCGCAGTTGGGGAAGGGAGGCGACCTCCATTGATATGCAGGTAAGCTTAGACCATCTCTGTTTAAAATGCATTTGCTTCATTGGTTCCTTCATGGCATGGTCATGCTTCTCATGCCATCGTTGGTTTGTCTGCAGGTGAACGCGAAGGCACTTCGAGGTTTGAACATGCTACAGTTATCGATTTGGGATTTCTTCTTCACGGCCATGGTAAACCTGCTAGAAATATTTACTTGCCTCCTCTTGTTCTAGGAAATTCCTGAGTTGGGATTCTTTACTGGGTTGGGGTTTCAATGGTAATTGTTGAATCTACCTTCGTGGTTTAAGATGTAGCTTGATCTGGTTTTAAATGGACTCTTATTGAGAGGTTTGGCATTTTTTGGGCCATGGCTGCACCATTACTTGTAATGGTGCCATAGATCACAGCTTGACATTAACGTTTTTATCACTTGACTGTTGTAAAAGAGGCTTTGTGCCTCACTGTGTAAATACACCGAGCATTTGGCTTTTATGTAAGGACTGAAATGTGACTTGGATAAGATGCATATGATTTCATTCAACGTTTATAAAATATTATACTGTGTAAACAAATTGGGACAGTGTAGTTAATTTGATGTTGCATTCTAATATGTGGACTTTACTGGGTTCGATCATGGCCTTAAAGCCTATAGAATTTACTATTTATATTTATAAAGGTTTGGGTAAAGGCAGTATGCACAACACTCTATTTGTTTGGTTTGTATTTTAAGTCGGGAAAGCTTCTAGAGCTTGGGGCATTATACCATGGGCTGCACCATTGTAGCAATTGTGCCGTAGCCCATTGGCTTGCCACCACATGCTCTGTGTTAGTGTATAAATGGAGACTGTGTTTTTTTTTAAACAGAGTATTGCACTCTTAGTTTTGTATTGGCTCAGCATGGGTGCAGACCACGCCACAAATGGAATGTGCCTCTCCCAACGACGGCAATAGCTTTAGTTGGAATTTAATATGTAAATTGTTTAATTTTAAAAGAATAGGGATGTAACAGCTAGTGTTATGAAAACCCACAATATCGATTTGGTTTATTAGCGTGACTGTGTGATGAGATTGGAACTTGGCCAAGGCCGTAGCTAGGGTATTTATGACCTCATTGTTAGTGTATGCTTTGTTTGTTTATGGAATTGGGGAGTAGCTTAAAAACGTAGCTTGCATATATTAGATGTATAGCATGGACTGTATAGAGATGGTTATGCAATTGCTTACTGCTTGGGTATAAAATGCTTATGGTTTTATTAATGTTATTGCCTTGAGTCTGGACATCTATCGGATTCGATGTCGCGACCTCTTGTTGGCAAAATGGGTTTTAGTTGTTTAAATGTTTAATATGATTCGTTTGGTTATGTGTAGATTTAAATGGGACCTTTAAACATTTTAAGTCTTTTATAAAGGATGGCTGTAATAATAAAACTGTGGATTTAACATTTGAGTTATGTAAATGGATGCGATTATTGGCTTAGCGAGTTGGACTTTAGATTTTATATAATAAGACAGATTTTTGATATTGGACCACATGGATGGTCACGATGCCTTCTCTGATTGGGTTAATTATGATTATGTTTATTAAATGGGATGTTATGATATTTAATTTGTTTTTAAATGATTATGTGGAGTAGACCTTAGAAGGTCTTTAATAATTTGTTATCTTGTTTATTATATGAATTCTGTTCCTAGTAGATCTAGTTTAAAATATAAATTTGTATTAGTTAACATAATTGATATTTTAATTAAATACTACTGAACTAGTTTTGTTTAAAATTAGGGCAAGCCTCTACTGACAAATGGAATATGTCAGCAGAGTATTAAATACAGAGAACAAGGTATAAACATAATACTAGGATCAAAGCCTAGTTAATATAGGAACATTTATGAAAGATACAACCCTGAACATAAGCAACATATGATAAAAATTCTCCAGCCTATGATTAGTAAATTGCAAATACAAAGCCTAGTAGATTGATAACCATAAAACTTAACCATTAGGGTTAGAAATTTCATTTCAGCCATTACTTAACATAAACAGTAATGGAACTTTGGGAGGAAATAGAATAGGCCTTCAAGGGTTTCATACCTGAATTTGAAGCTTTGTCAATGGCTTCACCTGCACAGTTAAATAACCAGCATTAATAATTCAATGCAGATCTGACCTCTGTTTGATGACCAAATCAATTGGGAACTACCATGTTCCTCCCAACCATGACCCAGAACCGTTCTTGGTTCTAATCCAGATCCCCCCGAGCTATACTCCAACATGCAAGTAGATTAGAGCTACTAAGGTAGGGTTTCCTAACTGGTATTCAGTTCTGAATCAGTCCTCTTTCCTTGCAGGAGAAAGTAAAAAATAGGCAGAATAATAATTCTCCAAGATGAAAAATTAGAACCCCAAGCCTTTGCTTGGCTTGAGTCTTTATAGACAAACTTTTCAGTCAAAGGGGCAGTTAAATCAAGAAATCCTTGATTTCTTGATTTAACCCTTTTTAATTTACTGGGGTAATTTTCATAGATATTTCACTATTTATTAATCCTTTAATAATAAATCATAATTGGTGGAGCTTCTCTTCTTTCTTTATTCAATTATACAATTAATCATAATTAATTCTTTATACATACTATGTATAATATACATAGTATTAAAATACTTGTTAACAAATGTCTTCAGGCATCATGTGTCATGATCTTTAGACTTAACGACACTTCTTTATGAAGGTCAAGTAGATAGATGGCTCAAGTCTATTAGGCTAGGAAACTCTAAACATCCTTGTATGTTGGATTTCCCTCGTATAACGTGGTAGTTCTTCAGTACTTGATGAAAATATAGAAATTCAAAATTTCATTTAATCACTTAAAAATAAGTATGATGAGATCAATATTATTCTCGATTCGTTTTCACTCAGAGGTGATTTTAATCTTTTCAGTAACACCTAACACTTACCATAGCCCATACTCAATGCTTATAATAGGGAGTTACAAACATAGTGCAATTTCAGAGCTCTCGCTCAACACTAAATGCTAGGATGTACTTGTACGATACACCTAGGGATACAATGCCCAAAGATACGATGCTCTAGAGCTTATGCTCAACACCAGCATGGAATGCTCCAGAGCTTATGCCCAACATTTCCAAATTATATTTTCATGTGTTTCAGAGCTTTATGCTCAACACAAATGTAAGTAATCATGTGCTCCAGAGCCTCTTGCTCAACACAAACATCTCATCGATCATGTGCTTTAGGTTCCACACCCAAGACAAAACATTTCATCAATCACGTGCTTCAGGGTCCACGCCCAACATAACCAACTTATATATACATATATATCATCAACAATTGGCTTATGCCCAATATTCAAAACAATCATCATGTTCATATGTAGTGGGGTCTTCGACCCAATATAAAATAAAACATCAATATAATCATCATGATCAATAATCTCATGCCTATAAATGGTAGGTCCAAAATTCGGGATATTACATCCCTCCGCGCTTAGTACAACACCATTCTTGGTGTTCTAGGGACTCTAAATGATATCATGAAACAAGGCACGCTAAGCCTTTCTCATGGTGGCCTCATTCTCCCAGGTATCCTCATCTACCTCAAAGTGCTTCCACTGCACTTTCAATTGGACTATAGTGCGCTTCCGAAGCTGCACTTCTCTCTTGTCCAATATATGCAAAGGTTCAAGGGAAAATTCCCCCTCAGGTTCCACCTGTAATAATGACCAATCAATGACATGCTTAGTGTCATAAACATATTTCTTTAATAAATATGCATGGAAAATATTATGCACTCTTACGTGCGTAGGTAATGCTATTTCATAAGCCATTGGTCCTTTCTTTGCCATAATTTCAAAAGGTCCACAAAATCTAGGTGCTAACCTACCACACCTACCCAAGCTCAATGAGCTCCATTTTTCTTTCACTTTCAAGTAGACATGCTCACCTACTTGATAGTCTTTATCTTTCCTTTTCTTATCCGCATAACTTTTCTGATGGTCTTGTGCCTTTTTAAGGTTTCCCTAGACCTTGGTAACTAACTATTCCAAGTCCAATAATAGGGCAGGCCCTAACATGAGCTGATCCACCGGGCTGTCCCAAGTAACTGGGGTCCTACACTTCCGTCCATAGAGTACCTCGAAAGCATTCATCTTGGTGGAAGCCTGATACCGGTTGTTATATGCAAACTCTACAAGGTGCAGATAATCTTCCCACTTGGTGGGGTTGTTCATGAGATACATTTGAAGCATGTCTTCAACAATTTGGTTTACTCTTTCAGTCTGCCCGTCCATCTGCGAGTGATAAGCAGTGCTAAATTTCAGCTGCATCTCTAATCCAGAGAATAAATATCTCCAAAAGTTTCCTATAAACTTAACATCTCGATCTAAGATAATCACTTTGGGTATCCCGTGTAATCTATATATCTCTTTTAGGAAAATATCGGCAATGTTCACGGCCTTGTAGGTTGATTTCACAGGGATGAAGTGTGATGCCTTTGAAAGCTTGTTAATGACTACGAAGATGGAATCATTTTGTTTCTTGCTTTTCTGTAAGCCAGTAATAAAATCCATAATGATAACCTCCCACTTCCATTCTGGAATGGGCAATGACTGTAGCAATCCTGAAGGATGTTGGTGCTCAACTTTAACTAGATGGCATTCCTGACATTTCACAATAAACATTTCTATGTCGGCCTTTAACTTAGGCTAGAAAAAGTGTCTCTTGACGGCATATATCATCTTTTGATATCCCGGGTGCCTCGAGTAGGGTGTCCTATGAAATTATATGAGGATGCTAGACCGAATGTCCCCTCCAACTAGAACATAAAATCTATCCTTGGACCATAGTAGTCCGGATTCATCCACCTTGTAGTCCTTCTGTTGTTGAAACAACTGGTCCTCTTGGACCTTCTTGAGGATTTCCACATAGAACGGGTCAACCTTGTTGGACGTTCTAATCTTCTCATGTAAATATGCATTAGTTTGACTCAGGGTCACCTCATATATCATATGAGTTTGTCGACTCAAAGCATCGACAACTTTGTTCTCTTTGCCCTTAATATGATTTAGTTCAAAGTGATACTCACTCAGGAAAGCCAACCATCTGGCTTGCCTCGCATTCAGATTGGGTTGATCAAATAAATAATTTAGACTCATATTGTCAGTATTTAGAAGGAACTTCCTTGCCATGAGGTAGTGCCTCCACATCTTCAGAGTGTGGGTAATGGCTGCTAGCTCAAGTTCGTGCATGGGATAATTCTACTCATGCTCTTTTAATTTCCACGATTCATAACATATCGCATGATCATTTTGCAAGAGGACTCCTCCAAGTCCTTCCTTGCTTGCATCTGTGCATACAACGAAATCCCCATTGGGATCCGCAATACTGGTGCAGTCATCAAAAGCTGCTTAAGCTTTTGAAAACTTTCTTCACACTTGTCAGTCCATAAGAACTTGTTTGCTTTCTTCTACAAAACCATCATGGGGCAAGCGATTCTTGAGAATTTCTCAATGAAATTTCGATAATACCCGACTAAACCCAAAAATGACCTAATGTCGGTGACACTAGTTGGGGTAGGCCAATCCTTTATGGCTTGAATATTTTCTGGGTCCATAGTTATTCCTGCCTCGGATATGATGTGACCTAGGTACTATATTTGTCGTTTGTAAAAATCACATTTACTAAACTTAGCGTAGAGTTGGTGTTCTCTCAACACTCGAAGTACTATGTAAAGGTGTTCTTTGTGTTCCTCTTTATTCTTGGAATAAATCAGAATTTCGCCAATAAATACTAGTACAAACTTATCCATATATTTACTGAATATGTTGTTCATCATACACATAAAATTTGTGGGTGCATTGGTCAACCCGAACGGCATCACTACAAACTCATAGTGCCCGTACCTTGTACGAAAGGCGGTATTGGGAATATCTTCATCTCGGATCCATACCTGATGGTACCCGAATCGCAGGTCAATCTTTGAAAAGATTTTGGCTCCTCCCACCTGGTCTAACAAATAATCGATCTTAGGGAGCGGGTAACAGTTCTTCATAGCCATTTTGTTCAACTGACAGTAATCAATGTACATCCACATTGTACCGTCCTTCTTCTTTATGAACAAAATTGGTGCTCCCTAAGGGGACACACTGGGTCGGATACACCCCTTCTCTATTAATTATTGGAATTGCAATTTGAGTTCCACCAATTCTGGTGCACTCATGCGGTAAGGGGCTTTGGAGGCTGAAACTGATCCTGGGGTTAGTTCGATGGAAAATTTTAGGTCTCGTTTCAGAGGTAATTCGGGGATTTACTCAGGAAACATGTCCTTGAATTCTTTAAGAACGAGGAAGTCTTCTATGCGTTGTTCTCTATCAGAATCTATGTATCAGATGTTCACTGCAAATAACTTGCAGCCCTTCCTAATACATTTCTTTGCTTGTAAGGCAGAGATCTGTCTCACAAAATATTTCTTTGGGATGCCTTGAACCTTCACTTGGTTCCCTTTGTTGATGTAATTGTAACTTTGGAATGTATTCACTTGTATTTCTTATGTATTGTAACTTGATGTTTATTTTAGGATGTATTTGTAATGTACTTGAGTCATGTCATGCCCCGAGGTTCCTATTGGGAGTTTCTATAATGTAAACAAGTCATGTCAAGTCAAGTTGGGTAACCATCCTATTGTCTAAGGGTTAAAGTCCCCGTAGTTTTGGGGCACTAGGGTTATTAGACTCACCTAGTGAAGTCGTCCCTAGTTGGGTTTAGTCAAGTCAGGAATTAGTATAAATAGAGAGCTAGCCTCTCTATTTATCACACACTCACTCATACTTAGTTGTAGCACATAGCTGAGGAAGATAAAGACATTGGGGCAAGGAAGAAAGAGGTTACTGCTGTCGGGAGATCATGTTACTGTTTTGGGTTTCACTTTTGGTGCTGATTCTATCTCAGAGGAAGTTGCAGGGTTTTCTCCATTTATGGTTTCCCCGAGGAAAAACACTGTGTTCATTGTCTCTTGTGTTTGATTGCTGTGCTTGTTGTTCTCTCAGTTAAAGATCCTAATGTTATGCTAGATTAATGTTAAAAATCTAACACCCTTGACTATCAGTACACAAGATAGACTTGTGTAGGCAATCGAGCATGACATGGTGTTGTTCCAACCAGTCCATGCCGATAAGAATATTGTACGATCCTAAAGGTAGGATGTTCAGGTTTACCTTAGTAAGGAAACCATTCAGGTTTACTTCGCATTCTTTAACAATTTCTGAAACCTTCCATTTTGTACCGGTGGCTAACTGTACCAACCAAGGTTTATCATGCTTTACTTTTCCTAACTTGCATAAATCAACAATCTTAGGTGCACCATAGCTCCGACAAGCACCGAGATCAATAAGTATTAAAACATAGGTGTTCAATATCTTACCTTCGATCTCGACCATTATAGCTTGATGGTCCACCTGTTGGCCATCTAATGCTGCATAGATTCATGGGGTTCCCGCTATATCCTTAATGGTAGGTTCTTCTTGCAGGTTATGCAAGACTCCATTGTTCTTGTTCTTACAGTCTCGAGCATAATGCAGTCCGTTGCACTTCTATCACTTGATCGCTAAAGGGGTAGCATTGGATCCACTCTCCACTTTCTTATTACCATTAGGGGTTGGTACATAAGGATTCGTACCAGTTTTGTTGAAGTTCTTGTTCGCTTGAAAGATGTTATTTTGCTTTCTATAAGGTTGTGGGTTTGACCTAGGCTTGCGGTTATCAAAAACGTTTCTAGAATTTTCTATGTTTCGGTTCTTGTTTTCTTGCCGTAACTGCCCATGCTCATAACAGAGTCGGGCCTTGTGTAGTGCAGTATCCAGTGTCTTTGGCATGTCGAATTCTATCCTTTCCTGAAAACTGGGAGGAAGACATCCTAGGAACTACTGGATATTCACCTTCTGTTCTTTGATATACGGTATATAATGCAACAGATCTAGAAATATGTTTATAAATGCATCCATAGTTATGGACCCCATGCGCAGTTCATGGAACTCTTTTACCTTGCGGTCAAAGAACCTTTCTGACATGTATTTCCCTTGGAAAATCTTTCGGAAGTTTTCCCAGCCTATTTCTCGCATCTCATCTTTCTTGGTGTGCTTTAAATCTTGCCACCATCTTGCTGCCTTACCATTCAGGTTGTAGATGGAAAGCCTAGCCTGCATCACACTTGAATATTTATGAACCTGGAAATACTTACTCATTCCTAGCAACCATTCTTTAGCATTTTCTCTCGTGTTTACTTCACCTTCATAGGTTAGGGTTCTCATTTTTCCAAACTCCCCCTGAAGATTGTCATCACTTCTTTGCCTCTTTCTCCATGGAGAAAGTGAGTCATCACTAGCAGGATTGTGATGATCTCCTTTAGTTGCTTCAGGTGTACCTTCCTTTTTTGCTTCTCTTGGGTTGCTGGTCCGCTCATGGTATGGTTATCTTTTGGATCTATTGGTGGAATGGGTAGGTTTACCTTGCAGGCTCCCTCCCGTCATGTCACGCAATAATGCTTCATTTATAGCTTGATGTTCCTTTATTTCATTTAGACTGTCTTCTCTGAAACTTTTCAGTTCAGCTTGAAGACTATGCAAAGTTTTCAGCACATCAGAGTTTAGCTCGACCACCAAGTTCACTTCCGAAGTGGGGGTGTTCATTTCTTCTTGTTGGCTGTTTTCTTCCTCAGTATTCGTAAACTGAACAGTGCTGTAAAATTTTTCCTGTAACACAAAATTTTTTAATAGCTGCAAGAATTTCTGTTAGTAACAAAAATTACTTATCATACTTTATTTTCTCTACGTGAATGCCTGGTGCATCCATAAGTCTCTTAGTATTGAAACTGGGCTCTGATACCACTTGTAATGTCCCTAAAATTTGAAAAATAAATAAATTATAGGCTAGTGAAAACTACCCAAAGGGATCATTATTACTCATGCGGAAACACAGGTGCTACTTATACTTTCGATCTCTTCAAAATCTGCCCACTGTCTTGTTAATCTCTTATCCATTCAATGACTATTAGCTTGTTTACTTCTTATGTCTTAATTCTGTTATTTAAGCTATTGATATATCTTAGTTATTACTGTCAGTGAATTAATGATTTGTATAGATCGTTGTTTTTCTCCTGCACATGTGTACTTTGTTTATTTAATAAAAACTAACTTAACTTTGTTGATGGGAACAAAGTGATGGAGTGGCGGGACTCTTTCTCCCATGACGATCTGAGAGGTAAGTTCATTCTTCATTATGCAGGATTACTTAGTTCATTCGAACTAAGGCACCTTATTCATTGATTCATAGGTTACTCTTACGACATTGGGATTATTGGCTACTTGACGCAATTCAGTTCTTAGTTATACTTCCCGTTCTGCCTTGCACTTTTGTTACTGTTCTGTTTTACGACTAAGGTACGTCCTATGTTGTTAATTATCTTTCTTCGTTAAATTAGTAGATGCTATGAATTATCTTATTGTCCCTACCATTATTATTATCTATCTCTTGGCTATTTTATTTACTCGTCTCTTGTTTTTATTTTGCAGGTTTACCTTGGTTACGAGCTTGTAAACTTACGCTTGTTATTCCTAGCGAGGGCATCATGGCATACTACGTTTGCCATGATTCCTAAATACTACAAAACCTAGTCTATGACCTATGCACGAATGCTACCTATATGAACTAGAAAAAAGGGCATGTGACAGCCTAAACTTTGATGCTAAGGGTAAACATTGTCAACACTATATGATAGTGTTAAGAGCTGCACATACCATAAGGTTGGGACTATGGTATACATACCATGTCATTAGCATTGAGCCTACGCTGACATTTAAAGGGTGGCGAAACCATAGGATAGAGGGTTTAACATATGACTTGGTTGAAATAATGTTGATTCCATAAGCTATGGTGGGGTTTTATGGAGGCATTAATGGCCACCAGCTGGTGCCATTAATGGCACCGGGGTTGGTGAAAACCCTTGGAAAAGGACTTGGCATTCGTTGTTTGTGCATTATATTTTTTGCATTGTGGTTTAGCATGGCCTCTACGTAGTTGGGGAAGGGAGGTGAGCTCCATCAATTCGTAGGTAAGCTTAGACCAGCTCTGTGTAAAATTCATTTGCTTCATTGGTTCCTTCATGGCATGGTCATGCTTCTCATGCCATCATTGGTTTGTCTGTAGGTGAACATGAAGGTGCGCTGGGATTTATTCTTCACGGACATGGTAAGCCTGCTATCAAGATTTACTTTCCTCCTCTCATTCTGGGAGATTCCTAAGTTTGGATTCTTTACTAGGTTGGGGTTTCGATGGTACTTGTTGACTCTGCCTTCGGGGTTTAAGATGTAGCTTGCTCTAGTTTTAAATGGACTCTTGTTGAGAGGTTTGGCATTTGTTTGGGCCGTGGCTGCACCATTACTTGTAATGGTGCCATAGCTCATAGCTTGCCATTAACGTTTTTATCACTTGACTGTTGTAAAAGAGGTTTCGTGCTTCACTATGTAAATACACCGAGCGTTTGGATTTTATGTAAGGACTGAAATGTGATTTGGATAAGATGCATACGATTTCATTCAACGTTTATAAAATATTATACCTTGTAAACAAATTGGGACTGTGTAGTTAATTTGATGCTACGTTTTAACATGTGGACTTTACTAGATTCGATCGTGGCCTTAAAGCCTATAGAATTTACTCTGTATATTTATAAAGGTTTGGGTTAAGGAAGTATGCACAACACTCTGTTTGTTTGGTTTGTATTTTAAGTCAGGAAAGCTTCTAGAGCTTGGGGCGTTATGCCATGGGCTGCACCATTGTAGCAATGGTTCCATAGCCCATTGTCTTGCCACCACATGATTTGTGTTAGCGTATAAGTGGAGACTGTGTTTTTTTTTTTATAAACAAAGTATTGCACTCTTAGTTTTGTATTGGCTTAGCGTGGGTGCAGGCCATGCCACGAATGGGATGTGGCTCTCCCAACGACTACGATAGCTTTAGTTGGCATTTAATATGTAAATTGTTTATTTTTTAAAGAATAGGGATGTAACAGCCAGGGTTATGACAACCCACGATATCGATTTGGTTTATTAGCGTGATTGTGTGATGAGATTGGAACTTAGCTGAGGCCATAGCTAGGGTATTTACGACCTCACTGTTAGTGTATGCTTTGTTTGTTTATGGAATTGGGGCGTAGCTTAAAAACATAGCCTGCATATATTAGATGTATAGCATGGACTGTATAGAGATGGTTATGTGATTGCTTACTGCTTGGGTATAAAATGCTTATGGTTTTATTAATGTTATTTCCTTGAGTCTGGACATCTATAGGATTTGATGTCGCGACCTCTTGTTGGCAAAATGGGTTTTAGTTGTTTAAATGTTTAATATGATTCGTTTGGTTATGTGTAGATTTAAATGGGACCTTTAAACACTTAAAGTCTTTTATAAAGGATGAATGTAATAATAGGACTGTGGATTTAACATTTGAGTTATGTAAATGGATGCGATTATAGGCTTAGTGAACTGGACTGTAGATTTTATATAATAAGACAGAGTTTTGATATTGGACCACATGGATGGTCACGATGCCTTCTCTGTTGGGTTAATTATGATTATGTTTATTAAATGGAATGTTATGATATTTAATTTGTTTTTAAATGATTATGTAGAGTAGACCTTATAAGTTCTTTAATACTTTGTTAGCTTGTTTATTATATGAATTTTGTTCCTAGTAGATCTAGTTTAAAATATAAACTTGTATTAGTTAACATAATTGATATTTTAATTAAATACTACTGAACTAGTTTTGTTTAAAATTAGGGCAAGCCTCTGCTGACAAATGGAATATGTCAGGAGAGTATTAAATACATAGAACAAGGTATAATCATAATATTAAGATCAAAACCTAGTTAATACAGGAAAATTTATGAAAGATACAACCCTGAGCATAAGCAGCATATGATAAAAATTCTCCAGCCTATGATTAGTAAATTGCAAATACAAACCCTAGTAGATTGATAACCATAAAACTTAACCATTGGGGTTACGAAATTTCATTGCAGCAATTACTTAACATAAACAGTAATGAAACTTTAGGAAGAAATAGAATAGGCCTTCAAGGGTTTCATAGCTAAATTTGAAGCTTTGTCAATGGGTGCACCTGCACACTTAAATAACCAACATTAAAAATTCATTGTAGATATGACCTCTATTTGATGACCAAATCACTTGGGAACTACCACGTTCCTCCCAACCATGACCCTGAACCGTTCCTGGTTCTAATACGGATCCCCCGGAGCTAGACTCCAATATGCAAGTATCTTAGAGGTCCTAAGGTAGGGTTTCCTAACTGGTATTCAGTTATGAATCAGTCCTCTTTCCTTGCAGGAGAAAGTTCTCCAGGAAAAACACTTGAGAGCCAAAAACAGGCAGAATAATGATTCTCCAAGATGAAAAATCAGAACCCCAAGCCTTTGCTTGGCTTGAGTCTTTATAGACAAACTTTTTAGTCAAAGGGGCAGTTAAATCAAGAAATCCTTGATTTCTTTATTTAACCCTTTTTAATTTATTGGGGTAATTTTCAATTCTTAACCTAACTTTTAACTAGTTTCCAGTTAGTCTTTCATAGATTTTTCACTATTTATTAATCCTTTAATAATAAATAATAATTGGTGGAGCTTCTCTTCTTTCTTTATTCAATTATACAATTAATCCTAATTAATTCTTTATACATACTATGTATAAAATACATAGTATTAAAATACATGTTAACAAATGCCTTCGGGCATCATGTGACATGATCCCTAGACTTAACAACACTTCTTTATGAAGGTCAAGTAGATAGATGGCTCAGGTCTACTAGGCTAGGAAACTCTAAACATCCTTGCATGTTGGATTTCCGTCGTATAACGTGGTAGTTCTTTAGTACTTGATGAGAATACAGAAATTCAAAATTTCATTTAATCACTTAAAAATAAGTATGATGAGATCAATATTATTCTCGAGTCGTTTTCACTCGGAGGTGATTTTAATCTTTTCAGTAACCCCTAGCGCTTACTAAAGCCCATACTCAACACTTATAATAGGGAGTTACAAACATAGTGCAATTCCATAGCTCTTGCTCAACACTAAATGCTAGAATGTATTTGTACGATACAACTAGGGATACAATGGCCAAAGATGCGATGCTCCATAGCTTATGCTCAACACCAACATGGAATGCTCCAGAGCTTATGCCCAACATTTCCAAATTATATTTTAATGTGTTCCATAGCTTTATGCTCAACACAAATGTAAGTACTCATGTGCTCTAGAGCCTCTTGCTCAACACAAACATCTCATCAATCATGTGCTTCAGGGTCCATGCCCAACACAAAACATTTCATCAATCACGTGCTTCAGGGTCCATGCCCAACACAACCAACTTATATATACATATATATCATAAACAATTCGCTTATGCCGAATATTCAAAACAATCATCATGTTCATATGCAGTGGGGTCTTCGACCCAATATAAAATAAAACATCAATATAATAATCATGATCAATAAGCTCATGCCTATAAATGGTAGGTCCAAAATTCAGGATATTACATTGAGTTGAATCATTATAAATGAGAAAGGTCATGTGGAGCAAGGCAAGTTCCCAATCTTTCCTCTTCCACAACATGCCAATGACCTTTAGAAACATTACCGGAATTGTTTTGTGTCCCACTGAAATAACCATACAAATGGTTAGCGCATGTCCATAGTGGAAGTGATTCACATGTTAGTCACATGGGTTTCCATTAATACCCAAAACCCTAGTCTTTAGTTTTGGTTTTAACTAATGGTTTCAACCATTAAACAATTGCTTCATTTGAAACATGTTCTTATAGGAGGAAAAAGGGAAGTTTCTATCCCAAACTCCATGCCCTAATTCCATTAAGGTTGCAACCTAATTTTATAACTCAAAAATATCATATACAAAATTGTTGTGTAGCTTCATTGTGACCTTAAAAATATATTATTATTATTATTATTATTATTATACATATCTAAGAATAATAATTATCCATTCCATATTTTTAATTTTCTATGGAAAGGGTCTAGGAATGGTAGTTCTCTCCATCTTGTGGCTTGGGAGTATCCAGTTTGTGGAGTAAGGCTTGTAAAGAAAAATACTTAAAGAATTATGATTGGGCTTCATTGTTCAAAACGAATCCTTTAGATAGCAATGGTCACTCTATAATATGGAATAGTTTCATCAATAATTTCTTTTGGTTAAAAAAATGGATGGTTTAGGACATTGGAAATGGAAAGCAAGTGAGAATTGGCATTGATCCATTTGTTGGAGACAATGAAAAACACAAGTTTCCAATGGGTATTATCAATCATCTTGAAGTTTTAAACTTATATAGCCTGAAAAAAATTAGAAGACCTCCTTGGGAAGTTTTGAAATGAGATTATTAGTTTAGGTCAAAATATTTGGGTTTTATAGGCATATGGGAATATATTTGGGATATTTATATCCTTACTTTAAATGTCCAAGCATCATACTTAGCTCTGAAGAAAATAGTTTATCCTGGTCTTGGAACAAGGAAAGTGGTCAGGTTACATCTAAAGAAACCTATTATGGAATTGTGCATTCCCTCTCTTCTTGTAACATCAAATGGTAGAACAAAAAAATTTGCAAGTGGTGTCTCCCTTTGAAATTTAAATGTTTCTTTTAAATTCTTATGGAAAACAAAACAAGTCCTAACTTGGAAAGATATAACGAAACGAGGGTGGATTGAGTCGTGCTCGTGTCCTTCGTGTATAAGGGAGGAATATTTTGTCGATCACATGTTCATTGAATCTTATTTTAATAAAGAATCCTGGGTTCTTTTTGGTGGGGAGTCGAATTTTAATTTGGAATGGGGTGAAGGAGGGTTAAATGACAGCTTCAAAGATTGGTATGCAAAAGTGAAAACTTTTAGATTCCTTCAAATTTTTATTTTTGGGAATATTTGGAAAGCTATGAACAAAGCTTTATTTGAGAAGGTTGTTCCAAATATCAGTATTTGTAGTATCAACAACATCTCTCTTTTTAAATAATTTGAATGTGTCAGAAAAAGAAAGAACCAAAAGATTGTTTATAAGCCTGTTTTTTCTATTATCTCAGCATGTGGCTTTTTTATGGTTCATCGAAGGAAGGTTTTTGTGGAAGTGGGAAGGTGTTGAAACTTAATGAACACCACTAGTTTAATTTGTGGATGGGAGGAAAGAAGGGAAGTAGCACAAAAGATGAAATCTTGCAACTTTGGGGGATTCTTTTTTTTTGCAAACAAATATGGAGTTGATTCATTGACCATATTTGGGGACTCAAAGATTATTATTGAGTGGGAAAAAGGTAACTTCAATATTCATGTCTTTTAGTTAAACAACTAGTCCAAGAGAAAAAAATTGTTGATCAACTCTTTTATGCACATTTCAACGATTTTTAACAGGGAAGCCGAGAGGTTGTCGAAAGTTGTGTAATGAATGATTTTGGATCTCTATTTTTGAAGAGGTGATAGAGGACAAAATTTTGATGGAAGGCTCGGTTCTTCTAGACTAAGTTTTTGTTTTGATAGGTTTTCTGAAAAGGTTTAATGTATGTATGGATATGTATTTTGGTCTCCTGGGGAAAATTCAGAATATATGCTTGACTAAGATTCAAGTTTGGGATTAAGTTCTTAGACAAGTAAGTCTGATGAAGCAGTTTGCTCTGAAAGTTTTTTGAAGGTAATTGTTGGCATGGGGAGAATTGGTAAATTGTATGTATATTTTCTTTGATTCCAAATGAATATCAAGAAATCCTTTTTCTTTGGAAAAAAAAATTGATGAAAAGTAATAATATTTGAATCTCTATTGTATTTTATTTTGTTATTTCTCTTTGTTAATTATAATAAAATCAATTTTTTTTATATCATTAACATCATAGGTGCATATATGTTATAATTGTAGTATTAATAAAAATGACCTCTAAATTAAAAAATAAAAATCTAAAAAAAGGGTCGCTATAATAAAATAAACTAACATAGACCCACTTAACCCCACATCTATAAGTGTCTAGTGGTTTGATTGGAGTTAAGATGGATATATGATGGTTGCATTGATAGTAGTGAGGTTCTCTACAACCCAATGTGGGGGAGATGATGTGGCATAATGTAACGCAACATATGTAATATCCCAAACCAACACCATTTATATTTTTGTTATGTTTGATGTTTGTGTTGAGCTTGTCGGCTCTAAAGAAACTAGACTGTTTAGATTTAAGATGATTGACTTAGATGTTGAGATTATAGGCTTTGGAGCACCTATACTAGTTACATTTATCATGTTTGAGATGTGTTTGAGATGGTGTTGAGTTATAGGCTCTAGAGTATAAAAAATGCATTAACTAATTATTAACTTATTACTTATCCTCTTTTATTCTTCTTCTAAGACAACCACTTAAAGAATGTCCAAGCATGCTAGATATAAGAATGGTCTTAAATAATTGTTAATAAAATAATAAAATAGAAAATAATAGGACAAATATGAGGATATTTCTACATTATTTAATTAAAAATAAATGAAATAAGAGAGTTAAAGAAATCTAATAACTTTTTAAAGATTGAGGTAAAGAGGAAGTAAAGGAAACAAGAAGTGTGGTTTTACTAAACAAAGAGTTTAAGCTAAATCATAGGAGCCTTTTCCTCAAGAAAAATAATAAATAGCATAGAGTGGAAATTACAAGGATAATAGTCCCTACTGCACTAGAGGGTTCACTTGCAGGTCTTTGAGTGCTCAATTGCCATGATTAAGTAAATGGATAAAGGGGAAAATAGTACAAGACACTAAGTAAAGATGGTAAAATACATTATAGCTACTCTGTTCATATCAATCAAGATTGATATTCTCTAGTGTACTTGGTTTAGATTGGGGGTGACCTGTGGAATGAACAAAGAACTATTCCAGGTTTGTGGTTGGGTAGACCATGGAAGTTCGCCAATGAGTTGAAAGCTGAAATATTGATAAGCATTCTAAATTTTCTATTCTATTTAAATGATGTTTTCCATATTATATTAATATAGTTGTTGAATTGGATCTCTCATAAATCTATATAACTAGTCTTGATATGAATGAGTCTATTAAGTGTTTCAGTTACAAACATATAATTTATATTGCATAATTGTTGATAGTACTTATATCTCAAACTCATTAAATATTAATGAAATATTAATCTTGATCTAAATCATAATGCTAGCTAATTTATAAAAAAAATCTACATATATTTGTTTATTTAAGCTACTCTTATTTCATCCATTTTATAGATTCTGAAAAATCTTGGATATAATACTTAATTTTGGTTATTACAATTAGATAGACTTAATTAAATATATAACTATGTAATTATTATTTTTCATAAATACAATCCCTTGTCTAAATATTGATTTATTAATTGTAAAAAACCTAAAAAAAAGGATTCTTAATTGTAAAAAACCTAAAAAAAGGGTAAGAATCCAATAAAATATTAGTTCATATACCTAAAGGTAAGAATCCAATAAAATATTAATTCATATACCTAAAGGTAAGAATCCAATAAAATATAAATTCATATACCTTATGGTCTTAAAGAGAAAGCTTTCTTTTAGTCCAATATAAGACAAAATTCATTGTTGAATCTCTTACTAAGTCCCTGAACCAACCCAATCATGTCAAACTTGTAACATAAAGTATAAAACAAAAAATATTATCAAATACGACGACTAATCAAAAGTTAGATTTATGCATCCCAGCCACATAATTGGAAAAGCACTCAAACCTTTATCATAAAGCAAGTATGCAAACATACATAAATTATATCCAACTCATGACCTTAAATTGGGCACTTGATCATTTCCACACATTAGTAGCGAAGGAGGTTGAATGAGTTTCAAGGATCAAGCTCCAAAAGATATGACCAACTCCAAGATTCATTATCGGAAGCCCAAGCCTATGACTTCATCAAAAAATTATTAACACACAAAAGAGAAATCATGGTAAACAAACCATCGACCTAGGGTCGAATTTGGTGAATAATTTTTTTTTTCCAATCACATAAAAAAAACTCTATAATAACGATATGAGGTAATTAATCACCTTGTTTAAACACCATATACTTCCACAACAAACCGACGATTAATCAAACGATCATGTGGACTTATAAAACATAGTAATTGAAAAAAATACATCTGGACTTATAAAACATAAAAAAAAAAAAAATCCACATCTATTTATAAAATAATTTTTTTTAATAAAATAAAAAGTCATTAAAAATGTCCATATTAGTTAATAAAAATTTTAATAACTAAAAGACATGGATCCATCTTAAAACGACATGTATCAAATATAGACCGGTTTAATTTTTCTGAAGTGATTTTTTTAAAAGCTGCCAATTGACTCAAGAATGCATTCCAATTTAATTATGGAATTCATTCAAGGGAGACAATCCTGTATTAGTGAATCCTCAACTTCAATGTAACACCCCCTCAGTACCCGACTGGAAATGACAGAGTGTAAGTAAAAAACACTGTAAATATTATCCTAGCATCATTAAATTATAGATGAAATTAATATTGATAGGAGACTAAAATAATGATAAATTAAGTATGCACGACTAAAATAATGATTAGGGATTAATCCATTAGAGAGAAAGAGTGAAAGACAAATAAAGTCTTAGGGGTTTAGTAAATCTAAACCCATTGTCATCACGATTTCGATGACACATAAAAAAGAAGTTGGTTACAACAATTAATGGTAAGTTACACGCTGATAAAAATGGTGGGAGAGATTGCCATTTGTTATGATACCAATAAGAAAATAAGAGACAGTATATATTAGTGCACAAATTACTATAAAATTATCTTGAAATCCAAGATCAATCAAAGCGCTAATGACTAAGATTTAAGGAATGTGCGGTGCATATCTACTTGAGAAAATAAATGGTAAAAATATGACATATGGTATATTATATTTCTACTAAAGGGAGGATGAAATATTAAAAACATTGGATATTAATACCACATACGCTGGAAAAAAGAAAATGAGATCTGTACAACAGTATTTATAAGGAGGATTGCGAAGGAGAGGGAACCGAATGGGATTTTTTAACCATAACTTGACGCACCAATCATTTTTGTTTTATGAAGGCGGAGGAGCCGAGAATGGGGTAGCGGTCGAAGCACACAGGATCAGAGTACCCTGCATTGAGGTAAATCGATCTATCTGTACGGAGTCTAATTTCCGTGTGGAGGTAGCTCTGCCAACCATTCTCCAGTTTATTTGTCTGATATACAATTTCAACCTTTCTTGTTTCCAGTATTTTTACTAATGCTAGATATAAACCCTTGCGGATAATGCAAGGTCTGCGATTTTGAGCGAATAACCAGTTAGTATTAAAAATTGCACGAGTTTTGTAATTATGCATGCGATTCACATGGTAAACAAGTTATGGGTATCTGTAGACCAGATCTATGATATTTATAAAAGTTGGCAATAATATAACTGCGTTTTTCACTGGTGTATGATGCATTTGATCTGCATTATAAGCAAATCTGGATACATGTATATATATATAAGTTAGCATTAACATGTCTATGAGTTACATTGGTGCATGCGTTTTTTTTATTTGTGCATGTGATTGGACACATCCTGTAAATTATCATTTTAGGTTGGAATTGATCTTCTTTAACGGCTTCGAGTCCTACAATTTCGATTTAAACATTTAGGTACATTTTCGATCTGGGCAATGTGTCAACCTTCTAGTGTCTCCATTTGATTGATTGTTGGATTGGATCTGAACACTTTGCATTGGTTATTGGGTCCTCATGTTTCCCTTTGTCTTGCCTGATTTGGGGATACATGTTTATACATGTGTGAATGCGATTTTGATTCATGCGTGGACACATCTAAGTTATACATTTATGACTACGATTTCTTTGAGAAATGTATTGGATTTGATTGAATAGATTTGGCCGCTATGTCTTTAAGAAAATTTTTATGACCTGATTAGTTTTTATGCTTCTTGGATCATAATAGACCTTAGATGAATGGCTTCGTTCTCTTTAAACATTTTACATATGAATGCAATTCTGCCTGCCTGCAATTCCATTTCTTGATAGATTTTAGTTCTAAATATATTGTTTTCCCTGCGATTTCTGGTTAGTATTACCCTTCCTTTCAGATGCCTGTGATTTCTGTTTCGGGTAGATATATTTGTATTCATGTGTTGGGTGAGATATGATATTTATATGGTATTCCTTGTTGGGTTTTCGGTAGATCCTTGATGTATGTAGATATAAACCATAACCATGCAATATAAATGATCCATTACCTATTTTTTAGAATGACCTGGAAGTGTGGTCATGAATTAATAATTCAAATTCCTTTTCTCTTGATTTGTGAATAGATTTATTATAAGGTTGATTACTTGAGGACCTTAACATTTCAGGGAAAGGTCACATAACCAGAATATATTAATATGATGTACTTGAGGACCTTAACCTTTGAGGGAAAGGTCGCATAACAAGAATATATTAATATGATGTCCACACACAGACATATATATATATATATATATATATATATATATATATATATATATATATATATATATGTCATAACTCTTAACTTAATAGAAGTGAATTGGGATTCATCATATAAACAAGTTTATTAAGTTAAAATATTTTGATCAAGACGATATTAATATTTATGTAAAGTTAGATCGAATTAGTGGCTCACTACAAGGAAGCCACTACACATCCATTTCAAAAGATAAAATAGGTTTTTTTCACTAGAGTTAATCCGTTTCCCCTTCTTATAACATATAGATGGAATGATTTGTGTGTAAATCAAACTAGGCCCCCATGTTAAACAATTCTAAGAGTTAGTAATGGAAGAAGTAGCCTTCACATTCCTGAGAAGAATAAAGTTTTAGTTGGAGTGGATTTTGTGATTTAAAAGTATTAAGATATGCCGTAATCTCGAATCGAGGAGTATATATTGTCCAGAAAAATCTTTACAAAAGAGCTAACAGTATCTCGAAACTAGTGTATTCATCCCCCATCTCGGGGGTGGCTTTAAAAGAGAAAACATACGTCACATGAAGCCTATGGTTGGGAGGAAATTCATAGACATGCTTTCAGTAGCCCAATAAAATATGTTCGTGATTATGGATTAGATAAGTTTCTTTGAGTTACAAAAATCCTAATTTAAGTGAGGTACTTGCTAGTCGTTTGTTTAAATAAGATGTTAATGTGATACATGCATTATGGTGAAGTTAATAGAATGAAATAGAAATGTGATTATTCTTTCCTTATAAAACATTGATATATAGTGAATTTGTTATGCTTTCATATGTATTTAATGTGCAAAATAAGTTTGAAAGATGTTTTAGGTTAGACTTCAAATCAAATGGTTATGCAAGGAATTAGTCGTGCTAATGATCTAGTAAGTGAAAGATAGTGTACCTTATTCTTCTTTTCCTCTATACTTGTTTTCTTTCGTGAAGATAATTAAGTTTAAATGCACGTTTAGACAAATAATCCTATTATTTAAGACCGTTAGAAACAATCATTTGTTTGGTACGAAATCTTATTAGATTGATGAATGAGTTGTTTATTTATAAATGCTTATATAGAGTGAGATTAATTACTTGGGGATCATACCTCCATTTAGTTATTTTTAAAAGTATGTTAATCAGAAGAAGCATTAATATGTATTATGTTACTAATAGAAGAATATTTAAGCAATGAAAGTCCATGGGTATTTTAAAATCAGGAAAAATATACTATGATAGTGGTTACTAAGTGTGAGCTTGTATATTTGGTAATAAGAGATTATTTTATAAGATTATGTATACTTATTTCCTATACATTAGGCGAGAGATGAGAAAGGAAGAATACAATAGAATTAATGTGATTCTATATTTGATGTGTAAGTTCTTACCCTTATTCTT
Organism: Pseudotsuga menziesii; assembly: GCA_001517045.1. Classification (NCBI taxonomy): domain Eukaryota; kingdom Viridiplantae; phylum Streptophyta; class Pinopsida; order Pinales; family Pinaceae; genus Pseudotsuga; species Pseudotsuga menziesii. Next base: position 303,304 of record LPNX010613837.1, read on the forward strand.
GTACTAGTATCGTCAACAATATATTACTCTTTTCAACTACTCAACGGAACTTAATCAAATTGAATTATAGTTTTCAAATATGAATAGATGGAAATGATAGTAATTTTTACGATTATGTGTTTATACACTCTCAAGAGACACACATAGTTGTCTTTTTTAGATATAGTAAAAGCGAAAAATTTACCTCATTTTTTCAGAAATTTACATTGAGGAATTCAGGTACATTACAATATGGTATTAGAGCACTGGTTACAAACACTTGGGCTTATTTGGTCTCAGTCGGAGGAAACGAATATAAATTGTTGAACAAGAAAAGGGACTCCATTCATAAGACGCAAGTATAAAAATTCATTCCAAGGATCGACAAGAGATAACCGACAGGATGTCTTTGAATTACAAGTAAGTATGTTCCATTTGCTGAAGCATTATAATAGCATAGCATTGTCTATAGATGATCATTGTATATGTTTCAATATATAGCTTAATGATATTTATAACATAGCATTGTCTATAGATGATCATTGTATATGTTTCAATATATAGCTTAATGATATTTTATGGTAAATACTAGTCGATAAATATCTCCTCATACTCTACAACTAGTTTCATTGAAGGTTAAAGAAAGTAATCGTTAAAACGATTGAAATAGTTAGACTATTGGAGTCAAAGATTTATGAATTAGGCTCTTGTAAAGTCATCCTAGTTGAGAATGTTTAAAGGTAAAATTTTAAATACTAAACTGATGAACTCTCCTAAGTCTGTTGACTTGGTAGTTTGAAGTAAAATGTTTATTACCTTTCTCTATGTTCCTTGTTATTCTTGATACCTTTCACTTTCAAATTTTATTTGAGTGAGTACAGTTTGTATCTCCTAAATAAAAATTTTAATAAGTTCACTCAGAACAATTTATTTTTCGATCAGTGATGAAGGTTTTAGGTCATATTATGAAAGATATTGGGATGACTAACAAGGTTGGGATATCTGATGTTTTGTTTATTTAAGAAAATTTGAAAGTTTTAGCTTTTTGTGGCTTAGGTGAGTTTTTCAACAACTCATTAGCCCTCAAAAATCTCACCTTTTAGCATCTAACATTTTAACGTAGGACCATGATTATCCACCGAAAGATCTCTCATTACGTTATTGGTTAAAATTATGGTAAAAGCACTTTCGGTGGCTTAGGCGAGCTTTCCAACAGCTCATTAGCCATTGAAAAGCTTTGATTTCGACAACTTAACAAGGGTTTTTCGGAGGATGTTAACCATCGAAAGAAAATGAGATAATTTTTTGGAAAGGGAAACTTTTAGTGACTTGGGTGAAATTTCAAATATTTCATTAGCCATCGAAAGCCTTGCCTTTTGAAAGCTAGCAAACAAAACCTTAAATACTCTCAACCACCTAAAAGGGTTTGAATTTAAATTTTGCAGGTACAGGGAGGAGGACCCACTCAAAAAACTCGAAACACAAGTTTATGTGGCTAAGCGTGGTTTCAAAATGGTCTTTAAGCCACCGAAAGCAAACTTTCGGCAACTAAGAATGAAATTTCAGGGCACTCTTAGCCACCAAAATTCGCGCTTTACTATGAAAAGGAATCATTTTAAAACGGTGATTCTGAGTGACTGGAGAATCATTTTTCAAAACGCTTGAAGGGTTTTGTTCCTAACATGTTAGAGAACAATAAAGTCTCTCAGTTTTCCTACAAGTATTTCATATTTGGAGAATTAAATCCATCTCTGAGCCATAATTTTTGGATCTCAGAATTTCCCTGTTTTACACGTATTTTTGAAATACAGATATCTGGAAAACGGAAATGAATTTCAAGAAAATGAGAGAGGGTTTTGCTCAAAAAACACCAATATACAAAAACCTCTTTTAAGTTATACACAGGTATCATAGATTTGGAGAACCAAATGCATCTCTGAGCCCTCGTTTTCAGCAGTTTGGCCAAATTTTTAGGGCAAAAGTTGACCTAACAGGGTAGGTTATAGAAAAAAAATGAAGAGTTTACTTCACCAACACCTAGGAAAGAGCAGGATGAAGTGTAAAAGCTAAAATTTGCTGAAGTGCACCATCAAATGAGGTCTGTTCCAGTTTTGGGGATACATCAAATAGGAGAGGGTCACAAAACTCTACCTATTTTAACCAACAGTGGCTCATCCATCAGAAGACCAGTTACTGCTTTCCTCCAGTACTCATTGTAGTCATCAAAAGGTTCAAAGAGTGAACAAGTGTTAGATTTTAGTTAAACTAGTAGTGAAATTAGGGTTTCTGAACTAATTTTGCAAAAACATTAATTTTATCTATTTTTATTAAAACAGATCCAATTTTTCAGGATTTGAATATTTTTGTAAAGGCTATAAAGCCTAAGACTTATGTTATAGAAAAGGTTCGACTTCGGGGACCTATAGACTATTACTATTATCAAGCTTCTCATATTGCTCATGACCTAATATAAGCTTTTTTGTTATCATATGTCAAGCTTCCATTTCTTTTTTGTTCTGTGCTTATGCTTGAATGTGTTATTTAGGTTTATTCATGTTATTTAATGTCTGATAGATGTCATCCTATCTGTATATTGATTATTTGAATTGCAATCACCTTCCTTGTTATGATTAGCCATTTATATATAACTATCTTATGTATGAATCTGCCAGCATGATAAGTTCTCCATCCTTTCACCCTATTATCAAACCTCTGAACAATGGTAGTTAGAAGCCTTTTCCTTGATTGAGTTTCATGCATGTCTTGAGAGTGTGAGGTCTTGTAGCTCACTTGACTTGATCCAGTTAGAAAAACAATAAAAACATTTAAGTTTCTAGGAATCCTCAAGCTGCAACCTAGAGGAGTTTCCTGGAGTGATAACAAATTGGCGCCATTACCGAGGAGAGGAGACCGAAGCTTAGCTTCCCTAGGAGATGACATAGATTCTGCTTTGATGATAGACAAAGTTTGGACACTATTTTGGTTGTAATCATCCACCTGGCGACTCCATTGGAATAAAGTGGTTTCAAGAAGACCAAGTACCAAAGAAAACCCTAAAGGGCCACCAGTAACACATGTTTCAGATCCAGAAGAGATCCTAAGAAGAGTTAGGGCTTCGTTAAGGCAGACCTACAAAGCTGCAAAGGGGAGCTACATTAGGTATTTCCAGAGGTATTTCTACTGTTATATTAAATAGACTTCCATTTAAATCTTCTTATGCTGAAGCATCTAGTTCTCATAAATTTATAAGTAAATCAGAAAATTTTAGGGTTGAGGAATCTTCAAGCATTGCTGCTTGTGAAGATCTCATCCATGGCGACTCCATTGAAGAATTGTGGCTCCGTGAAGGGCTCATACTAGACAAAATCAAAAGAGGCTACCAGCAACACCTGTTGCAGACCCAAAGAAGATCATCAGAAAAGGAAGAGCTCTACAAATGCAAACTTCCAGAGCAGCAAGGACATATAGATCATATTTGTTGGTAGAGGGAGAAGAAAACCTAGCCTTGCTGCTAGGGCAGATTTACAAAGACTTCTATTTCCCTGATCCATTTGAATTTAATAAATCTCCACTGGGGAGGACCCAGTTGATAAAAGATGAAGAGGCTGAATTCAAAATCCAGGTACCAGTTCATCAGTTTACTTGATGAACTACTGTTATTTTTTATCAGCGCTTTTATACTTTTCCCTTCACATGTTAAAAGAATTATCTTATGTTTTATATATTCTGAAGATTATCAGCCATCTTTTATAAATCCATCCGTATAAGAATATTTGCAGCCTGCTTGTATTGTAGAAGGTGAATTAGTCTTTGTGCCGCATCTCATTTATAAAAATGACCTCTATATCCAAAATCCTTCTAAATCTGATCAGCCATGTAACCTTGAAGAAACCAAAACTGATTCAAAACCTGTGTAGATCCCAACACTCGTTGCCATAACCTTTGAACCTTGTCAGTAGATTGTTATCCCTCATGATTAGCCCATAGCCTTTCAAATCAAAATCTAGATGAAGATATTTAAGCCATTAAAACTGCCCTCTCATCTTCATCCTTATCCTCTTAACTGTTATGAATATCTCCCTTGGTTTTCTAGAGAGAATCAAGCTTCAGCTTAAAGGCACTTGGAATCTTTCGAATATTTTATTCACCATTTTCAGATTGTTCATGAGGATGAAATCATGAGATTTTTCTCTAAATCATTGATTAGAGATGCTGCTATATGGTTCAAGAGTTTAAGAGATGACTCCATTGGCTCTTGGATAGAATTCACTGATGCCTTTTTTAAGCATTGGGGTGAGAAAAAATATCTTGATTTGTATCTCGTTGATTTCTATGCTTTGAAGAGAGAGGAAGACAAAACTTTGCCTATCTTCAATCGAAGATTCTACAACACTTATCATGATATGCCTTTGGAGATCCGACCCATAGAGACAGCTACCATGATATATTATGTGATCGGACTAAATTAAAAACTTAAACCTCTTCTGCTAGAAAGGAAATCTTCATCATTAAGCATTATGTTTGAAGATGCTTTAGAGGTGGAGGAAAACATTTGTGCTTCAAGGAGAATCCCAGAGCAGTTTGATTTTGAAAACCATCATCTACCTGAGCCAGATAAACATCAGTATGATTCATATTTTGAACAGGAAGATTATTTGTCTGAAGCATATTTAGAACACAACAAGCATGTGAGCTCCTTTCAGATTTAGAATCAAATTCTTCAGTGTTTGCAAAGTACTCTCAAAAAATTTATGAATCTGGATTTTATGATCAGTTTGCAAACCAGGATGAGCCTATGATAACTGGTGATGGTATAGGCAATTATATGTTTTCAACTGATTTTTATTCATATGATGTAAACCCTATTTTATCATCTGATTATGAGAACTATTCTCAAAAGGAAATTTTAATTATTGATGATCAAGATCTGATCATAAAAGAACAAGAAGGTTCAGATCAGCTGTTGAGCTTGCATTTTGATCCAACAAAGGTTGAGCAGTCCACATTTAACTTTGATATCAGTGAAGGAAAATATCAGTAGCATAAAAAGGTATTTCCTGTTGGCTTTAATGACCATATTGCTAACTATCTAGAACTTATGAGCAGCATAAATATCAAAATATTTTTGTTAGATGATAGCTGGTTCTGTCACCCTTTGAAACTACATTGTTGCATGCCATGGTTTCATTTATTTTTGCGGTCAAGATCAAGGATAAGTTTAGCAGATCAGTTTCTGACATGGCTTCATTGGAAGCATGATGTCACGTGATAAGAAGCCTCTATTGACTAGAATTAGGAGTGGGAATAGATAGGAAAATAAGCTCTTAATATGAGCAACTAGGTCATTTTCAGTTGTTTTCATGAATAAGCAAAGAGGGCTATAGACAGGTTGCAGCAGATTCGTTATAAACGACAAATGACTCCATGCCTAATAGAACACTAGAAGATATCTTTAATTATTCTTTTTTAGGAAAGGCATTATGGTCTAGGGTTCTTGGGACCCCACATGGAGGTTCCCATCCCCGAGTAGGAGCTAGATGTTATTTGCTAAATAAAATTTTCAATAAGTTCGCTCAGAACAATTTATTTTTTGATCAGTGATGAAGGTTTCAGGTCATATTATGAAAGATATTGGGATGAATAACAAGGTTGGGATATCTGATGTTCTACTTTTTTAAGAAAAATTGAAAGTTTTAGCTTTTGGTGGCTTAGGTGAGTTTTTCAACAACTCGTTAGCCACCGAAAAGCTCACCTTTCGGCAGCTAGCAGTTTAATGCAGGACCATGATTATCCATTGAAGGCTTTCTCATTACGTTATTGGTTAAAATTCTAGTAAAAGGAATTTCGGTGGCTAAGGTGATCTTTCCAACAGCTCATTAGCCACCGCAAAGCTTTGGTTTCAACAGCTTAACGAGGGTTTTCCGGAGGACATTAACCATCAAAAGAAAATGAGATATGTTTTTGGAAAGGGAAAATTTTGGTGGCTTGGGAGAACTTTCAAATAGTTCATTATCCATTGAAATCCCTGCCTTTTGGCAGCTAGAAACCAAAACCCTAAACACTCTCAACCACCTAAAAGGGTTTGAATTTAAATTTTGTAGGTACATGGAGGAGGACCCACTAAAAAAACTCAGAACACAGGTTTTCGTGGCTAATCGTGGTTTCAAAACGGTCTCTAAGCCACCAAAAGTATATTTTCTGCAGCTAAGACCAAAATTTCAGGGCACTCTAAGCCACCGAAATTTGTGCGGCTTTACTATGAAAAGGCATCATTTTAAAATGATGAGTATGAGAGGCTGGAGAATCATTTTGCAAAATTCTCAGATTTTTTTGTTCCTAACATGTCAAAGAACAATAACCTCTCTCAGTTTACCTACAGCTATTTCATATTGGGAGAATCAAATCCATCTTTGATCCCTAATGTTTGGATCTCAGAATTTCCCTGTTTTACACGTATTTTTGAAATATAGATATCTAAAAAATGGAAACGAATTTCAAGAAAATGAGAGAGGTGGCTGCTTACAAAACACCAGTATATAAAAACCTCTTTCATTTTATACACAGGTGTCACATATTTGAAGAACCAAATGCATCTTTGAGCCCTTGTTTTCAGCAGTTTGGCCAAATTTTTAGGGAAAAAGTTGACCTAACAGGGCAGGTTACAACAGAGAAATGAAGAGTTTAATTCACCGACACCTGGGAAAGAGTAGGATGAAGTGTAAAATCTGAAATTTGCTAAAGTGCACCATCAAAGGAGGTCTGTTCCAGTTTTGGGGATACGTCAAAGAGGAGTCAATCACAAAACCCTACCTATTTTAACCAACAGTGGCTCATCCATCAGAAGACCAGTTATAGCTTTCCTACAGTACTCATTGCAGTCATCAAAAGGTCCAAAGAGTGGACAAGTGTTATAATTTAGTTAAACTGGTAGTTAAATTAGGGTTTCTGACCTAATTTTGCAAAAACATTAATTTTATCTATTTTTAGTAAAACAGATCCAATTTTTCAGGATCTGAATATTTTTGTAAAGGCTATAAATCCTAAGACTTATGTTATAGAAAAGGTTCGACTTTGGGGACCTATATACCATTACTATTATCATGCTTCTCATATTTCTCATGACCTAATATAAGCTCTTTTGCTATCATATGTCCAGCTTCCATTTCTTTTCTGTTCTGTGCTTATGCTCGAATGTGTTATTTAGGTTTATTCATGTTATTTAATGTCTGATAGCTGTCATCCTATCTTTATATTGATGATTTGAATTGCAAGCACCTTCCTTGTTATGATTAGCCATTTATATATAACTATCTTATGTATGAATTTGCCAGCATGATATGTTCTCCATCCTTTCACCCTATTATCAAACCTCTGAATAGTGGTAGTTAGAAGCCTTATCCTTGATTGAGTTTCATGGATGTATTGAGAGTGTGAGATCCTGTAGGTCACCCGAATTGATCCAGTTAGAAAAATCATAAAAACATTTTTAGTTACCAGGCATCCTTAAGCTGAAACCTAGAGGAGTTTCCTAGACTGATAACAAATTTGCGCCGATGCCAGGGAGAGGAGACTAAAGCTCAGTTTCCCTGGGAGACGACATAGATCTTGCTTTGATGATAGACAAATTTTGGACACTATTTTTGTCGTAATCATCTATCTGGAAACTCCATTGGAATAAGGTGGATTCAATAAGACCAAGTACCAGAGAAAACCCTAAAGGGCCACCAGTAACACATGTTTCAGATCCAAAAGAGATCCTAAGAAGAGTTAGGGCTTTGCTAAGGCAGACCTCCAGAGCTGCAAAGGGGAGCTACATTAGGTATTTGCAGAGGTATTTCTGCTGTTATATTAAATAGACCTCCATTTCAATCTTCTTATGCTGAAGCATCTAGTTCTCAGAAATTTATAAGTAAATCAGAAAATTTTAGGGTTGAGGAATCTTCAGGCACTGCTGCTTGTGAAGATCTCATCCCTGGTGACTCCATTGAAGAAATATGGCTCCGCGAAGGGCTCATACTAAAGCAAATCAAGAGGCACAAATTCTCTTTTGGTTCCTGATTTTGATTTTGATGATGCATAAAAAGGAAGCCGGTTACAGTAATTAATGGTAAGTTACACGCTGATCAAAATGGTGGGCGAGATCGACATTTTATATGATACCAATAAGAAAATCATAGACATTATATCTTAGTGCACAAATTACTATAAAATTATCTTGAAATACAAGATAAATCAAAGTGCTAATGACTAAGACTTAAGGAATCTACGGTGCATATCTACTTGAGAAAATAAATGGTAAAAATATCACATATGGTATATTAAATTTCTACCATGATATGGTTGCATGTTAAAGGGAGGATGAAATATTAAAAAAATTGGATATTAATCCCCCATACGCTGGAAGAAAGAAAATGAGATCTCTAAAACATTATTTATAAGGAGGATTGCGAAGGAGAGGGGAGCGACGTGAATTTTTTACCATACCTTGATGCACCTAGCATTATTGTTTTATGAAGGAAGAGCAGCCGAGAATGGGACAATGGTGGAAGCACATGAATGGGGCATCGGTGGAAGCACATGGGATGGGAGTACCCTGCATTGAGGTAAACTGATCTATCTGTACAGGATCTAATTTACGTGTGGAGGTAACTCTGCCGACCATTCTCCAATTTATTTCTTTGATATACGATTTCAACCTTGCTTGTTTCTAGTATTTTACTAATGCTATATATAAACCCTTGTGGATAATGCAAGGTCTACGATTTTGATTGAATAACCAGTTAGTATTAAAAATTTCCTGCTTTTTGTAATTATGAATGCGATTCACATGGTAAGCAAGTTATGGGTATCTGTAGAGAATATCTATGACATTTATAAAAGTTGGCATTAATATAACTGCGTTTTCATTGGTGTATGCTGCATTTGATCTACACTATAAGCAACTTCTAGATATAAGTATATATATAAGTTAGCATTAACATGTTTGTGAGTTACATTGGTGCATGTGTTTTTTGTATTTGTGCATGCGATTTGACAGATCCTGTATATTATCATTTTAGGTTGGAATTGATCTTGTTTAATGGCTTCTAGTCGTACAATTTTGATTTAAACCTTTAGGTACTTTTTATTAACCCTGAACTGGAATGGTGCACCTGTGATCTAGGAAATATGTCAACCTTCTAGTGTCTACATTTGATTGATTGTTGGATTGGATCTGAACACTTGGCGTTGTTTATTGGGTTTGAATGTTTCCCTTTGTCTTGCCTGATTTGGGGATACATTTCTATACATGTGTGACTGCAATTTTGATTCATGACTGGAGACATCTGAGTTTATACATTTGTGACTATGATTTCTTTGAGATGTATTGGATTTGATTGAATAGATTTGGTCGCTATGTATTTAAGAAACGTTTTGTGACCTCATTAGGTTTTATACTTCTTGGGTCGCAATAGATATCAGATGTCTGGCCTCGTTCTCTTTAAAAAATTTACATCTGAATGTAATTCTGCCCGCAATTCCATTTCTTGATAGATTTTGTTTATGAATATATTGTTTTCCCTTGGATTCCAGATTAGTATTACCCTTCCTTTCAGATGCTTGCGATTTCTGTTTCGGGTAGATATTTTGGTATTCAGGTGGTGGGTGAGATCTAATATTTATATGGAATGCCTTGTTAGCTTTTCAGCAGATCCTTGATGTATGTAGGTATAAACCATAACCCCATGATATAAATGATCCATTACCTATTTTTGAGAATGACCTGGAAGTGTGGTCGTGAATTAATAATTCAAATGCCTTCCCTTGGGAAAAGCATTTCTTTTGATTTGTGAATAGATTTATTATAAGGTTGATTACTTGAAGACCGTAACCTTTCAAGGGAAGGTAGCATAGAAAGTACGTATTGATATATTGTCCTCCCCCAACCCACACACTCACACATATATATCGGAACTCTTGATTTAATAGAAGTGAATTGGGATTCATCATATAAACAAGTTTATCTAAAGTTAAAATATTTTGATCAAGATGATATTAATATTTATGTAAATTTAGATAGAATTAGTGGATCACTACAAGGAAGCCACTACACATCCATTTCAAAGGATAAAATAGGTTTTTTTCACTAAAGGATTTAATCCTTTTCCCCTTCTTATAACATATATGGAATGTTTTGTTTGTAAATCAAACTAGGTTCCATGTTAAAGAATTCTAAGAGTTAGTAATGGAAGAAATAGCCTTCACATTCCTGAGAAGAATAAAGTTTTAGTTGGAGTGGATTTTGTGAATTACAAATACTAAGATATGTCATAATCTCGAATCGAGGAGTATACATTGTCTAGAAAAAGCTTTACAAAAGAGTTAGCAGTCTCTCAAACCTAGTGGATTCGTCGCCTAGCTTGAGGGTGGCCTTAGACGGGAAAACATACGTCACATGCATCCTATGGTTGGGATAAAAGTCATAGACGCGCTTTCAGTAGCCCAAGAAAATATGTTTGTGATTATGGATTAGATAAGTTGCTTTGAGTCACAAAATCCTAATTTAAGTGAGGTACTTGCTAGTCGTTTGTTTAAATAAGATGTTGATGTGATACATGTACTGTGGTGAAGTTAATAGAATGAAATAGAAATGTCATTATTATTTCCTTATAAACATTAGAGGAATTTTGGGGTCTAAAATGGGCCTCCTAAGGAAAATAATAAAATAATAGTTAAAATACTAAAATAATATTGATTAATTTTGGAGGAAGAAAGAAAAAAACTACTTTTTGTGTTCGTATTTTCGACATATCTCCCTGCGTTTTTACTCAAATTTCGATCGGGAGAGTTCGTTGGATGCGGAATCAAATTCCGCATCCAACGAGCTCTCTCGATCGAAATTTGAGTAAAAACACAATGAGATATGTTGAAAATACAAACAAAAGAAGTAGTTTTTTTTAATGACAAATATGTCAATTCAACCATTATGGTTGACTTATTTTATTGAAATTCTATTGGTTCTTGAATTCCAATGCACAAAAACTTATTTTGGCATGTTTTCTTATAAGGCCCATTTTAGACCCCAAATTTCCTCTAATGACATTGATATATAGTGAATTTGTTATGCTTTCATATTTATTGAATGTGCAAAATTTGTTTGAAAGATGTTTCAGGTTGAACTTTAAATCAAATGATTATGCAAGGAATCAATCGTGCTAATGATTTGGTAAGTGAAAGATACTATACCATATTCTTCTTTTCCTCTATACTTGTTTTCTTTCCCGTAGATAAGTCAGTTTAAATGCACGTTTAGAGAAGTAATCCTCTTATTTAAGACCATAGTTAGAAACAATCATTTGTTTTGTATGAAATCTTATTAGATTGATGAATGCCTTGTTTATTTATAAATGCTTATATAGAGCGAGATTAATTACTCGGGGATCATACCTCCATTTGGTTATTTTTAAAAGTATTTTAATCATAAGAAGCATAAATATGTATTATGTTACTAATAGAAGAATATTTAAGCAATTAAAGTCCATGAGTATTTTAGTCCATGTGTATTTTAAAATTAGTAAAAATATACTATGATAGTGGTTACTGGGTGTGAGCATGTATATTTGGTAATAAGAGTTTATTTTATAACATTATGTAAACCTATTTCCTATACTTTAGGCGAGAGATGAGAAAGGAAGAATACAATAGAATTAATGTTATTCTATATTTGATGTGTAAGTTCTTACCCTTATTATTGTACTAGTATGGTCAATAGTATAGTCCTCTTGTCAACTACTCAGTGGAACTTAATCAAATTGAATTACAATTTTCTTATATGAATAGATGAAAATGATAGTAATGTTTACGATTATGTGTTTATACACTCTCAAGAGACTAACATAGTTGACTTGTTTAGATATAGTAAAAATGAAAAAATTACCCGATTTTCTCAGAAATTTACATTGAGGAAATCAGGTACATTACATTCAAGGGATTGTAAAAACCCTTTGTGTTTTAGCTTTGTTTTGATGCAAGTATTATTTTAAACTATTTATAGTTTTAGTTTGACCCTTAATCTCTATTACGTGACATGAGTATTTCGAGGATTGCAATGTATTAGGCTTGGTTGGCATTAGTTAAGGGTGAGTGTACAAAGTTGAGGGACCTTTTAGATGCAATGGTAGAGTGAAGTCAATCACTTTTGATCCATAAAATATAAATCATCCCAAGAAATATCGACCTTGCCTAGCTTAGTCCCAAGGTTGTCAGCATGCATGGAAATTAGGATAGTACTAAAAAACACACCCCCGTTTTAGTAATACAAATCACACTCTTATTTTACCTTGCAAAAATGCGCTCCTGTTTTACATTGCAAAAACGTGCTCCTGTTTTACTTTGCAAAAACGCTCTCCCGTTTTATCTTGCAAAAACACGCTCTTGTTTTCTAAATCATGTTTTATGGTTTTACCTTGCAAAAATCGTGCTCTTATTTTGTGTGAGAGAGAGGCAATGATAGAGTGGGGGGGGGGTGTCCTTAGTTGTATGGGGAAACCTGTGGATGTGTGTGTGTGTGTGAGAGAGAGTGTTAGAGGTTGTTGGATTGGTTGGGAAGTGATATAAGGGAGGGGGGTGTTAGTGGTAAGGGGAGATCTTTTGTTTTGACCTGTGGATGTGTGTGGGGGTGTCCAGGTGTTGTAGGTTATAAGTTAGGGGGTGTTAGTGGTAAGGGGATACATAGGGATGTGTGTGTGTGA